>CM035235.1:63140537-63694681 GCA_020226215.1 Sindora glabra | reverse complement strand
AATTCATTCTTTAAAATTCATTTAATTGTTATGTAAAAGATAATTTATTAACAAATCCTAATACTATATTTAATTTTTTTAGCATTAATCATATCAGTTGCTGCCATATTTAACCGTGACTTATCTTCATCACAATTCAAATATAATGATCTTGTTTATATAGACTGATGAAAGTTGGCATGATTTTATAGAAAGTAAGATGGACTATGCTATGACTCTTTGAATTGTACATTATTAAATAAATTTCATATTCCATTATTATTACGAAGTTCAGTCTTAATTTTTCATTATTATATATAAATATGATTATTGTCCATTTATTGATAACATGGAATGTAAGTTTGCCTTTCAAGACAACCGTTTATATGTGTGCCGGCCATTACAATGCTTCATAAATTCTCTAATTCATGAGGGGTCGATCGATTTACTTCTCTAATGAAACTTCCTAGAAATTATACGAAATATTAAGGGTTTATTTAAATATATTTTTTATTTCTAAAAATTATTTTGAAAATGCTTTTTCAAAAATTCTTTTCAGAATTAAGGAAAATAAAGAATAGATGGTATTTGAAGGATTAAATAAGACAATATTTTATTTAATTATAAAACTAATATCAAGAACAGTAGAACAATTAAGAAAATAACTAAAAACATATTTTATTTTTTATTTTTAAATTATAAATTTAAAATTATAATTTAAAAATAGATTATAAAAATAATGTGCCAAACAAGAATTCTATTTTTTAAAATATAAAAATAAAAATTATTTTTAAAAATAGTAAATAAATACACTCCAAAACAATCCAAAGTAAGACACAGTTTCCGAAGTTGCAAGGTAATAAGAAAACTCTATCACATCATTTATGTGTGTTTGAATGAAGTGTTCATTAATTTCTAAAATTCTAAATGCATGCAATTAAAATGCACCAATATTCTAAATTCCAATTTATCAATTGTTCAATTTGATTTATTGTATTTTAAAATTTTGTATAAAACAATAATTAGTTGAGAAGTGCATTTTAACTATTACATGAACTACCAAAGCCAAATAGAGTGAAGAGAGATAATTTGACAAATTTGCCTATGTGAGTCGAATTTCAAATTTCAGTTTTGAAGGCTTAACAAAGCCTGTTAAAATCCCTTTGTATTTATATTTGTAAACTTTAAAAGAATTTGAAATGAATTTTTTTCTTAATTATATGAGTGATAGTTTATTTAATATACACATGAAAGTTAAGGGTTCAAACTGATGATTTGAGAAAAATAATGCTCTTAAAATAATATCGATGCCACTACACCACTAAAGTTCCAACTTGAAATGACATCATTTCAATTCCCTAAATTTGAAGATTAACTTATTTAGATTGTGATAATAAATTTACAAATTTTTTAAAAGAAAAGAGTCATTACTACTAATTTCATAATTTATTGGAAAAATTACACTTGCTTACCTTTGGTTTTGTCCTTTTTCACTTAACTCACTTGTGAAATTTACTTATATGTGTTTTCAATTTTTTAACACTTTGTCTACTTAAATTAGTTTTTGTCTAAAATTTAGTAGAAAAGTCATATGTAGTGACCTTTATTTTTTTTAAATTTGAATTAATTTAATACTCATTTAGAACCAAATTATCTATAAAAAAATCTTAATTTTATTGATGATTTATCTTTATAATTTCATCCGTTAATGAGAAGAGATCAAATAGAGTTTTTAGGGATAAATTAATTTTGAATAGGTGTAAATTAAGTCAAAATTTGGAGAAGTAAAGATTAGACGTAATACACATGAGTTTTCTACTAAATTTTAGATAGAAAATAATTTGGTTGGATAAAGTGTTAATCATTTAAAAGCACATATATGTGAATTACAACACTTAAAATCATAGTTAAATAAAGTGAAAAAGGACAAAATCACAAGAGGATAAAATGTAATTTTATCTAATTTATTTATGTAATAAATTATTGATAATAATATTATTTTATTTATAATATCAATTTATCAAAAAGCATTAGCAACATCAACAATGATTTTTTTATTCATATAATTTATTTTACATTATTATATATATATATCTAATCAAAAAATTAAATGCAACAAAAAATTAAGAATTACTAAAAAATTAAAATAATATAAAGTATTTACTATAAAATAAAATGCGTTACAATATTAAATAAATCATCAACTATTTATAATCACCTAGTTTTGTCCACTATCTAATCTCAAACAATAGTATAACATCTTCGTAAGTGTTATTCAAATCTGATTCACCGCTTGATTGATTTGCCAACTCTTCTCTCCACCAGGAAGAGGTCCAAATGTTCACAACCCACACACATATAATAGCCATCATATTTGCTACTTCACCTCATGGCTTAAAGCCATAGACTGTCAATAGCATTAGAGCTTATTTCCTACTTTACTCTATGACTTAAACCAATATACAGAGATCAAGCTTTCAAAATACAATGTGTATGTATAAAAGTAGCTGTAGGTGGCATCTCATACTCAGCATCCGTGAAACACTTTTTCTACAAATCGTAGTCATAAAATCTTTGTCTATCAAAGCAAATGATTATGTATTTGGTTTTCGGTGCCACCCATTGAAGGAAATTGGTGCATAGGAATAGCCATAGCCATCATATGAACCAACCACTAGTTTCTCACATTAATTTTATACTTTTTTGTCCAAAGTCCAAACTGATACATACCATTCACATCTTAGCGAAGATCAAAAGAGACTAAACTCTTGATGGGTTCAAATGGCACACAAAATTAGTCAACATATAGTGTTCTATGAACATATACACGAAAATAATCTTTCAAGATTTGTATATTTTTCAACATATATTTAACAATGTAAATACAAAATTGTATATTTTTCAAGATTTTGAATAATCTTAATCAACAGAACTCCCTTTGCAACTTCATAACGGAAGGGATTAAAAATTCACTATTTACATCTTTGTAGTTATATAAAGCCGCAACCTTCCACGTGGCTTTCCAAACAAATCAAAAGTGTTTTTTTTTATCATAATATAGTTTCTAAATTCAAATCTCCAAAATTTCATACACGAGCCATGGCCTCTTACAACTCCTTGATCCCAGCTTTCTTCATTGCTCTTTATCTTTAAAGTATGGACACTGGCCCAGCAGCACACCATCTTCTATAAACAACAACACCAACTGTGTCCTAATTTTGCCAAAACCAACATTAGCTCTTTTGTCAAATTTGCCAATGCCAAAGGAAATGTGCCTCCTTCACCTACAATCCCAAATCTGCTCCTATCTTCTCTTCCTAAGCCCACTTGGCCACCATAACCTTCAACTCCTTTTCTTCTTTTTTTTTTTTGGGGGGGTGATTGTTGCTTCTTCACCACTAACCAAGTTGTCGATACTCTTTTGAAGGAGGTAAGTTCCTTCAAACTTAAAATCCTAATATTTTAGTTTGTGTGAGCTTGATTTAGGAACCCATGTATATGTACTCAATTAAAGAAAATGGTAAGGGGTAGTAAGAGAAGGAAAAGATAAGGATAGCAAGTTCAAAGAATAAAAATTTTGATAGTTCATCCTCAACAAAAAGCAAAGGTGGGAATATCTTAAGAGGAATTCCAATCCATTGCACATGTCAAATGAAAGGATCATTTCATTGTCTCAAAGCATGAATATCTTAGGATGTTGATAACATTATCCTATCCAAGTCAAAGATCTTGCAACTTTTGAATAGGTGTTAGAGATTTCCATTGTATGACTTAGATTAGGTATGTTCATCTTTAGTACTCAAGTTTTCCTTAATTTTGTGCACATATTAGATAATATGAATTGTAATGCTCATTCATTCTAAAATTATATGCACTTGCGCTATGATATCAAAGAGAAGAACTTAGGTTCCTACTTTGGTTTCTTAAATCTAAACAAAATGCAAGAATTAAGGACAAGCTAAGAGTTTCAAAACTAGTACATAAATGAGACCATGACAATGAAGAAGAAATGGTAATGCTATATGGTACCATATTATGAAAGGTATGTGTGTGCAAGGAAAGGCCTTGATTTATCTTTAGTTATATTTTCTCCTCCATGTCTTACTTTGATATGGATATGTTATAGCCATCATTAGATGTTAAGTGTGGTCCATCTAAAAGAGAAGATGATTTATTGGCTTGATCCACTAGGGCACAAACCATAATAAGATTGGAAGAAGTCATTCATAACTTCAATGAAGATTTATTATAAGATACAAAGCTCTACTAAGGTTAGCTCAGATGGGTGGTAGTGAAGCTAATTCTTTTGTTGTTTGGGTCTAATATAATAATTGATCATCATTATATGAAATTGATATTTTTATATTAGTTTGTTACAATGTTCTAAACAAGAAGGCAATATGGAATGGGGAAACTATATGTATAAACACATGGCTCACATGTTCAAGCACATAAAGAGTAATGAAAATCCTGATAGGATAATTTTTTGAATTTTAGTTAGCTAGACACTTTTAAAAAATATTTAGTTTTGTCTTTTTGTTGAGCTTTTTGTATAAACATATAGTTTTTTCAAGGAAAGATAGAACCCTACAATGTAGGACATTTAGTAGCATTGCAGGAGAAATGAGTTGCATATATATTAAGAGAGATATAAGCATTGGTATGAGGGGGCTACTAAATGTAAACTTATAGAATTTAATTATAAATAATATATATATAATGTGCATGTAAGCAATTACTTATAAATGTATATATTATTTTATATGCATTATGAAAGTTGTTTATATGTGTTATTGTATTATTTAATGTTGTTTAAAAAATTGTGTTCTTTTGCAAAAACAAGTCTATCTAACTTGCTTTTATGTTATAGGTTTGATTTTTATCTTTGGGTAGTAGTAAGGTACATTCCATTTAATTGTACTAAACTAAATATAAAGGCACAATTGGTTTGCATAGAAACTTATCACCAATTTACAAAGTGGTGCGTGTTATGGTATTTTAATATGATATTTGGTAGAGTAAAAAGAAATAGAATAGAAAGTAAAATATTTGTTTAGTAGGCCCCATTCTTTAAGGAATGCCTATTCCATTAGAGAAATGTTATTTTACTCTTCAAATAAGGTATGATGTTTTACTCTAAGAGAAAGGGATGGAGATAAAGTGGGTGGGGCTTACATGAGTGGAGCCCACCCACTTCGCTCTTCTATCTGTTCTTTCCAAGTAAGGAGTAAGGCATTGTGCTCTACTCTAAGAATAAGATAACATTTCTCATTTCATTAAATGATGGAATTCTCATTTCATCACAAAGTTATAAAATGGTCATTTCAAAGATGATGAAGTGCATTTTTTTTTACCATTTTATCCTCATTAATTTTTTTAATTTAAAATTGCTCTTTTGATTGAAATCATATTCTTAATTTAAGTAATACAAATTGAATTAAATGATTTCTTTGTTACCAATTCCTAATTAAGTAATGTAAATTGAATTAAATAATTTTTTAATTTCTATTTTTGTTGTTTTAGTGGTGAAAAAAATTTATAACTTCTTTTTTGATATTTTTATCTTCTTTTTAAAATGTCAAATAAATAATTTGATTTTGATTTTTGATATTAAATAATTTTTGGGTACAATATATTAAATAATTTCAAAAGTAGTTCAAGTACAATAATGCAAATATGACAATAATATCTTTTATATAAATATGATTTCAATTTTACTCTTTCTTTCGTTTTCAAGGGCATTATTGTTATTGGTAATTTTTTTTTGTTCCATTCCATCAATATTTGTTATATTAGACATGTTATGAAATAGTTATTCTATTTCATTCTATTTTGTTATAACTAATATAATACAAGGGTTTCAAAATCAAAAGTGATATAACAAACTTCAAAAATTATTAAATTAAAATTCAATCATAATTATTCATTTTTTAATAAATATGATTAAACAATAATTTCAAGGGTAAATTAGGCATAAATTATTTACCTCCCTTCCATTTTAAAAAATTTCACAAACCTCCATTAATATTAACCAAACTTCATTTCTTTTTTTAATATCAATTTTGCCCTTTCTGTTATAAAATTATAAATCTTTATAAAAAAAACAATAAAATTAATTAATTTAATTAAAAATAATAATTATTTCAAGGTAGATTTATAATACAATATTTTGTATGTACTTTGAAATATTGAAAATTTAATTAAATATTTTTATTAAAATTTAATTTTGTAAAAATTATTTTTATATACTTTGCATGTTTAAAAAAATTATATTGATTAAAATTGCATTAGAAATTTTTATTTTTTTAAAAGTTACTTATTTTCTTAAAATGAAGATAATATGAATATAATAATAATTATTATTTAGCCTAATTTATCTTTAACTTATTTTATTCTTAAAAATATTAATAATTTAGTCATAACATAATTTATTTATTATTCCTAATTTAATTTTAACCTATTTAAATTTTAAAAATATTAATAAATATTATTTATGTTTAAAATAAGTAAAATATAATAAATATATCCATTATTGTTAATTGAAGTAATTATAATGGATTGAAAATTTTTTAAATTACCAAATATTAATTATTAGATAACTTTGATATAAACTATTTGTAAAATAAGGCTAGTTTTGCCTAAACAAAGTTTTTTATACTCTCATGTTATATATATGTCTAATAATAAACACATAATAGTATGAATTCATATTATCAAATTATTTATATGATTGTATATCAATACTTGATACTATTATATTTTATTATTTCATTATTTTATATTATATATTATCATATCTGTTTATCATATCTTATCCTACACTATTGTGTCCTCCAAAAATATTTTAATTATGTAAGGTTTCAACATTTAGTAAAACCTAAAAGATATAAATTTTATTATAAGGTAGACTAAATAGTTATATAGAAGATAAAATAAGTATGAGGCATATCAAAACATTAAGAACAACAATAAATTCTTTGTTTATATTTAAAATAGTTATGAAAATAATTTAATAAATTCATAGAATCAAAATATAAGTTTTGATGTTTTTCATATTAATCACATAATTCATTAACGTTAATTCTATTTTAGAATTACCCCAAAGCTACCCTAATGGTCAAGCAAATGCTAGCTTTGATTTTTATACTGGTTTTACCCCTCAAGTGATATAATCTTATAAATTTTTACAAAAACATTATTTAAATAAATAAATTTAATTAGAAATAATATTACTTTCAAGATGATTTATTAGATAATACTTTTCATATGTATTTGAAAATAATTTAAATTTTCTTAAATATTTAATAAGGATTACAACTAAAAAAATTTATTGATAAAATTTCTTATCAAAATTTTTTAATTCTTTTATGAAAAGGTTACATTATTCTAAATGATATGAAGATTTTCATAAAATTTAAGTTTATATTTAATGTTTTAACTTATTAAATTATGTGATTAACATGAACAACATCAAAATTTATATTTTCATTGTAGTAATTTATTAAATCATTTTAGTAATTTTTAAATGTAAATAAATAACTTATTATTATTATTATGTTTTGATGTATTTCATATCCATTGTATCTTTTAAACAACTTTTTAGTTTACTTCATAACAAAATTTATGTCTTTAAGTTTTTATTAAATGTTGAAACCTTATGTAATTGGATACTTTTGGAAGATATGATAGTATAGGATAGAATATAATAAAAAAATATGATAATATAGCATAAAATAATGAAATGATAAGATATGAAACTATCAAATATTTAATAAACAACCATATAAATAATTTGATATATAAATTTATTTCATGTATTTATTATTAGACATATGTATAATATGACAGTATTAGAAATATAATAAAATATGATAATATAGTATAAAATAATGAAATGATAAGATATGGTACTATCAAATATTTAATAAACAACCATATAAATAATTTGATATATAAATTTATATTATCATGTATTTGTTATTAGACATATATATAAAATGATAGTATTAAAAACTTTGTTTATGGAAAATTAGCTATATTAAAAAAACCATATATTACAATTATCTTATAATTAATATTTGTTAATTAAAAATTTTTTCAATGCTTATGATTATTTTAATTAACAATAATGGATATGTATATTATCTGTTACTATTTTATATGTAGAAAATATCTATTAATATTTTAAGATTTAAATATACTAGGATTAAATTAAAAATAACAAATAAGTATTGTTATGACTAAATTATTAATATTTTTAAGAATAAAATAGGTTAAGTTTAAATTAGGATAAATAATAATTATTAATACATATTTTCTTTATTTTAAGATGATAAATAAAATTTTCAAAAAAAATTAAAAAAATTATAATGCAATTTTGATTAATACAATTTATTTTTATGTAAAAACGCAAAGTATATAAACAATAACAAATTTTTTATAAAATTATATTTTAATAAAAATATTTAATTAAATTTTCAATATTTTAAAGTACATACAAACCATTATATTATAAATCTATCTTGAAACAATTATTATTTTTAATTAACTTAATTAATTTTATTGTATTTCTATAATGATTTATAAGTTTATAATGAGAAAGCTTAAATTAGTATTAAAAAGTAAGAAAAGACGTTTGATTCTTGTCAAGGGACGTTTGTGAAGTTTTAAAAATAAAAGGGAGGTCAATAATTTATATCCAAACCTCAGGAGAAGTAAACCTTAATTTCAATCTAACGATCTCTAAAACTACAACATCACTTTGGATTTTGAAGCTCCAAGAACACTCTAAAATTTACCTTATAAAGTTTAACCCAAGCTTTAAGATTCGTTTGATTTTTATGGAAAAGATTATTTATTAACAAATCCTAATACTGTATTTTTAATTTGCCATTAATCACGTCAGTTGTTATATGTAATTGTGACTTTTCTTCATCGCAATTTCCATATAATGATCTTGTTTATATGGACTGACAAAGGTTGGCATGATTTTATAGAAAGTAAGATGGCTATGCTATAACTATCTGAATTGTAAATTATTAAATTAATATTCCATTTCCCATTATTATTAGAGAGCTTAATCTTAATTTGTTCATTGTGATATGATTACGATTATTGTTGGAGTGAAAGAAGTCCATTTATTGATAACATGTACGGTAAGTATGCTTTTCAAGACATAACTGTTTATGCGTGTACAAATCATTATAACGTTTCATAAATGAATTTACTTTCTCTATTGAAACTTCCCAGGGAAATTATACAAAACATCAAAACACTCAAAAATATGTAGAGTATAGAATCTCTGAGATTGTTAATATTTTTGCAAAAATTATGATAATAAATTTATCCTTTAGGTAATAATTATATAATTTATATCAAATATTTTATGGAAATGAAATATATATTCCCATAACATTACTCGATATATATATATATAAAGAGAATATCATGCTTCTTATTTACGCATCACAAATTCAATTAACCAACCAAGTTTCATATCTTCCTCTTTATTTATCTGTTCTCTCTCTCTCTCTCTCTCTCTCTCTCTCTCTCTCTCTCTCTATCTGTTGGAATTCATATATTTCTTCAAATCTCTAGCCAGGAGTTTGAGTCTCTCTGTACCATTGTTTCGTTCTTAGTTCTTTCTATTGTCTACTTTCTTCACAAAATTATGCATCTACAGCTTGCCAGGATTGAACCTTCCAGGATTTTAAGTTTTTAATATTTTCTTTTAAATCTTAACATAAAGACCCATATATACAATAAAGCAAAAATTTCCATTACAATAAATTAACACTTCTGGACAAATTATGCTATGAAAAATTAAAAATTATGGTAGTTTTATCTCTTGTTATGGAAATAAAAAAATTTAAATAGGTGTACAAAAAATTAAAAGATTTGTGCAACAAAAAAATTCTATCCATGAGAAAATATCACTTACATCTTGAGTTATGATATAAGAACATATTTCCTATGATAAAGTATCACTTGTGTTATAGAAAAATTTTACGTATAACAAAATATCAATTATACTATGAAAAAACTTTATCCATGACAAAAATATCATTTATGCCACAAATTAAGTTATATAAACGTATTTGTTATGATAAAATATGATTTATTCTATCATATAAGCTAAAAAGCTTTACCACCGGCAAAGTATTAACCACAAATTAATTTTATAAAATAAAGTCAAAGCTAAATATATCATTTTTGTGGCAAATATACATATAATAAAGGCCAATTATAAAGATGCAATGTGCTACCTTGTAATAAACAATAAAAAATATACAAATATTTACTATGTTAAGAATGTTTGAGTAATAATTGATTTATCAATTGAGTTATGTGCTTTTAGCTAATTGATTATGTCAAACAGCTATTTTAAGTATTTGATAAATAGTCCCTAATAAGTCAAAATAAAAAATTATGGGACTATTGTTTTCAATTAGCCAATCATAAAATGTATATAAAATGACAAAATTATTCCTAAACTGCATAATTATGTACATTTATTATTTTACTTAAAATGATAAAAAGAGAAATTTAACCCTAATTCTTAGAATATATAAGAGACAAACCATTAGTCTCTAATCTTTTTTGTTTATTTGTGTTCCAATTTAATATATATTAAAATATAATAATTTTTCATAATAATAAATAATTATTCAACTTTTGATTATTTAAATTTATATAATAAAATTAATATATATTAATAAAATAAATATTATAATATGTTAAAAACTATGTTTTATAGATATATAATGCATATATACACAACATTTTTTTAGCTCGTCATTCAGTCTAATTTTAAAATATTACTTGAATAAAAATAAACCATTTAAGGTATAAAACATTATAAAAAAATTATTTTTGATTAAGGTACAATCTTAAAAAATTTGATGACAAAGAAGATGTGTGTGTGTTGTAAAACAATGATAATATACATAAATAGTATTATTTGTGGCATAAGTAATAACAAGTTTTATCATAAAAATATGTAATAATAAGTTTTACATTTATCATTGTAATATTAAGGAAACTTTCATCAAAAAAATTGAAAATAAATAATTATGTAAAACTATATATAATTTAATAATAATTAAATCATTATATTAAAAGAAAATAATTGAACTATATTTAAGAGAGTTGTATATATAAAGTAGTCTAAAATTTATTTTAATCCCTTGTTAATTTTAGTTGTATCAATTTCATTCCTCATAGATATGTTGTATCAATTTCATCTCTTATAAATATTAATTAAATTAATTAAATTAATTTGATCTATTCATTTGTAATTCTATTGATGGGTTATTAACTTAATAAACAGAAGAATAAAGATAAAATATAAATATTATATGAGGGAAGAAATTGATATTAAAAATTTAAACAGAGTCGAGTGATTTAATTTATATTTATGAATAACAAAAATAAGTATTATAAATAAAAATTAAAAGAAAATAAATTTATAATAATTTAAATATTAATTTATAATTGAAATTCAAATATCCATGATTATTCAAAGTTATGACTTATATGGATATTTATTTCATATATTCAACCTTTTATGCAAAAAAATTTTAAAAAATAATAAAAATTACTTAAAAATGTAAAAAATCTTAGTTTATATTGTAATAACTTAACTAAAATAATTAATGAAAAGTACTAATAGAGAGATAAAAATTAACTAATTAATTATTTGTAAAAGATAAAACCAATACAAAATATTTATATGAACAAATTTAATGCAGGTGAAATTAGTGGTGAAATTAGTGATAAAATAAATAGAGTTTTAGTTTATACAAAATGAATTTTAAAATAAAATCATAAATTTTTTAACATTAGTGTATTTTTATTATATGTATTTATTTGATATTTTATTATCATATAATTAGTATTACATAAGTATGGTTTTATTTGTGAAGTAAATTGGTTAATTAAAATTTTGTATAAAATACATTGTATTTATGATACTAAAGAAGCAAATTTATATAATGATAAGGCTTGGTATTTCTTAGATTAGATATTCAAGTTCTATTCCCCATAAATGCAATTTGAAATTTCCAGATAAATAAAGTTTTAACTATTTGTACTAGCTTAAGTGGATAAAAAATAATAACAAGTTTTCGCACATGTATAAACCAAATGATAGGCTAGCATCCAGTTAAATTGATTAAACAATTGAATCAATTTAGATATATAAAAATTATTTTACTAAACTACAACATTAGTTTCTATAATAATTTCATTTTTTTTGCTTCAATTTTGTTCATGATAATATAAGCTATTAATCACAAATGTACCTTTCTTTCCATATCTATCCCTATAGTTAGAAGAATTTATTAATCATAGGTGAACACATGGAAAAAAAATTTATTTATACCACAAATTTTTTATGGCAATTTTATTGTCATGCTTACTTATGTCATAAGTTTATCTAACTAATATTCTTGTGATTAAGCAATATAACTATAGAAATTTTCATTTTTCACCATAATTTTGATCATGGCACAAATAATAATTTATTGTAGTGTTCAAGGTTTCAACTTCATTTTATCATTTTTATACAACACATCAAATCAAATATTAAAGTGATTCTCGAATATGCAGGGTTTTTTTTTTAGTATTATTGATTTTTACCTAACTTCTACTAAATTGAATATTCTGATAAAGGAAATTTATTTAATGGACCAATTAAGGTTAAATAATTAGAACATGGAGAGATCGTGATATATTTACTGTACTATTTTGGTGTCAAGTATGTGAAATGCAATATATCTTGAACTATTGCGTATCTTCCTTCTTTTCCAGATCATTTTATCATAATATAGATGGGATTCTTTCTGCAGATGCTTTTCTTCATAGAGGCCAAAACTTGTTCATGACTTTGTCGATCAGTAATTTGTGGTAAAAACCGTTGTTTCTGTTGTATTGTTAAAAAAGGTGTGGAGTACAATGAAAATATGATCTGTGGTGATTACTGTAAATGCAAATATTATGAAGTCCTTGAAACTGACATTTTTAATTTGTGTTTGAGTGTTGTTAGGTTAAAAGGATTATCGGTGGCTTGGCTTTTTAGAAGTGCTATAAAATGAATTAGAATCCATTTATAATTCTTTCTGTTTATACGATTTTAACTACACAAGAATAAACAAATATAGCATATTGTTGGAAAATATCCCCTTTCCAAATATACAAGCATTAGAAATTGATGAGGTTTTCGATGCCTAAAATTCCAAGACGTGGATACCTATACCTATTGACCAATCAGTGTTAAACATGTGGCAATAAATTACCTAAATTTTTAAAAGTGTGTTTGAATATATTTTTATTTTTGTGTTTCTAAAAATTGTTTTCAAAAACTATTTTTAAAAATTATTTTTTTTCAAAAACTATTTTTGGATTGAAGGAAAACTAAGATTGAGGGTGATTAATATTGTAAATAAGAAAATGTTTCATTTAATTATAAAACTAACATTCAAAACAAAAAAATAAGTTCAAAAAAAAACTAAAAGTTATTTTTGTTTTTTTTTAAGTTGCATACTTAGAAAATAGTTTTTAAAAATAAATTTTAAAAACAAGTTGCCAATAATTTCATTTATTTTTAAAAACAAAAACAGAAAACCTATTTTCAAAAATAAAAAACAAATAAACCCTAAGTTTTATAAACTTTATGTTTATGGACCTTGAAATGTATTTATTATGAAATGGCCCAAAAAGAAGAGTTATACTGGAACACTTTATTTGATTTTTAAAAAATATTTTATATCAATTATTTATGTAAAATATTAATTCATTCAATTTATTATTTTAAGAGAATTATAATTTTATAAAATAAAATTGACAAAAATTATAGGAAATAAATTACTTAATCAAAACATATTGCAATATAATTTTTTTGGTTAAATAAAATGAAATTGAAAAACAACAATAATTGGAAGCAATTTTTTATGGACAGGGGCTTTCCCTTCCACAGTTGGCAAATCTGATGATTAAAGATAAAATTCCAATTCGTGTGCAGGTAAAAATGGGGAAAGTGAATATATATCATGTTATATCTGATGTTTTTAAATATTTATTTTAATTATTTTAACAATAATATTATTTTTTTAATAATTAAATTTTTATTTATTATAAATTTATTAAATAAAAATGTTATTATATGCAATATAATAAGATTATATTTAGATATTAATATATTACATGCAAATAATTTTTATATTTTTTTTATTTTAACTAATTAAATTTTTTAATAGAAATCTTGTTATTATTTTTCAATATAATGTAATTTTTTTAATATAAATTAAAAATTACCAAGAAAATGTTATTAAAAAACCAACATACATTCATTGATACTTATTTATTTTTGAATATTTAAATAGGTTTCACCTAAAAAATTTAAAACTAAAAAAATATAGGTAATTTATTATTATAATTTTAATGTATTGCAATAGCTTATATTTAGACTTCATATATTAAATTATTAGTTGTATTCTTTTTTCTTGATGTTAATTTCTATTTTTCTTCACAATTTCATATATTACCTAAATAAAATCAATTTCATCTCATTTATTTTTTATTTTTCCTTTTATATTATACAAAAAATTGATAATAATAATAATAAATTAAATTAACAAAATAAATATTTTATTTGAAAATGATAATATATATATTATAAAAGCTTGTGTTTAATATAATTTATAAGATGAGAAAAGCAAAAAAGAAATATACATATTATATTTTTATAAATGCATGTGTAATATTTTAATGTTTAAATAAAACTAACTTAACATATTTTAAACATATTTAGTGAACTTAATTCCAGATGGTGGCATATAAGAAAAATAATATATATAAGCATCATTTTTTCAAAAGTATTCATGAATATTGAATTTTTAATTGAAAATAATATTAAAATTTATTATTAAATTAAGTATTTAAAAAATTATATATTAATGTATAAGAAATAAATGAATGGGATAATTTAAAAAAAGGAAAAAGATTTTTTCAAAAGTCATACTACTTGGTACGGATTCACTCACTGCTAATATATTCATAATAATGTGGATAACATTTCGATAATAATTAGAATATCATTTTGTACTTATGCCATTTTCTTAAGATGAGGTCTTCCCTATATTCGGTTAAAATTAAAGGTATGAAAACTTGCACTCACTAACAAATGAGATATGGACAAGTGGCAAAGTTGCTATTTAAAAAGACAAACTTTCTAGCAATTATTCAAAACCTTTTATTATCATCGTAAGATATCATATTTATAAATTGATCCAAAGTTTTTCTTTTCAAGAATTAAATTAGCAGCAACCAAATGTATAGATTGTGTCAGATCTCTTACATCTTGGGTCAAAATTATAGATAGCCCAAATATTATTAGATGGTGCAAAAAATATTGGCCCGAAGGATGTATATAATTATTGTACAGTAAATTGTATTAAGGTATCATTTATTGAACTTTTTTTTAAAAGGGTGCTAGCATTAATCTTTATTTCATAAAGGTATTGGTTTTATGAATTATTAATTTTATATTTTCAAAATACCCTTTTCTTAATTATTTTTCACATTTATCCTTTTTATTTGAGACTTTCTATTGTCTGCCATCCAAATTTAACCCTTTGTTTGTCTATTTTGGATCTTGATCTTTTTTAGTTATGATTGATTTATCTCTTTTATTTTTCGATCTTCATTGAATTTGTTGATCACCTTTTTTTTATTGTATTGTTATTAGGTAATTGTGATTTTTTATCAATAGAATAATGATTATTGCTCGTATGCAAGTGTAGAGGTAAAATTGTGATATTGAAGATTAACTTTGGTACAAATTATGATAATTTAGTTCAAATGTTGTGTGCGAATCTTACGGATCTATTTACTGGTGATTTTTCCCTGTCTTATTATTTTTCTAGTCAAGAGTTCGTTAAGGAATAAGTCAAAGTTGGAAAATATGATTGACTTAGCTTGCATTTTGAATTTGAAATATATGAATCTTAGTATTAACATTGGTTCAATTTTTGTATCACATTCCCTCTCTGATGGTGTTGTTATTTCGGAAAGACAACTTACTATTTCCAATGTGATGGAGTGTGATGAGGCTTTGGTTGCAAGTTTGTATTCTTCAAATAGTGAGAGGGTTTTATTGTTCGATTCATGGTCAAGTGCAATCAGCCATGTTAGTTAGAGATTCTTTGGTGGTATTGTTAAGTTTAGGAATGTATTATGTAAGTATTCGATCGAGAAAAGTTTTTTATTTGATTATGTTAAGAATGCAAAAATAAAGGTGATAGTTGTATGCTCAAAAAAGCACCAGGAAAGTTGTAAGTGGCTGCGACTGCTTCATTATGCAAGGTTGCTAGTTTAGAAAAACAAGTTACTATTTCTAATGTGATGGAGTGTGATGAGGCTTTGGTTATAAATTTGTGTTCTTCAAACAATTAGAGGGTTTTATTGTCTAATTCATGGTCAGGTGCAGTTAGCTGTGTTGGTTAAATATTCTTTGGTGGTGTTATTGAGTTTAGGAATATATTGTGCAAGTATTTGATCGAGAGAGGTTTTTCATTTAATTATGTTAAGAATACAAAAATGAAGGTGGTAGTTGTAAGGTCAAAGAAGTACCAAGAAGGCTATGAGTGGCTATGACTGCTTCATTGTGCAAGGTGAATGATTTTTTCCATATTAAGAAGTTAGTGAATCATCACACTTGTGGTCTTGTCTTGAATAGTTCAACTTCAAAGAGGATGGGATCTAAATTAATTTCTAAATTGGTTGTTGATTTAATGAAAGGATCCTTATCTTTAATAACTAGTGAAGTTGTAAATCATTTTCAAAATAATTATTGATTAGCAATTCCCTATTGCAAGGCATGGCATGCAATCGAGAGAGCAAAAGGTATGGTATTTGGTGATTTTGATGACTTTTTCAAACCAATCAATTGCTATATATCTGTTATGAATGCAGTGAATCTTAGTAGCTACATTGTGGTGGACGTGGATAATAGTAATAGGAAATTTAAAGGGATGTTTGTTGCATTTCAGGCTTGTATCAAAGGACTCATGTTTTGCAGGCCTCTTTTGTTTATTGATAGGACTTTTTTAAATCCAGGCTGAAAAAGGTCATCCTATTACCTACCGACAAGGATGGCAATCAAGGTAATTTTTTCTTTTTTTTTTAAGTTTATGGTGTAGGGTTTTTCATCCAAGAATGATTCTATTTGCCTGTTTGATTAGTGTTACTATTTAGAAGCCAGACAATAACATGTCATCCCTTGTTACTATTTGATTTAGAAACAGTGACATGGAAGGCCTTGTGTTCTTCCATTTGTTTTATTAGTACTTTTATTTAGAATGTTCCCATATTTAGATGTTTTATCATGAGTTTTATCAATGTTATTATTTAGAGACCAAACAATAGCATGAAAGCATTAGTGTTACTGTTTAGTCTAAAAATAGTAACATGGAAGGCTTTGTGTTTTTCTTTTTGTTTTATTGGTATTTTTATATAGAATGTCCCCTCATTTAGATATTTTATTTTGAGCTTTACTAATGTTACTGTTTAGTCTCCAAACAGTAACATAAAAGTATTAGTGTTATTTTCAAGTAGTTTTGTTATTAATAAGAGCTGATTTAGTTATTTAATGTTAGTTTTTATCAGTTAGATTGATAATTAGATGTACTCATTTAGCTATTAGTTTAATGTTACTATTTGGAGACTAAACACATGGAATTAGTGTTATAATTTTTTATGAGTTTTGCTATGAATGAGAATTGATTTGTCTATTTATTGTATTTTTTTGTTGATGTTACTATTTGTATCCAAAAAGTAACATGACTTATGCTATGGATCATGTTTTCATTTTAATGGTTTATGTTTTTGTTTGTTGTTACTATTTCATTTCAAGGTCGTTTCCTCTAACTTTTACTATGATTAATTTTGAAATTCAAGAAAATTAGTTTTAGTTCCTTTCATAGTTGTCCACAATACTTAATACAGACTAAAAGGTGACTTTTATTTTCAATCATAATTTAGGATTGCTTGAAGTAATGCCCAAGGTTTTTCCAATGGCACACTATTTCTTTTGTCTACATCATTTAAAATCAAATTTCAAGGACAAATTCAATGGTGCTACATTTTCAAATTCATTCAAAGAGCATATAGTTCATTTATTTGCAATGTGTGCATATTCCCTAATAGTAGGTGCATTCAATGAGAACTTGGAGATTTTCAAATGCAAAAAAGGTAAAATTGTTCAGAACTTCCTCACAGGGCTTACACTTGAATGTTGGTTGAATGCTTTTAGCTGCAGTTGTTGTTATAGTGAGGTGATATCAAACGTAACTGAATCTTACAATTCTTGGATTTATGATGCTAGCCAAGAAGTTGCCAATCACAAATATGGTTGATAATATTCATTCAAAGTTAATGGAGTGGTTTGCTAAATAGAGGTCCAAATCATTGGATTGGAATAAGGTTATTTGTCCTGTTTAGGTGTCGAGATTAGATTTACACTCAAGTAAGTACAAATGTTAGGTTGTTAGGAAGTCATCAAAAACTATTTTTGAAGTCTTATCATATCTAACTCTATATATTGATATTTCTTAATGCAGTTGCACTTGTAACTAATGGCAACTAGATGATTTTCCTTTGGTTCATGCAGTTACTGCTTTTAGAAGATGTAAGATTTTTGTGAATGAGGTTATGGAGAATTATTTCCATATGAGCACATATAGGAAGATTTATGAACAAGTCATACAGCCTATTCTTACAATGCTAAGGCAAGAGATTGATGTAGGAAAGAAAGTAGTTATCTTACCTCCTATTTCAAAAAGACAAGCAAGTAAACCTAAGAAGATGAGGATTAGGTTGAGGGGTGAGTGCGTTAAAAGAATTAGATACGGAAGATATGACAAACTAGGACATCATAATAAGAAAAGTTGCAAGGAGTTAGCTTGAATGCAGTTTTTTCAATGGTATAATTGTATTCTTTACGATTCTTTTGCTTTGTAAAAAGAAATAGTAATATCATTCCATTAAAGTAACATAAGTGGTTATTGGTTAGTATTAATAGTTGACATATTTTTGTTTAGTTATTTTTAGTAGTAATTTCAACAAAAAAATTCAAAATAAATAGATGAATCAGTTCTAAATAACAATAAAATTGTCAAAAAATAATATGTTACTATTTTATTTTCAAATAATAACATCAATCAAAAATAAAAAATAGTATACGTGTTACTATTTTGCATTTAATAGTAACATCAAGGTATGACAATAATGTATAGATTTTTAGAGCTATAGCATGACATGTTACCTTTCTCCTTAATCTTTAAGATATCATATTAAAAACTGTACAATTACTTGCATGTTATTATTTTAATTCTAAATAATAACATCAAGGCAGAAGCTATAACATAGGCTAAATTAATTCCGAATGTTAAAAGAAATTGGAAAGAAGAATATGCTAAATTTTTATTAACATTTATGATTGAATATTACATATAATTGAACATTACAAATAATTGAATTTGACCTACAAGAAATGGGAAAGAACATAAGAATAATATAATTCACTAATTTTATAAAAGAATCATACAATTGAATGTTATGTATAATTCAATTGGAAGGATTGAAATCCATGAGGAAGTTATTCACTAATTTTGCCTTGTATTACCTCACATATTTTAGTGGAAATTGTTCTTCAAATTCTTTATTATTATATATATCCTTTATTTGTTTACACATAAAATTGCCGCAGTCTTGCCTGAAATTATAAATTTATGAGATGAGTTAGTTTGTACCTCTTAATTATGGTAGTTATGTATTGTAAAAAAGATGTTACTTATGATCTAAACTGCTATTGTGGCAACCTTTCATATGAAATGAAAACAAAAGGTGGCTTTGTAGTTGCTGATTCTACTCCCGTATTCATCTTATTTTTATGAAGGATTTCATTCTTCTTCTCCTTGTAGTAATCCTTCTATTGTTCAATTACCAAATTATGTAAGATATTAAGTCAAAGAAACATGTTACTTTCTGATATGAAATTAGTAATATCATTCAAAAAATAAAGAAATATAGGCAAATCAAGTATGATTGACAATGAAACTACTAGAAAACAACATATTACTATTTAAATAAGAAAAGTAACATGTTATTTTTTTGGTCTGACATGTTACTGTTTGGTCTAGAATTAATGACATCATTTAAAAAATAAAGAAACATAGGCAAATTAGGTATAATTGACAATGAAACTGCTAAAAATAACATATTACTATTTTTTTAAAAATAGTAACATATTATTTTTTTGTCTAACATATTATTGTTTGATCTGGAATCAATAACATCATTCAAAAAATAAAGAAACATAGGCAAATCAAGCATGATTGACAATAAAATTACTAAAAAATAATGTGTTACTATTTGAATGGGAAACAATAACATGTTTTTTTTGTCTAGCATGTTGTTGTTTGATCTAGAATTAGTAACATCATTCAAAAACAAAGAAACATAGACAAATCAAGTATGATTGACAATGAAACTGCCAGAAAAAATGTGTTATTATTTGAATAGGAAACAGTAATACTAACTAAAAATAACATATCAGTCAATGTGAGTCTAGAATAATCAGTATTTAATCATAGTCCAAGCATTACTCACCACTATTTTGGCATCAAGAAGGTATAGATCTGCAGTCTCCTCTTTTCTAGGCTTCATTGAGTTGTAATGAGTCTACTTGTACTCTGCATTATTGAGCACTAGCATCATGTAGTGATTGAGGTTTGTGCAATCCTTGACACCCATTTAATTTATTGGGAATAGAATAATTCCTGCAATTATTACTTGCTCCACCTTTTGATCAAATTTTATTTTCCTCATTTCCTTGAACAATTGAATTAGTTGGCCATATAAAACTGTGAACACATTTCAAACATGATTCAATATTAAATTATTTTTCATATGTCCCATTTAGGAATGGGTTTAAGATCTTACCTAATACATGCTATCAAATATAAAAATCTCATTGCTATTGGGTGTGCTGACTATGTTAAGGATGAATGCATAGGAATCTATTATCTAAAATTAGGGGGATTAGTTTTTATAAGATAAATTGATTAAGAAGAAGTCAAACTTCAAAAAGAAGTGAAAAAACACATTAATAAAATTATAATAAATATCAGCATAAGGAGTTACATGTTACTATTTGGATTCCAATTAATAACATCATGTTTTGAAGTGTGAAAATGTTCATTACTGTTATACTACTATTTTGACTCTAAATAGTAACATGATTATAAAAGGAATAACATAAAACATTAATGTTGTAAAATTTTACAGAAGCATACATTTGATGTTATTGACTTTTCTACGAGTACATCAAACAAATCCTCAAATGTTATGTGCAATTCATGCTAAGAACATATCTAGACAAAAGATCTACAAATGATAGTGTGATGTAGAAATTAATTAAGGTATCAGACAATAATATTAAGTTAATTAAAGCAACCAGCAACAAAATAGCATATGACTTACGATATATCTCTTGTTTTCTATACTTGGAGTGATTTTTTCTTGGCATTTGTGTGGAGGTATTTTATGGTTAGCCATTTTGAACCTATTATTGGTTGTTTGGTCTATTTCTTCTTGGCTGGCTCCAAATCTATTTCCTCCAAGATGATCACAAAGGACTCCTTGCCTTTATCCATCTTGTCCTTAGCAGCGGTTGTTGTTTGTTGTATGTGTTGTTGTTTCTTGTGTTTTTTATGTAGGTTAGAGTAAGTGTATTTCATGTCTCATTTTATTTTTTTGGTTTTCATTTTAATGTCTTTGATCATTGACCTTTATTTATGCTTAGTTAGAGATTATTATTCTCCTTTTAATATTTTTATTTTTCTCTTTGTAACTAATTGCATGGTCATGTCTATGAACTATGTTGCGAGTTGTTTGCTTTCATTCTTAAGATTGGCATTTTCCTTTTGCAAGGTGTCGATGATCATGCTGTGGCTATTTATTTTTGTTATTGTGTTGGATAACTGCATTCTTAGTTATGCATTTTCTTGTTCAAGGTTTGTGATTGTTTGTTCATTTTGTTGTAGTTATTCCTCTAACCTTTGGAGTTTCTTCGTCAAGAACTTTAATTTCTTGATCAGTTAGTTTATTTTATCATTTGCATTGGGGAGCTAATCCCTTAGCTATTGTACATTGTTATTTTGTTGTTCTTAGGATAAAGTAATTTTTATGAATTGCTCCAGGGTTGTTTTTCATGGTTTCATGATATAATGTGCAACTTTTATGTCCTCATCAATTTTGGAGTCCTCTAATTGAAAGGGTGTGGTCTATGTTTTTGTTTGTTCTTGGGATTCAATTTCTTGTTCTTCATGTGCTATTTGTGTGTGAATATAGTAAAGGAGTTTAATTTCTCTTTTTAAAGGTTCCAACACTTTGTTGAACACCTAAAATGTAAGAATGTTTGTTCGTTAGTGTTATTAGTTGACATGTTTTGTTTTAGTGAGAATGAACAAAAGATTAATTGGTTGCTTAACAATGACATAGGTAATGGAAACAATGTTGTCGAAAGGTTACCTGAAGCTAGTTGATATTTTTCTCCTTCAATAGCTATGTGAGTTACCTTAGGTCTCAGTTAAGGCATCTTGATATTATTTTATTCCAAGGTGTTGTTAGCACATTGGTTGTCTCACATAACTAATACTGTTAATAATATAATATACATATTATGAGATCCATTTTCAATGAAAGCTACATTTAAAATAGAGTGAAAAAGAGGCAATCCCTTTATATAATTAACAACAAAACTACTAAAAAAATAACGTATTACTGTTTAGAGACAACAATAATATCGATCAAAAACTTAAAATAAATGGATAAATCAAATTGTCAAATAATAGCATGTTACTTTTTGGTAACATAATATTGTTAGTTTCCAAATAGCAACATTAACTAAAAACTTAAAATAAATAGATAAATTAAGTCTCCTTAATAATTGAATTGCCAAATAATAGCATGTTACTATTTGGTCTCCAGACAGTAATATGTTACTATTTGATCTTCAAATAATAACATCAACCAAAAATCTAAAATAAATGGATAAATCAAGTCTCATTAACAACCAAACTATCAAACAGTAATATCAACCAAAAATCTAAAAATAATTAAACAAATATATATTCTCATCAAAGAAAAATTTGTTAAAGAAGAATATATTACTGTTTGCAGACTAAATAGTAACATGTTGTTATTTGATATTCAGATAATAACATTAACAAGAGACCTAAAATAAATAGGCAAATCAAGTAAAATTAATAACTAAATTATCGAAGAAAAGTATGTTACTATTTGTTATGCAAATAGTAACATTTACAAAAAAATAAGAAATAATCAAACAAATATATTCTCATTAACAATAAAACTATCAAATATTAGCATGTTACTATTTGGTCTAGACCAAATATTAACATATTATAGTTTAATCTTTAAACAATAACATCAATCGAAAACCCAAAATATTCAGACAAATAAATTCTCATTAACTAGAAAACTACTAAGGAATGTGCAATTAAATGAATAAAAATAAATCGAGACAAAGCTAGATAGTGGTAACTTACTAGTAATAGTATGACACAACTCTTGACATTTAGTGGCCTATCATATGCAATTGAATTCATTAGTTACTAATATATATATGCAGACCACGAATATTGTACCATGTCATGTATGCTCTCGACATATTTTAGATAAGACCATACCAATGTCTGAGCCCTATTTGGTATAAATAAGGTAACTAGTAGCATCAGCCTAACAAGTCGTGAGAGGTCCTAAACATTAGTTTATGACGTTCCTCCCACTGCTCGTTGGAGTACTTGGAATATAATTAGTTTTGTGAGGTATCTTTGGCCATAGAATCGTCTGTTATCTAAAATTGATTGTGGCTTCTTGCTTGGTGTCATATCAAAAGCGTGGTTTCTATCTCTTTTTGCAAAAATGAGCTTCACACATGTGGGTGTGATGTTAAGATGTTCCAACACATACTATGATCAAGCTCTCCTGTGATTATGGCATTTAGAAGTAGCCAAAAAGAATTTTGCTACAGCACCCTTAGGTGGCCCTTGTTAAATTCAAGATCATCAATCTACCTTACATAGGCCAGTAAAATTCGATCTGTATTGCTAGAATCTTAGAGCCATTTCTTCCTCTGCTTCTATTTGTTTAGTTGTTTTATTATTTTTCTATTCAAGGATAAAGAAAAATATCTTAGTCAAATTTGTCGTAAATCAGGCTAAAAATTGGATAATGTCACATTATTATTTTATGTAAGACAATAACATCATTGAAAGAATGATGTTACTATTTAGGATGCAAAATAATAACATTGTACTAAAAATACAAAACACTATGGTAGTTAAAGAGTACTTCTTAAACATCATTTATAATATAGTTCCAAGAAGAAAAGAGACATCAATTGTTACATGTGCATTAAAATAAGATGATAAAAAGAATCATTATGCATATTACTATTTTGCATGGAACAATAACATGCAGAGGTTTGAAGCACAACATGTTACATTACTATCTATTGTTATTGTGATGAAATAAGCTTAAAAATTGCATAATTGTTTACATGTTACTATTTGGTTACTATATGATGTTAAATAGTAACATTATCGAAAGAGCTAAATTAAAGTGTGAAAAGAGAATATAAGGACTATCATGCTTATATTTGGAATCAAGATAGATTGATCAAGTAAAACTAAATTTCTTCATGAGAAAAAATTGAAGCATAACATGTTAGAATTGGATGTTAGTGTTTGGATCCCAAATAGTAACATCATGCAAAAGAACACAAAACATGCCCAATGTCAACAAATGCATTGCAATAAGCTGAAAAACACAATCATTATGCATTCTATCATTTGGATAAAGCAATATTAGTGGAGAAAGCAAGAAGCAAAAGGGATTGTATGTTACTATTTGGTATGCAAATAGTAACGTGATGCAAAAGAATACAAAACATGCATATTTTCAACATGTGTGCTTCCATGTTTCTATTTGTCATCCAAATAGTAATATGACTAAAATAATATATTGTTATCACTTTCATTATGATGTCTGGCTAAGATTAACATGTTCCTATTTGCTTCCATGTGTGCTTCCATATTTTTGTTTAGTATATAACAATAATGTCATCGAACACATTGATAACATTATCCTATCTAAGTTAAAGATCTTGCAACTTTTGAATGGAAAGTGTTAGATATTTCTATTGTCATGACTTAAATCAAACGTGTTCATCTTTAGCATTCAAATTTCCTTAATGTTGTGCGCATATTAGATAGTGTAAATTGTTATGCTCATCCATTTTGAAAATTATATGTACTAGCACCATGATGCTGAGAAGAAGAACTTAGATTCTTACTTCAGTTTCCTAAATATAAACAAGGTGCAAGAATTAAAGACAAGCTAGGAGTTTCGAAGCCAATACATAAATGAGACCATGACAATGAATAAGAAGTGATAGGATAGGTCTTAATTTAGCTTTCGTTATATTTTCTCTTCTATTGTCTTACTTTAATATTGATAATGTTATAACTATCATTGGATATTGCATGTGGTCCATCCTAAAGAGAAGATGATTTATTAGCTTGATCCACTAGGACATAAACCATAATAAGATTAGAAGAAGTCATTCACAACATCAATGAAGATTTACTACAGGATGCAAAGCTCCACTAAGGTTAACATTAAATGGGTGGTATTGAAGCTAACGTTCTTATGTATGTTTGGATACATAATATAATGATTAATCATCATTACATAAAATTGACATTGTTTTACATTAGTTTGTTGCAATGACTTAAACAAAAAGGCAATATGGAGTGTGGAAACTATGCTTGTAAATACATGGTTAGCATGGTCAAGTACATAAAGAGAAATGAAAGGCCTAATAAGACAATTTGTTTGAATATTAGTTAGGTAGACACTTATGAAAAATATTTAATTTTGAGGGTGTTTGGTAAAGAGTTTTTTTATAAACTTTTAGCTGATTTAATAGTGTTTAACTGTTTGACCGAGTCAATAAGCTAATTTAACTATTTGGTAAACATCTTTTTTAATTAGCTAATTAGCCCTCAATAAGCTAATTTGAAAAAATTAGTAAACCCAACATTTTTAATTAACTTATTAATAATGAACTTGTAAAAATATAAAATTATCCATAAATAATATATGTATTTTCACTTATATCCTCACTAAAAAAAGATTAAATAAATTTATTAAATAATAATTATTAATTTCTATAAAGCATTTATGAAATATAATAATTTATTTTTAAGAAATACAATAATTTATTTTTTAAAAAATATAATAACTTAAGAAGTATTATAAATCTTTAATTATATTTTAGATTTATCATATTTTTAACAAAGTATGACTTAAAAAATTATTTCAAAACAAATTATCATTTTCCTTAAAAATAAATTATTATATTTCTTAAACATAAATCATATAATAAATCTAAAATATTATTAAAGTAAAAATATTTAAATAAATCATAAAATATATACATGTCTTTATATGTCATTTTGCCTATAAAAGTTAATAGGAAACAACTAATTTTATCAAATATTTTCACTCAAATAGCTAATGTTATCAGTTAATCAAATTAATTAATATAATCAGTTATTAGTTAACAATTAATTGAATCAGCTAACAGCTAATTAAATAAATTAATTACCAAACAAGGCCTTTATCTTTCTATTAAGTTTTTTGTATAAAAATGTAGTTCTTTCAAGGAAAGACAGAACCCTACATTGTAGAAGATTTAATAGCCTTGTAGAGTAGCCTTGTATGAGGAATGAGCTACATATATGTATTAAGAAAGACATAAGCATTAGGAGGTTGCCAAATGTAAACTTACAGGACTTAATTGTAAATGAAATATATATATATAATGTACATGCAAGTAATTATTTGTAAATGTATATATTATTTTGTATGCATTATGAAGATTATTTATATATGTTATTGTATAATTTAATGTTGATTGAAAATTAGTGTTCTTTTGCATAAGCAAGTGTGTCTAACTTTCTATTTATGTTATAAGTTTAGTTTCTATCCTTGGGGCAATAACAAAGTACATTCTGTTTCATTGTAATAACACTAAACATAATATAAAGGCACAATTAGTATGCATAAAAACCTATCACCATCTATAAAGCAGTGCTTGTTATCATATCTTAATACCATATTTAATAGAGGAAAAAAAAATGGAATACAATGAAATGGAATGTAAAATATTTGTTTGGTAAGCCCTATTCCTTAACAAATGCCCATTCCATTAGATAAATGTTTTTTTACTATTGGAGTAAAACACAGTATTTTACTTCAGGTTAATTTCCAGTTTCTCTTATATTGTTATGATTCCAATATCTTCTAATGCTTTCTCCGTGTTACTCTGAATATTGTCTGCTCATTATGTTCTTTTTCTGCGCTTAGAGTACGTGCTTTCTTTCTGTGAGAATGGTCTTACTGTTGCCATTCCTCCTATGCTCACCAAGTTAGGGGAGTCAAATTTGGTGAGTGTTGTTCTCTCTGTATCGAAGCATGACAAATATTGTGTGTTTGACATGGGTGGAGTCCACCCACTTCACTCTTTTTATCTCTTTCTCCCGAAGTAACAAGTAAGGCACTGTGATTTATTGTAAAAGTGAGATAGCATTTCCCGTTTCATCGTAAAAGTTATGAAATGAGCATTTCAAAGATGTTGGAATGCATTTTTATTACCATTATGTCCTCATTAATTTTTCTAAATTTCAAAATTACTCTTTTGATTGAAAATCCTATGCTTAGTTTAAGTAATACAAATTGAATTAAATGATTTCTTTATTTCTAATTCCAAATTTAAGTAATGTAAATTGAATTCGATAATTTTTTTAATTTGTAATTTTTTTATTTTAGTGTTGAAAAATATGTAACTTCTTTTTTTATATTACTATCATTTTTTAAAAAATGTCAAATAAATATACTGATATTGATTTTGATATTAAATAATTTTTGTTACAATTATTAAATAGTTTCAAAAGTGGTTCAAGTAGAATAATACAAATATGACAATACCATCTTTTATATAAATATAATTTTAATTTTACTCTTTCTTTTATTTTCAAGGGTATTATTATCATTGAAAACTTTTTTTTATTCCATTCCATTAATATTTTGTTGCATCAAACTTGATTATGAAATAATTATTTTATTCCATCCTATTTTATTGTACCAAATGCAATACAAGCGTTTCAAAATTGGGGATGATATAGTAAACTTGGAAAATTATTAGATTAAAATTATTTAATCACAATTATTTTTTTTACTAGATGTGAGCAAACAATAATTTCAATCTAACGATTTTTAAAATTATGACAACACTGTTGGTTGTGAAACTCTAAGAACGCTATAAAATGTACCTTATAAAGTTCAACTTATGCTTTAAGATTCATTTGATTTTTATGGAAAAGATTATTTCTTAACAAATCCTAATACTGTATTTTTTAATTTGGCATTAATCACATCAGTTGTTGCTATATGTAAATGTGACTTTTCTTCATCACAATTTCCATATAATGATTTTGTTCATACAGTACTGATAAAGTTGGCATGATTTTATAGAAAGTAAGATGGCCTATGCTATGACTATCTAAATTGTAAATTATTAAATTAACATTCCATTTTCCATTATTCTTACAAATCTTAATCTTGATTTGTTCATTGTGATATGGTTACAATTATTGTTGAAGGGAAAGAAGTTTCATCGATAACATATATTAAGTATGCTTTTCATGACATAACTGTTTATGCGTGTACAAACGTATAATGTTAGAAATTTTATATGGATTATCATTAATTGTAAGTATTTTATTTTTTATGAAACTAGCTAAATAATGATTTAAGAGAATTTTATTTTTTGAAGCCCAATTATTAAAATGATCTATTATTTGATCTTACAAATACTTGATTTTAGATTAGTATATTTAGCAACTAGGCCTATACCTTTTTTAACACATAATGGGATGACTTGATAGGATTTTATTTATACTAATTAGATCCCCTTTCCACTCTTAACTTAATTCAATCATTAACTTATTTTATTAAAAGTTGCATACTCTACCAGAAGGAGAGAAAGATATATGCTTATTGTATTTAGCTAGATACTATCTTGTCTAGGAGAATTTAACCCACGATGAAAGTATGCTTTTGCATTAATTTTATGGTGTCTTGAATTTTATACAAATTTTAATTTAAATTCTTATTTGTGATATTAGAGTCACCTTGTATAAATTTAGGATCCAAATGTATGTCATCATGTATACAAAATACCTAACAATAATTTCTATTTATTTTTTAATTTTAAATTATTCATAAATAGTAAATTGACCATGATGAAGTTTTTTTATTCATAATTTTTATTTTGATAAAGGAAAAGCAATTTTGTCCTCTAAATATGTCTAGCAAATTGCATTTTAGTTATTAAATGTGTGTAAATATGAATTAAATTTGAATGTTAATATATAATGTATTTATGAAATAATGATTCAACATTCTTTATGTTACTTAAATTCAATTTTCATAATTGGATAGAAGTAGAAATATACTATTGAAAGGATGATGAAAACCTTGTGGGTATGCCAAATGTTATATGTCCATATAATTAAAACAATAGTATTATTACATATTATAAAATAAATAATAATTATTACTATTTTTAATTAATTATATATGTAATGTATATAATTTAAAAAAATCGTCTTGATTGATTTGACATAAGTAACTCCTATTTTATATGTTTATTTTATCATTTATTTTAATTTGATTAATTTTATTAGATTATTTCAAATAATCTTCTATTTTAATTTAATTATTTTATCAATTTTGTATAATCAATTTTTATGATTACTTTTGAATAATTTCATGATTGTAAAATTACAATAATTTTAGATCATCATCATCATCATTATTATTTTGAAAATTGATTAAGTGATGAACAAATCCTAATCTTATGATTCCATAAGTTTGTGTTAATTTCATTGGATAATTTAAAAAAATCAAAATTAGTTTATAATAAATTTGGATTTGGTGTACGTTAAGTTTATCAATTATACTTTTATTTTATCATGAATACTCTATTTTAATTTATGGTTTCTTATGAGATTTATTATGTATAAATTACCCATTAATAATCAAGAATGAGTTGGATGAATTAAGTTCTAATATATATATATATATATATGATTTTTTTATTTTAATGCATTACTTGCCATTGAAAATTGCATTTTTGAATTGAATTTTGCTATTGTTTGGCTAAGTTTGATTCATGCTTAAATAGTAGAAAGTTGAAAGGAAATAAGAGGTAATATATTAAAATTACTCTTACCTTTTTCTTTTTATTAATTTATTATTTCCAATATTAGTTATGAGTTATCTACTTTGGAAGTAATACAAAAAGCTTTTTAACTAGTTAAGATATGTGAAATTTAACCTTTATGGTTTATAAATTATATATATATTTAAATTATTTAAAATAATTATTAAATATTTTGTATTGAATGAAACTTAAAATTATGAAATTTAATGCAATTTAGGGCTCTTATGATCAATATAGGTGCAATTTGTATAACATTTTATTATAGAATTATCACATTTTGCTTGTTATTAATTTTAAAAATTATTTGAATGATAGTTCTAGGCATTTTTTTATTATTATCCTACTTTTTTATTTAAGAGAATTTTGCATTGGTTCTGAAAAATTACCATCAAAGTGAAATTATTCATATTAATTTATAAGATCTTTATGTTATTAATGTTTACGAGATTAATTTCTAATTATTTAATATAATTATCTACCTAAAAGGGATAGGTGCGTATTTTAATTAGAAATTAACTTATTAAAATATATTTTTGACATTTCTTATTATTGACAATTTATCTACCCAAAAGGGATAAACTATTAATATTAAAGTATCATTCTGACTGACTTCAAGGATAGGAGAATTTTTATACACTATATTTTCTATCCAAAAAGGAAATAATATAGCATTTTTTTATACTCCTAAATGTTTTTATTATTTATATACCCATGAACTACCATTTTAATTTTTAATATTATGCACAATATTTTTGCTTTAGTAATTTATTTTTTATTATTGAAATTATTTTAGATAATTATTATCTCAAAAAAATTATTAGTAAAAATTAAAAATTATTATATTTTTAGTAGTTACCTATTAAGATTTTTACTTGCTACTTTTGAGATTTAATGATAAAATAATTATTATATGGAGTATAGTGTGAAGAAAATATTATACCTTAAGTATCTTATTTAATAACAATATGTCATTAGTTAGTATGATAAATTATTGATTTCTATTTCATCCTTATCATGATAAAGTGGTGATATTTTATAAAAATCATTATTTAAAATAATTTTACTAGCATGGCATTGATAATCAAGAAATATTTACTTTTATTAAAGTAAAAAAAATAAGTTTTGATATTGTATTGTAATGCAATATATTTTTTATGATTAATATTCATGCATATTATTTAGTATCTCTTAATGGATTGATTATGCTACTATTATATTTAATAATTTAATTTGTAATTTTAGGCATAATTTTAATTTTCAATTTTTTTTTGAAAATTTTATGTATTAATTTGGATAATTATCACCAAATTGTCATAAATTTTCAAACTATTAATAAATATTTATAAAATTAATTTTTAATTATTTTTACATATTTAACTACTCAAAATGGGTTAGTGTATATTATAATAAAAAATGAGTTTAATAAAATAATTTTTAATTATTTCATAAAATAACTTGCCTAAATAAGTTGCTATATGTTGTAATTAGAAATTAGTTTAGTGAAATAATTTTATTTCTGAATTTATTTTATTATCGTATATTTTATCTACCTAAATAGAAAAATGTTAGAATTTCCATGTGAGCTGTCATTAATTGTAAGTACTTTATTTTTTATAAAACTAGCTGAATAATGATCTAAGAAATTTTTATTTTTAAAACCTAATTATTAAAATGATCTATTACTTGAACTTATAGATACTTAATTTGAATTAATTTTTTTAGCAGTTAAAGTATAGGCTTATACTTTTTCTAGCCCATAATGAAGGATCCTAATAGGGTTTTATTTATATTGGCTAAGCCCTTCTCTACTTCTAACCTAATTCAATCATTGACTTATCCCATTAAGAGCCACATACTTCAGGAGAAGGAAAGAAAGATCTATGCCTAAGATATTTATCTAGATACTATCTTATCTAGGAGAATTTAATTCACGATAAAGGTGCGTTTCCACATTAATTTTTATTTTTATGGTATTCTAAATTCTATATAAGTTTTAATTTAAATTCTTACATGCAAGTCATTGCAACATTTCATAAATGAATTTATTTTTTCTATTGAAATTTTCCAAGGAAATTATACAAAACATCAAAACACTTAAAAATATGTAGAGTATAGAATCTTTCATATTTTTAATATTTTTGTTGAATTACTATAAAAGTATGCTTCCGCATTAATTTTTATTTTTATAGTGCCCTAATTTCTATGCAAATTTAAATTTAAATACTTACACATAAGTCATTGCAATGTTTCATAAATGAATTTAGTTTCTCTATTGAAATTTTCCAAGGAAATTATACAAAACATCAAAACACTCAAAAATATGTAGAGTATAGAACCTTTGTGATTTTTAATATTTTTTAAAATTATGATAACAATTTTATTCTTTTAATAATAATTATATAATTTATATCAAATATTTTATAAAAATTAAATATTCTTATAATAATATTTAAAAAATATAATTGATACTAATTGCAATTTTTTTCTTTCTCTTTTACGAGAAAAATGACCTTTTGGCTTTTGATTCATAAAATATTTTTAACATTCTCACGAATGTTTTAAGAGAATATTATATTCTCATATTTAGTTCAAAATTTAAAAAAAAACCTGGGAATGTCATATTCTTTGAAATATTTTTAGCCTAATATTTTTACAAAATATTTTCATGGGATAGAAATGTTGATATTAAAATAAAAAATGAAATTATTTTCACATTTAATTCTCTCTCTTATTCATCACTTTATCAAATAATTTTTAATTTAAATTAGAAAATAATTATCACTTTATTTTTAAAATATTTTTACTATTAAAAAATGCAATGACATTATTTTTTAACTATAATTCCTTTTTTATTATTACTTCAAATATTTGAAAGATAATTTTAATATATTTGTATATACATATGATTTCTTTCTTTGAAGAATAATATAATAGGCTTGGAATTTCTTTTAAAAAAGGTATATTAATATAATAATATTTTTATATTAGAGAAGAAATTATAATATAAAATATAGTACTAGTGTGAAATATAATTATGAAAATGATTTAGCTGTAAAAATTTATAATTTTATAAAATGAGAAATGTCAATCATATTTAATATTATAATAATAACTTAAATAAATTATACTTATTTTATTTTGAAAATCAATCTAATGATGATGATGTGATTAATGATAAATATACTTTATAAAAGTAAAGAGTGCAAAATAATTAACAAACAACTAACTTATACATAACTTATTTTTAAGTAAGATTATAAAATGAGAAATGTTAATCATATTTAATATTATAATAATAACTTAAATAAATTATACTTATTTTATTTTAAAAATCAATTTAATAATAATAATAAACAAGGAAATGATGATAATCATAATATGATTAATGATAAATATACCTTGGAAAGGTAAAGAATGCACAATAATGAACAAACCACTAACTTATACATAACTTATTTTTTGATAGGATTATAATATCTAATTGCTGCTAAGGTTGACAACCAAATTCTATTCTAAATAAAAGAAATATAAAGTATTTAAATATAATAAAGTATAAAATATTTTTTATATATTTTAATAAATTTTTAAATGTTAAATATTAAGATTTAATTTATTATGTATTAAAATATTCTTAATTATTTATATAATTTTAAATAAAAATATAATTTATTATATTATATTTTATAATAAAAAATTTAATTAAAAATATTTTTAAAATAATTTAAATTTTTTTAGAATATTAAATATGAACTAAATATAATAATATAATATATATATATAAGAATCTAATAAAATAATTTTAAAAATTTATAACAAATCAAGTATAAAAATATTATATTACTATTAATTATATTTTTAAAAATATATACTTTTTTAAAAATGTGAAATTAAGGGGTGGGGCTTTTTGACTTGGAAGTTGACTGCAAGTCAATAAACAAGGAAACTATCAATTCATTTCAGTGTGAGGAAAATACTAGGAAGTTGCATCCAACCATCCAATCATGCATAAAAAAATTTTCACAATCAACCCCACACGGGATTTCCAAGTTTTCCAAATAGCCGTATTTTCTTTTTTTTTTACACTTTTATTATATTTGAATTAATATAATTTTCGCCCATTTACAAATCCTATTTATTATTAGTTTCATTTCACATAAATAACTAATAAGTTAATTAATAATTAATAATGTATAAGTTAACTAACTGTTTAAGAAGTGTTTTATAAAATTAATTGTTAAGTTAACTGAAATTACAAAATAATATAAAAGAATATATTATAGAAATAGATATATAATTGAAATAATTTATATTTATCTAAAAATTAAATTATATTAAAACAATTAAGAAGTTTAAAATAAAAATATAATATTTAATATTTAATTAATTATATTTTATAAATTTATGGATTTATTTACTTATATAATTTTTATTTTATTATTTATGATAAAATTATAATTACTTAAATTATATTTTATGATATTATTTATTTATTTACATACATATTTTTATATATTTATAATTTAAAATTAGAATATAATTATACTAAAATTAAGTTAATTACATTTAAAAAAATATTTAAATTTATATTATAAAGGACATAGATTATAAATTAATAAAAAAAATAAAGATAGATTTAAAAAATTTAAAGAGATAGTAGCTTATAAGGTATAAATTATTTTAAATAACTTATTGAACCAGAACTTATTTTTTTTAATAAATTATAAGTTAACTTATTTATTATATAAAATGGAGTCATTGTCCTCCAATCTAAATTTTTATGCTAGAGTATGATTATGAGTATTTGCCAAATAAATATTTTGTATTATAAATATTTATATTAAATAATCATTTAAAATGTAAAAGAGATAATATTATTATTGTTTAGGAAAATTTCTTAAAAATCCTCATAAAAGTTTTGAAAAGATAAATAGATAGTGGTTCGTAACTAGGAGGTTAACATTCATTCGTATAATAATCTCTTTGGCCAAAATATATATATATAATAATCTCTTTTATCTATATTTTTTATAATTTGAAAATTAAATTATTTATGTATTATTGTATTACTCTAATTGCTTTGATTGTTTGGAGAGTATAATTTTTTCAAAGATATTATTATTCAATTAAATAATAAAATTTAATGAGGTTACAATTTTTTAAATTGTATTTTCATTAAGTAATCATGATTATAGGTATAATTTATATACGCGGCTTTTCCTTACTGCTCCCGGCAAAAAACTATTGGAAGCTTGCGAGGAAGAAAGAAGGAGGAAGCAGGCTGCAAACCCAATTGACAAGTGTAGCTAATATTAATTAATTTATGAATTTATATTAAAATTTTAAAAATATTATTTAAAAATAATTAAAAATTAATTTGTAAATAATTATATAATAAAAAATTAAAATTAATAAAAATTTTGGTAAAATATTTAATTAATTATTAGAAATATCTTTAATAATAAACAATTAAATTTAATAAATAAATTTTATTAATTAAAATTTTTAAATGAATTTAACAAGTTCATGTACATAAATAGATTTAATATATTGATATAATAATAAAAATAGATAATAATGTATTATATTATATATATGTATATAATATATTTAAAATTAATACCAAAATTATTCATTTAAAATTTTTAAATAATTCAAAATTTTAATATTAAAGTATTAATTTAAATTTTAATATAATTATTTATTTTGATAAATTTATATAACATATATTGACAATATTAAATATATAAATTTATTAATTTTAATATTAAAAATTATTTAATATTACTCATATATATAATTTTAATATTATATATATTAAAATTTAATTTTAATATTTATATAAAAATTAAATATAAAATAATAAATTATTTATTTATTACTTACTATTATTATCAAACTAACGAGCTAATCCAATAATCCAACAGATTAACACTTACCAGTCTTAGCCCTTTACCAGGTCAGCTAATCAGTCCTAATCCCTTACCAAGTCAGGCTACTGTTATCGTTTTTCATACCAATCCCAATCTCAGGCTAAACAAAATTATACTAGTCCCAATCCAATCCGTTAAACCCAACCTATTTTGACACCTCTGCCTCCAATTCACACACCGGCGCACTATGCTTTGCCTTTTGCAAGTCACATGGTGCAGACGCGTTGTACTTGTACGCTTCTCGTCCACTCAGACTTGAAGAGAGAAGAGTACGGCCATGCTCTTTATTTAAGCATCTCATTATCAATTACCCAAAACTAAGTTTCATATCTTACTCTTCATTTCTCTCTTCTCTCTCTGTCTCTCTGCATACACTCTAGATCTCTTCATCTCTCTGTTCTCTCTCTCTGTGCGTACACTCTGGATCTGTTGGAAACTTGGAATTCATATACTTAATCGAATCTCCGGCCAGTAGCTACACAGCAGGTATTATCTCTTACTCATCTTTCATTCAAGCTTTAGACTTTGCTAATATCTAATAGCTCAACACAGCAAATAGTATTTCTTCCCACTTGGATATTGACCAATAACCTTTGAAAAATTTTATGATATATTATTGTATTAGTGATGTATAAGTACATTTTTTAAATTTGATCATTAATCAAACATAAGAAATTTAACTTCTTAAAAAAATAAATTTAACTAATAATTAGATCCAACACATCAATACATTATTTATTCAATAATGTACTGTAACCTCCCCCTCGCGATCTTTTAATAAGTAGCATTTCTTTTTCGTACTCTGATTATTTAGTACAATAGATTTTACGATACTCTTCAAAGATTGCCTAGTGGTGGATTTATTTATAATTAAGTTGTGGGGCAATTATTAACATAAATAATTATATATATTAATGATATATATTACACTTATAAATTTTAAAAAAATTACTCTCACAATTTATTGTTACATCAGATAAAATATTATTTTAAACAAATATAAAAACATTTAAATATTATTAACTACATACAAAGACACACACATTAAAGAAATATTAAAATAATTTTTTAGTTTTATTTAAATATTTCAATTCGGTTAAATAATCTTATCCTAATTTTATATATAAATATTGCTTTAGAACTTAAAATTCCTGAATCTATCGTTATCGATGGGGGCAACAAGGTATATGCAATATTTTGTTTATCATTCTAGTAATTTGAAAAACTTAAAAAATTGAAAATTCATTAAAATTAAATTAGAGATGGTAAAGGCAAAAAAAAATAAAAGTTTTTGAATTGTAATTATGTATCAACTTGATTTGTCTTAAATTTCATGTTGTTTAAATTAATTATGTATGACTTTAGACTTATTATAATATTATGATGATTATATATGATTTAAAATATTTAAATCTATATTTTTTCTCTTTTTTTATTTAGTAGTATCCGAGATTGCTTTATAATTACATATAAATTTGTAGTCTCTAATTTCAAATTTTGTATTTTTTTGTAATTCGCTAGAAGTATTTTTGAAAGTCTATTACTCCATGAGACATGAGAATATGATGAATTTTAACTCTGATAATGGGATTTGAGATAAGAAAAAGTTGATCTATCTCACCCTGCCTCATCTTCACCCCAACAAATAGTACTTCTTCCCACTGAGTATATTGACCAACGCGGTACTCCGCAAAGATTGCCCTATGGGTAGTGGTGGATTTATTTATAATAAAGTTGTGCAGAAATTATCAACATAAATAATTATATATATTAATGATATATATTCCTTCTATATAAATTTTAAAAAAATTACTCCCACAATGTTTTGTTACATCAAATAGAAAAAATATTTTAAACAAATTTAAAAATATTTGAGTGTCATTAATTACATATAAAGACATATACATTAAAGGAAGTATTAAAATAAATTAATTTTAATTTTTTTAACATATTTAAATTTTGTAAAATAATTTTATCTTAATTTTATATATAAATATTGCTCTACAACTTAAAATTTCTGAATCTACCACTATTGATGGGGCAACAAGGCACATGCAATTTTTCATCTAAGTAAAATGTTAGAGATATAGTAATAATATCTTAATTTACTTCGGAGAGTATCACATGCTATTATAATATTATATTTTTATCTTATACATTAATATATATATATATATATATATATATATATATATATATATATATATATATATATAGACACACACATATGTGTATAATTTTTTTATCATTTTAGTAATTTGTTAAATTAAAAAAATTGGAAATTCATTAAGATTAAATTAGAGATGGTGAAGGAAAATGAAAAAAATAATAGTTTATGAATTTTAATTATGTATCAACTTGGTTTTTCTTACGTTTCATGGTGTTTAAATTAATTATGTATGACTTTCAATTTATTATAATATTATGATGATTATGTATGATTTGAAATATTTAAATTTAGAATTTTTCTCTTGTTTTTATTTTTAGTAGCACTTGAGATTGCTTAGTAATTACATGAATTTTCCTCTTTGCTTAGTAATTACATGAATTTTTCTCTTGATTTTATTTTTAGTAGCACTTGAGATTGCTTAGTAATTACATGAATTTTTCGCTTTTTTTTATTTAGTAGCACTTGAGATTGCACATATAAATTTATAGTCTTTAATTTCAAATTTTGTATTCTTTTTTTAATAATTCCCTAGAAGTATTCATGGAAATCTATTACCTCATGAGACATGAAAATAGGGCGAATTTTATCTCTAAAAATGGAATATGGGATAAGAAAAAGTTGATTCACCTTGCCTCATCATCATCCCTATTTGAATAACGAGATACATCGATTATAGTTGCAATTATTGTAGTAAATCCACTATTAGGCAATTTGATATTTAAAAAATTATTTTAAATGCCTTAATTGTAGTACATTTTATATATGTAAAAATTTCTTGGCAGGAGTGAGATTAAAAATAAGGGAATGAGAATAATATTATTATACATAGTATAATTTCTCGATTCTGGCTCAAAACTAGTTTTGATGTTGAATATAATTGGATGAACCTAGAGATAAATTGGTTTAAATTTTACATATGATACTAAAAATGTACTATATATAATCTCTTTTGTTAGATACTTTACTCATTTTTACTTAAAAACAAAACCTGATACAATATACCTGGCTCGCTGAAATTCCTAACTTAATAGACTCCCCCTTTAATTAGTCACAAATTTTAAAAGGTTCTCCATTTTAACTGTACATTGTGTACAGGAAAAATATACATCACTACGTTGTTACAATATCAGTGTTTAGTGAAGTAACAAAAAATGATGCATAAATTTCAAGGAAAATTACATTTTATTTACATGTGTTTTCATTGATTGCCACTTAACCCATTTGTGTTTTGAAATATTGAAATTAACATACCTATACTTTCTATTGTTAATATTTTATTCACTTAAACTTTTTTTCATTCAATTTCAAACAAAATTATATAATAAATAAGTCAAATGGAATTCAACAAAACCACATTTGAGTAAAGTGCAATTTTCTTATACTTACATAAATTGATGTCAAGAATTCTTAATAAAAACTAATATAAAGTTGCATACTTAAAATAAATTGAGAGAATGTTTGCCAAACAACCTTTTGATCAATTTTCAGTTAATTTGAGTGCTTTTAGTTATATGATCAAGTCAGTCAACTAATTTCAAATGATCATTTTAAAAAAATTAAGAATAATAACTTTTTGAAATAGTTGATTTGCATTTAATATAAAAAAGATATTTTTGCTCATAATTATAAATTTTTTTAATTTTCATCCTTAATAAATAAGAAAATAATAAATTATATTTATTTATTTTTAATAAAACTTAATTTAGTATAATAAATTATATTAAAAATTTTATATAATAATAAAAAATTACATGAATATAATCATATCTTTTTTATCAAACTGTATAAAAAAGAAGAAAATATATGTTTATTTCATAATAAATAATAAAAAATGTATTGATAAAATTATTAATCATTTGTCAAATGATATTTGTTGAATTAGAAAACAATACATATTGAGGGAAAAAAACAATGGAATGATATTACTTGTGAAAAATATGTTTTCATAAATAAAATAGATAATTTATCAATATTTTAAATGATAAATATATGAATTTTAAATTTAATATTAAAATAGTTACAAAATAATTTCAGTAATTACTACATGTACCATTATATTCCTAATAATAAATAATATATTATAATTTAAAATATTATTAAAGTAAAAAAATTAAATAAATTATAAAATATATACATATTCTTATATATCATTTTATATAAAAATAATTAATAATACATAATTGATTTTGCCAAATATTTTTATATAAATAACTAATATTATTAGTTAATCAAGTTAATTAATATAATCAATTATCAATTAATAATTAATTTAATTAATTAACTGCTAATATAATCTGTTAATTGTGCAAAAAGAATCTAAATGTATCCTATTTATGCAAAAGTAATCCTTAAAGGTATTTAAAGTGAATTCTAGGTAGCTCTCAAAAACATATATATATATATATATATATATATATATATATATATATATATATATATATATATATATATATATATATATATATATATAATCTTGAAATTGCAGTTGATTTGTGAATGTGGTATTAAAATATATTATATATTTATATTATGTTTGTTTAAGGTAGTGTAAAAAATAAATAGATGAAAGTTAATCATAAAGTCTTACAATACCAAAGCTTTATTAACCGTCTGATTCAACCATTGCAGTCTACCCAGTAACTTCTTGTTATTTCAATGGAGCCATCATTATCTTCTTCTCAAGCGGATTACGCTGTATTCTTAAGCTTTAGAGGTGAAGATACACGCCATAATTTTACAAGTCATCTATATGCTGCTTTATGTCGGAAGAATATTTCTACCTTCTTGGATGATGAAGGAATTAAGAGAGGAGATAAACTATCTCCAACTCTTCATGGGGCAATCGAAGGATCTAAAATTGCCATAATAATCTTTTCTGAGAATTATGCTTCTTCAAGATGATGTTTGAATGAGCTTGTAAAAATTGTCGACTGTAGGAATACAAAACAACAAATTATGATACCAGTTTTCTACAACATTGATCCGTCACATGTCAGGAAGCAAAGTGGTCCGTACAAAGATATATTTACTGAATATGAGAACCACAATGAACGCAAGATACAGGAGTGGAGAATGGCTCTAAAAGAGGCAATCAATTCAGCAGGATGGAATTCATCAAATATAAGGTAACTTAATTGTATAAATTTTGAGGGCTGGAATTGAATATTGTTTCAGTGACTCTTCTGCTTTAAACGTAAAAAAATAAAAAAATAAAAATGCAGTTCATAATTTCAAATTTTTACAAATAATCGAGTTATTATTTTTTTATAATTTATTAAATTAGAAGTGCACATATATTATGATTTAATTGCACAAAAACCCTTAATATATGTCAAATGCTACAAAAATCACTTTAAAGTTATGTTTATTTTGTTAGAAGATGTTGTTTATAGAAGAATTTCATTTATTTGTATATAAATAAATAAGTGTCATATTATCTACAAGTATGTTGTTTTTATTTTATTTACGCTTATTTTACTTCCTTTTATTATTTTTAATTCAGGCCGGAAGCTAAACTTGTTGAAAAAATTGTAGAAGATGTATTGCTCAAATTGAATGATATTGTTGTCCCACAACAACTTCCAAGCGGGCTTGTTGGAATTGAGGAGCGTGTTGCTCATGTGGAGTCATTGTTATGCATTGAGTCACCAGATGTGCGTATCATTGGCTTATGGGGCATGGGCGGCATAGGGAAAACCACCATTGCAAATGTTTTGTTGGAGAAACTTTCCTTTCAATTTGAAGGACGCTGCTTTGTTGAACTTGGGAGCAAGAAATGGGAAAATGTGAGTAAAAAGGTAATGCAAAATAAGTTTTGGGCTCAACTATTAGGCGACCACAAATTATATCGTAGCAAGAATTTTATAAATCCAACTTTTGTTGAAGATAGGCTCAAACGTCGAAAAGTACTCATTGTTCTTGATGATCTAAGGGATTCTCGATGGATGGAATATTTAGTTGGAAAGAAAAATGGGTTTGGACCTGGCAGCAGAATTATTGTGACAACAAGAAATAAAAATGTGCTTAAAAAGGAAATTGATGAATTATATGAGGTTCTGCCATTGAGTGGTGATGAAGCTCTGCAACTCTTAAGTTTGAAAGCCTTTCAGCAAGACCATCCAAAAAGTGAGTTTGTAGATCTATCACAAGTGGTGGTAGATTATGCTAAGGGCATTCCGTTGGTTTTTGAAGTTTTGGGCTCACTTCTTTATTCCAAGAGGCAAAAAGAATGGGAAAGTACATTGCAAAAACTTAAAAAGGTCCCCAATCCAACAATTCACCAAGTGCTAAGATTAAGTTATGAAGATTTAGATTATGAAGAGAAGAACATATTTTTAGATATTGCATGTTGTCTAAAAGGAGAGTTAAAGAATAACATTACAAGTTTATTAGATGGTTGTGGCTTATCAACAGATATTGGAATCAGAAGTCTTGTAAATAAATCTCTAATAACCATTTCCAAAGATAATAGGGTTTCAATGCATGATTTGATCGAAGAAACGGGATTGCAAATTGTTCGTGAAGAATCTATGAAAAAACTTGAAAAACGAAGTCGATTGTGGGATCCTGAAGAAATTTACCATGTCTTCAAGTATTGGAAGGTATGTTTGTTAATTCATGTTTTAGAATTCAAAAAACACACAATTAATGTTTATGCACAAAATCATCTTGTTGTCATATTATTATGGAGTTCTACTTCACTTAGTAACTAAAACATTCTTATAAAATTTGTAGAAAGTTTGCATATCAATTGTATATATTTTGTACAAGATTCATAATGTTCTTTTAAAAAAAAAAAAAAGAAAAGAAAAGAAAGTTCTACTTTATTTGAAAAAAGTATGCAACATCATGAAAACGTATCGTCTCAACTTTTTATCGAGAAGGTTTCAAATATGAAAGTTTTTCATAAATTTTGTTAAAGAAGAAACGAATTTATACCTCTTCATTTGAAAAGAACCAGCAGCATAACTCATTGTTACATTCTGAATTATTTTGATCTTATGGTTGCCAGGGCACTAATAATTCTATTGAGAGCATGATGTTGAACTTGTCAGAAATTAGAGATGTGGAGATCAGTCCTACAATATTTTCTACAATGCATAATTTGAGACTCTTAAAATTCCATATGTCCCCCGATGATAGGAGGCTCAATAGATGCAACCTGCGCATTTCCAACGGCCTTGAATCTCTCCCAGATGAGCTGCGCTTTTTATCTTGGGATTGTTTTCCATTGAAAGCTCTACCATCATCTTTCGGTGCAGAAATGCTTGTTGAACTTTATCTACACAGTAGCTTCATTGAAAAGCTCTGGAATGGAGAACAGGTATATTTCATGTAGTTGTGAAGTTTATTTTAAGAATAATTCTAAATAATTGCCAATTAAGCCATCTTGCATCACATCACAGGATCTTCCAAATTTGAAGTCATTAGGCTTGACTGGTTCTAAGTACCTAGTTGAGCTCCCAAATTTGTCAGGAGCTAAGAAACTCGAGTTATTGAATCTTAGGGAATGTTCAGGTCTGCAACATTTTCCGTCGTCAATTTTTTCACTAGACAGTCTGATGATACTAAATCTGGAAGGGTGCAAGGAACTTCGATGTATTCAAAGTGACGTGAATTGTAAATCTCTTCAAAGCCTCGTTCTTGGAGAGTGCTCAAATCTGGTACAATTTTCAGTTACTTCAGAGAAATTAGAGTACTTGGACTTGCATTGTACTGCAATTGAAGAATTGCCACCATCCCTTGGACAATCCAAGAATCTTTTGTGCTTAAATCTTTATGGGTGTAGAAGACTTAAGAACCTTCCTAACAACTTCTTCCATGTAGGTTTGGATACTTTAGTTTCGTCTCCCATGAACCCTGCACTTAACACCTCGTTGTCAAAACTTCCTGAAAGACTCACCCTCTTCTCAGCACTACACGAACTGAACCTAAGTGGAACATATATTGAGACGCTGCCTGAAAGCATCAAGCTTGCTTCTCAATTGAGAACGCTTAGTGTTGCTTATTGCTTGATGCTCCGGTCTTTGCCAGAACTTCCACAAACGCTGCAGAAGTTGGATGCAAATGAATGCATTTCCTTGGAAGCCGTGTCAACTTCAGCGGCTACAGCACTCATACAGGATTCCCTTGATAGTCAGAACAAGAGACTATTACTGAGACAAATTCAAGGTTCAAAAATATCTCTTCAATGTTTTGATTATTCAGAATGTTTTGAGTTTGTTAATTGCTGGAAATTGGATGAGAATGTACGTAAAACTCTAATGGGTGAGGCAATAATTAGGATCAAGCATGCAGCATACCTGTCATCAATGGTACAACCATTTATTGATCCTTATCATCAGTTTCAGATGCTGTCTAACATCTATGACCGAGAAACTATTGAACATAGTTTTCGTCAACTTTGGCACTGGAATTTTACGTCGTCTGCATTCATCATAAAGCTGAATGCAAATTGCTGCGGGGAATGCAAGCGTTCGCGTTATGCTTTTGGCCTCTGTTGGTCAAATAATGAAGAAGATACTTTGCTTGGAATGGATGGTAGGCACAAAATTTGCATGCAAGAAGATAATAACTTATGCGTGCAGTCGTTTGACAAATTATGGTATAACGATGTCAAAGCTTGCCTGCCAGGAGTAAGTGTTCCAAGTTGCTTCAGATATCGGACTTCAGATGCAACTTGTGGTATTAATATTCAGCTTCCTTCATCTTCCCGTCTCTTGGGTTTCGCTTTTTGCGTCATTCTTTCCTCTGATTTGGATTTGAGATCAAGAATGGGAGAAAAGACGCTTATATTTGTTGACTGTAAGCTCGACTTGGAAGATACTACATGGCACAGATCATACCGAAGTGATTATTTGTTTCCACTTGTTCCGATGATATTGATTTCGGATACTGTTTTTCTATGGTGCGATGCCAAAACATCCTATGAAATATTGGAGGATATAAAGGAGAAAAGATGGGCTGTTCAGTGCACCAATTACGATCCAAAGCTTTCATTTTATTTCTCTGGTATCGATGGATTAAGGACTGTGGGGTGTGGCCAATATATGATTCCGATTTGGAAGCTGAGAAAAAGAAGAAGAAATTGAAGAGAAAAAGAAAAACAAGAATTTCAAACACTTCCACCGTTGAACAAGTACAAGAAATCCAAGGTATTTTTGTTACTGCATATGGCTAGTTCCCTCTCTCTAATTTCTTCCCGGTACTTTAGTTGAAGGGAAGGTTTTTTCATTTCCATTTTTTTTAATAAAATTAAGTACTAATTTATTTTCTGAATTAATCCTTATTCTCTTTCTTCAAGCATGATACTTGACAGTTGAAACAAATGGACCAGTGTTGTTGAAAAGTTGACATCCCATAATAGAGATGCTGATGCCTTACTAGTTGAGCAGGTACTCCTAAAACTGCTTATATCATTCAGACTTTGTGTATGAAATTGAAAAAATGAGATTATATATAAGACTGATATCATTCAAATTGTTAGGAATTTTTTTTTAATTGATCGTTTTGGTTTTCTCTAATCATTAGAAGCAGTACAATATTTCAGTTAGTTACAAAGCCCAGAGGTTAAGTCTTCCTGCATCATTGTTTGGTTCTTATTTCTCTCTCTCTTGTCTAGTTTCTTCGCAAGACTATGCATCTGCAGCTTGCCAGAATTTTTTTCTTTGGATTTTAAGTTTCAATAATGCTATATGGATCCGAAATGGAATTCAAAATTGGATATTGAATATAAATTAAGGATTCGCATTAAATACAAAACAGTGGAATAAATTTATAAAATGTAATTGAATGAATATAAAAAATTTTAAATTCAATTGTAAATTCTATTTTCAATACATATAATATTTTTACTTAATTGTTTGATGTTTTCTTTTATTATTAACTTAAAGGCTGACATATATAGTATAAAATAAAACCTTTTCAAAAGTTCATTTAATTTTTTGTTGCAACAGATCAAATATTTAAGTGATTCTTAAATATGTGAGTTTCTGTTTTGTTTTTACTAATATTGATTTTGACATAACTTCCTCTAAATTTTATATTCTGATAAAAAGGAATTAGTTTATTGTACTCATTCGACTTCTGCCTTAAGTATTGTTTCAAATGCTAAATATCCTAAGTAATGCCTATCTTCTTTCTCTGCAGGTCACTTTGTCATTAAATAATTTGGGTTGTTTATATAGATGCTTTTCTTGTTGGAGGCTGAAACCTTGTTGCTGACTTTGTCTATTAGTTATTTGTGGCTAAACCGTTGTTTGTGTTGTATTATTCTAATGAAGTCTGGAGTATAAATACTTAGTGCTATAATTAACTACGTATTTATTTCAGAAATTAAGGTTTGATTTCTTTTGTTGAAAGGATTTTCATACAAAACTCTATTTGCAAGTGTATTATTCTAATTGAGGACTTTAAGGTGACGATAATTTGGGGAAAAATCTGCTCTATAAGCAAACAAAGCATTAGCCGATTAATATAATTAGAGCAATACAGTTGCGCATGGGCAATTTAACTAGAAATTACATCAAATTATAAGGAAAACATAGATAAAAAATTATTATAAATCAAAATTATAGGATAATGCACAATTATGAAGTTTCTCATCCATATATAACTCCACAATACTTCCAAACTATTATCTATACATTTCTTACAAATATCTGTTAAGGTTTTCAATCACAAAAGCATTTAAATCATATTTTTCTCCTACCTTAGATTACTTCTTACCCAATATTAATATTTATACCCCAAAATAATTGACTGGCAAATAATTTCAATCCCACTCCAACACAAAGACCCTATATTAAAATAGAAAAATAACTCAAAATAAGAAACAATCATTCATTAACAATAATTAAAATTTGGGCTGAATTCAATTATTTTCACATTTTTTTATAATTTAAGAGTGATTAAATCGCTAGATACACACACACAAAAAGCAGGCATTGAATTCTAAATAAGATGGAAGGTATATAACTTTTAAGGAATATTGGATACCACTTGAATTAAAAGCTCTCAGCTTTGCATTTTTTATATACATGGTGTGATACAAATCTTTAATTACTAGTTAAGATGTGCATAAATAATGGTTTTTTTACTCTCTTTTTTCTTTTTTAAATATATGATATAATATATTTAGATGAATAAATAAAAATATGGAGATTGCTAACCTAAACATTGCTAATTTTTATATTCTCTCCAGAACAGGTATTATATTTTATCTCCTTTCATTACAGTATCTTAGTTTTTTTTTTCTTTGAAAAAAAAAGACTTTACCATTTGAAGCTTTTGCAGTTTTGAACAGCCAAAACGACAAATGTGGATTCTGACGGAAAATGAAAAGATTGGCTTTTCAAGATATCAATGCTACATACGGATTTTAGAGCAATGACAAGATAATAAACTTATTTGAAAACAGATTATTCTGTTAATTTCATAGACAGATTTACATAATTCTTTTCAAGACACATGAGATCCATAGTTTTGTATAGAACCCAAAATTTGAATGCAAAATTATAGTTTAAGAAAAATATATTAATTTCTTTTGAGTTTTAAAAAAATTACATAAATCTCTCTTCTAATTTCAAAATCTACATAAATTTCTTCTAATTTTCACTTATTTGGATAAAAATATTTTAATATTATAATTGAATAGATGATAAATTTTGAAAATTGATTTTCTTATTTATCAAAATATAAGAGACAACAAATGTACTAAAAATTTTAGTATTATGAAATGATTAGAAATATTTTTCAAAAATACATAATTTATTCAACTAATATATGAACTGTGATGAAGTTGACTGCCCTCTTGCCTCTAGTATTCTGATAAAAAGCATAATTAATACCCCGGCATACAAACAAATAATAGCAGGTTTTAATACGGAAGGGGAAGAAATTCATCAATCCCAAAAGCTCAATCAAAGAATATGGTATTGTTAATGCGTTATGAAAAAATGTTCAATATTAAAGAAAATTTCAAAGGAATATATGAAAGAGATGAAAGAGAATCCCAAAAGCTCAATCAAAGAGTTTGGTATTGTTAATGTATTATGAAGAAATGTTCAATATTAAGGAAAAATTTAAAGAAATATGTAAAAGAGATGAAGTAGAATTATTAGAAAAGGAACATATTTTATTCAACCATACATATTATAATCATATATTTATGAGACGGATAGAATTACTATTTTATACCAATGGTTCATTAAAAAATTAAAACTGAGATAAAAATCCATATAAAAAATAAATATCTACATTTAATTATAATAATTTATAATATTATTTAATTTTCAATCACTAATCATAATTTCTAACAGTTAAACTAAACAAGCACATATAATTTAAAATTTATGTATAATGTTAGTTTTGATTATAAAAATTAGAAGTTATAGGTTTTATACAATCCCTTCAACATTCAAGAAGTAACTTAACATTTTTTAAAAAGGAAAAATCCTTATATACTCTAAATATATCATGTATTTTTAATTATAATTAATAAATAAATAGTATTTATAAATTTTTATTAATGAAAATAAAAAGTAATGTAATTAATTATACAAGAATTTCTCTTTTTTAAAGGGACCAACCAACGGGTGTTTCTGTTGATCATTGGTCAAGTGTACACATTTACGTTATTAAACCACGAGGTTTCCTCCCTCGAGACAAAAAAGCATCCTTCCCACTCTCAAAAGAAAACGCCTATTGACTTAAAGTCAAAATGCAAAGTTTTATGCATTTCCCTCGCTTTCTATATTTAGCTCATATTCATCGTTCCACGAAGCTTTGCCCAAATCATACATCATATACTTACACTTCATTTCTCTTGTGTTTCTGAAGGGCTTGATCTCAAATCTAAGCAGCCAAATGCCACGGGCTGGCAGATCTTTAATTAAAACTATGCGGCCCATGCACACCATTATTAGTGAATATACCAACCTTCCCACTAAAACTCATTCGAGACACTCTTAGTAAAAATAGTAAAACTCACAAGTTTATAAGTCATAATCAAATATTGTTGAAGTGTCCGTATATAGCGAACTACAAGATCCTCCCATGCCTAAAGCATTTGGATACAACGAACTAAAAGAGATAATTGAATTGCAAGAAGGACACCCTATTAGCTTGATGTATATCTTATTTTATAATTTCAAGTATATAAGAGATAGTTATAAGCCAACACACTTTCATTCTTAGCTTACTGTTTAGGCATCTTGTCAGGCCTTCCTAACACTTCCTCCTTAAATAGCATTTTGGGCAAAAGCCGTTTCATTAGGAATTAATATATTTTTTTTGAATTATTATAAGCCCTTTTCTCAAAACTCCAAGTGTCCAGTTCACTTGCAAATCAATTGACATGAGGATAAAAATGCACAAGGATCACAAATGTGAACTCGTCCAAATTTTCGAATCATTTCAAAATGATCAAAATACTACTAAATTTGAAAAAATGGAAAAAATAGTATACTAACCAGATTGATCCCAAATTTAACCACAAGATCACTATAATATATTGAATTTTTCCACCAAGTCTAGTTTGAATTCGAGTACATTTGCTTATCAAACTGTCACAACTGCCAACTTGTGACACAAAGCAACCCCTCTGCATAATTCCCCATATATTCCAAAGTTTGGATCTGAGAAACTGATATGATTTATTCGTCTTCCTCTTCAATTATCTAACTAATTAGCTATCTTTTTCAAGTTTTGATCTAACAAACTAGTATGATTGATTTATCTACTTCTTGGATTATTAATTACCTATTTCTTTCAAGTTTGGATCTGATCATTAATTTGTCAAAAACTTGAGGATTTGTTGGAATTTGATGTAATCTTCGGCAAGTGATCATGTAATAGCTAAATTGCAGACAACCGACAGGTATTATACATTCGTTCTCGTCTCCTGTATATTTGTTAAATTTAATTTAACTGGTTCTTCATTTTAGTTCATTTCTTGGAAGCTGCATCAAATCATTCTTCTTTATGTTGGCGTCTTCCCAACTGGAGATTTCATCTAATCTGCAACCAATATCTACAACACAGGTATTATATGATGTGATTGGAAATGTTGTTTTTTTATGTTTAAATTTTATTAAAAATTTAAGGAAAATAAAAAAAATTAGTATAGCTCAAAAAACAAATAAAGAAATGTTTCTTTTAATTATAATTATCATCAAGAATAAAAATATAAATTAAGAAAATCTAAACGTTGTTTCTATTTTTTAAAATTAAATATTTAGAATTATCATTTTTAAAGATAAATTATGAAAATAGTTTCAAAGAACTTTTTATCTTTAATAACAGCATCATCTTTCATTTCTTAATCTCCTTCTCAATTTTGTGAAATCTCCAATCCCACTTTCACAGCGTCTTTGTTTCTTATTGAAGAGACTTGTTCAATTGTATAATTTCATAAAAAGCCCCGGTTCTTAAGAAGATGAAATGTTGATTATTTTTCAACATTAATTTAATTTGAAGCCTTTGGAGTTTACTAATAGTTCATGACTGACACAGACAAATTATTCCTTCCCGTGTGAATATTCACGGAAAATCTGTAGCAAGAAGTACAATCACTTTGTATTTTACGAACAGAATAATGTCAATCTCTTAAATTGTAACGTCTAACTCAATCAAAAGCTACAAACGATGGATCTGTCAATATATAAGAGATAGAAATTAAATTAGTGGGTTACTCAACTATTCAAGCATTTTCCTTTATCAATAATTATCATATGAAAATTTGAACGTAACTTCTTACAACTACTCAAGCATAAAATTCTTCATCAATAGCTCGCACTCATTCCCTCTCAGTGACATATTTTGCCTTAAATTTTAACTGCTTAATTACATGTCTTTTTTCGTATTCCATAACTGACAAGTTTAGGTAAGTGTCATTAGCTTAATCCTATGTATAGCGCAGGAACTCTACTTGCCTGCTGGAACTTCTGGTTATATCAACGGCACCATCATCGTCATCTTCTTCCCAAGGGAAGTACGAAGTTTTCCTCAGTTCAGAGGTGAAGGTACACGCCGCATTTTTATAAGCCATCTATACTCCGCCCTATGTCGGAAGAATATTGCTACCTTCATAGATGACGAAGAATTAAGCGTGGAGATGAATTATCTGCGACACTTCTTGCTGCGATCGAAGAATCCAAAGTTTCTATGGTAGTTTTTTCCAAAAATTATGCTTCTTCGACGTGGTGTTTAAAGGAACTTGTGAAAACCATGGAATGCAAAAATAAGAGGTGCCAAATTGTAATACCTGTTTTCTACGACTTTGAGCCAGAGTGGCCCATATAGAGCTGCATTTCCCAAACACCAGAATGAGCCACACAATCAACATGAGATACAGAACTGGAGAATGGCTCTATCTGAAGCAGCAAATTTAGCAGGACTGAGTTCGTCAAATACAAGGTGATTTATAAAAAAAGAAAAGACCAAACACTATACTTACTCCCTAATTTATAAAAATGGTGGTTATTATATTTCTTAAATTTTATAATTAGTATTATAAATTCTTTATTTTTATTTTTATTATAATTATTCATCCCTCCATTCACTTACAATATTAAAATATATGAAAAATATTACAATACATAATTAAATCTCACCTTAACAATATTAAATATATATTTTCTTTTTAATTATATTATTTTTTCATCATTTATTTTAATTTGAAGAGAGAGATGAACAATTAAAATAAAAGTAAAAATGATAAATTAATAGTGTTAATTATAAATTTTGAGAGATATAATAATCACCATTTTTATAAATTAGGAACTAAATTAATTCTTGTGATTGGCCAACTTTAAAAATTAAAAGAAAATATAGTGGCATGATTTCGATGACGAATAATTTTTACGTATGTAATTGAAGTGAAGGCTTTTTAGCAAAAAAGAATATATATCCAAAATTCAAATCTGTATTGCGCATAAAGAATAGTATTTAAATAATGCCGTGAATTATGAGTAATGATATGTTACAAGGTTTTTATTTTTCATTTTTGAAGAACCCAAAGAAACTTTAGGGTTCTAAGTGAATTCTTGCTATTAATTTTTCAAGTTTTGTAGTGTACATTATTGTCAATTTATTATACACTCTTTGTATTATAATGTTATGATCGGTTATCTACATATTTCTTTTAAAATTACAATCAAATTGACATGAAGTTTAGTAGGGTCCAAGTCAAACTCAACTAATTCGTTAGTGTTCGGTTCACCAGTCAAAATGCTGTTTTTGTTTTATTTAAATTATTTTGTATGATGCTAGCATGAGATTTTGGCTCTTCTCTCACAATGCAGTTATATGCTGTTTTTATTTTATTAATAATTTAAATTAACTTTCATTTCCTTTTATTCTATCTAATTCAGGCTGGATTCTATACTAATTGATAAAATTGTTGAGGATGTATTGCAAAAGTTTAATCATATTATCGGTCCGTTTACCCCAAAAAAAAAATCATATTATCGGTCCACAACTTCCAAATGGGCTCGTTGGAATTCAGGAACGCATTGCCCAAGTAGAATTACTATTGAACATTGAAGAATTGGGTTTTGGGGCATGGGTGGCACAGGGAACACCACCATTGCACGAGAGTTGTATAAGAAATTCTCTTCTCAATTTGATGGATGCTGCTTTATGGAAAGTGTGAGGGAAAATGGAAAATTTATGGCAAAAATAAAATGCAGAAAAAGCTTTGGACTCAAATATTAGGGGGCCGCAAATTATTCACCAGCATGTGTACTATAAGTTCAACTTATGTAGAGAACAGATTTCAATGTCAAAAAGTACTCATAAGTGATCTACAACAAATAGAATATTTAGTTGAAGAGAAAAATAGATTTGGGTCAGGCAGTAAGATTACTGTGACAACTAGAAATAAAGACATGCTTAAGAAAGTAATTGATAAATTATATCCTGTTGTGCTGTTGGATGATGATGAAGCTCTTCAACTTCCTAGATTGAAAGCTTTTCAACTGGACCATCCTAGAAGTGAGTTCATAGATTTATCAGAAATGGTAGTGAAATATGCTCAAAGCCTTCCATTAGTTTTAGAAGTCTTGGGCTCACTTCTTTATTCCAAGAGTCCAAGAGAGTGGGAATGTACAATGCAAAAGTTAAAAAAGGTCCCCAATACAGAAATTCACCGTGTGCTAAAATTAAGTTGTGAAGACCTAGATTTTGAAGAATAGAGCATATTCTTAGATATCGCATGTTTTTTGAAGGGCAATCAAATTTTCACATTAAAAGAATATTAAATGATTGTGGTTTCTTGGCAGACATTGGGATGAGAAGCCTTGAAGATAAATCCTTTATAACTATTTCTAAAACTAATAAAGTGTTAACGCGTAATTTGATACAAGAAATGAATTGACAAGTTATTCGTGAACAATCCATGAAAAACTTTGAAGAACGTAGTCGATTGTGAGATCTTGAAGCAATTTATCATTTCCTCAAATATAAAATGGTGAGGATGAAATTGTGTTAATTCACATTTTAAAGTTCAAAGAATGCAATTAATATTTTTGCACAATCAACCTACTGTCATATATCATTATAGAGTGTTGCTTTGTTTGCACGAGCTAATTAAGTTTTGCACAAGATTTATGACTTATTTAAGAAAAATGCTTCTAACTCTGTGAAACAGTATTCAATGCCATGAACTTTCATCCACACAACTTTTTGTCAAAAGGGTTTCAATTATGACAAATTTTCGTAGTGATTGTCCAAAAATGCATTTATCTCTTCTTTTGAAAGGAACCAATAGCACATTACATTATAATATTGTGAATTATTTTGAACTCATGGCGACCAGGGTACAAATAATTCTGCTGTTGAGAGCATAAAGCTGAACTTGTCTCTGGTTAAGGATGTGAATATCAGTCCTGCAACATTTGCTAGGATGCATGATCTAAGGCTTTTAAAATTTTATATGCCTGACGCTGGTAGAAGATTTGAAAGATGCAATGTACACATTCCCGTAGGCCTCGAAGCTCTCCCCGATCAACTGCGTTATCTTTGTTGGGATAGTTTTCCCCTCAAAGCTCTGCCGGCATCATTTTATCCAGAGATGCTTGTTCAGCTTGATCTACCATATAACCGCATTGAAAAGCTTTGCGATGGTGAACAGGTATATTCTTTCAAATTGTTCACTTTATGTAAATATAATCCCAAATAACTACCAATTAAGTTAAGCTACATTGCATCATAGGACCTTGCAAATTTGAAGCCGTTATTATTGGATGGTTGCAAGTGCCTAATTGAGCTCCCAAATTTGTCGAGAGCTAAGAATCTTGAAAACATGTGTCTTGCCTACTGTTCAAGTTTGCAACATGTTCCATCATCAATTTTTTCACTTGACAGTCTATTCCCCCTAAATCTAAAAGGGTGCACAGAGCTTCAATGTATTCGAAGTGACAAGAATTCTAAATCTCTTCGAATTCTCAATCTTGGAGGGTGTTCAAATCTAATACAATTTTCAGTTATTTTTGAGATATTAGAATTCTTGGACTTGCATGGTACTGCAATTGAAGAATTGCCGTCATCACTTGGACAATCCAAGGATCTTTGGCACTTGGATCTTCATGAGTGTAGAAGACTTAAGGACAACTTCTTTCATGTGGGTTCAGAGGCTTCAATTTCGTCTACCGAGACATTGACTCCTATATATGACACCTCATCTTCCAAACTTCTCAATATTATTTGAACTGAATCTAAGCGGGACTTCTGTTGAGACATTGCCTGAAAGCATCAACCTTGTTTCTAGATTGATAAGGCTTATTGTTACTTACTGTGTGACGCTTCGCTCACTTCCAGAACTTCCACAATCACAACTACACTTGGAAACAAATGGATGCATTTCCTTGGAAATTGTGCCAAGTTCGGCGGCTATAGCAGTTGCGCAAAATTCCTTATCACCAGCTTCATTTGCTCTATAATACCAATGGCCCTGAAACCATAAATAGCAAGTTTTGTGAATATTTTCTTTGGAAGTACAGGTCTACCATGACGATGATATTTAATGCAAATTGTTGTAGTGATTGCAAGCGTTCACGTTTTGCCTTCGGCTTCAATCTGTCGAAAGATGCACAAGATACTTTGCTCAGGTTGGATGGTAGCTATAAAATTTGCACGCAAGAGGATAACGATTCATGTGTGGCATCGCTTCACAAATTATGTAGTAAGGATGTGAAAGGGTGGTTGCCAGGAATTAGAGTTTCAAGTTACTTTAGATATAGAACAACAGAGACGACTTGTCGTATATCTATTCAGCTTCCTTCACCTTCCCGTCTCTTGGGTTTCGCTTTTTGCATCATTCTTTCTTCTAATTTGGTTTTGACATCAAGATCTAAAGACAGCCTTGGGAGTATTGAACTCGACTTGGAAGATGCTACATGGAACAGATCATACCGAACTGATTATTACGGTCCAAGCATTAATATGAAATTGATTGCGGATACTGTTTTTTTCCTGGTATGATGCAGAAACATCTTATAATATATTGGAGGATATTAAAGAAAGAGGATCCAAAAACCCTAGGCTTTCACGTCAATTCTATACCAACAGTATCAATGGGATAAAAGAGTGCGGGTATGGCCAACATATGACACCAATTTGGAAGTTGAGAATAAGAAGAAGAAATTGAAGAGAAAAAGAAAAATAAGTCCGATCCTCTGGCATTGCAAATTACAAGCTCTGATCATCAGAAGGATGAAGAGCAAGGACCACCGCTTATCTAAGCACACAAATCGTGTTCCGACCAATATATCCTTTACTTCTAGAAAGAAAGGCAAAATCTCAAACACTTCCACCACCGAAGAAGCCCAAGAAATCACCAGGTTTTTTCATGTCTGCATATCGCTGTTTCCCTCCCTCTAATTTTCTTCCCTCTTACTTTGTTGTCTATTTCAGGTTCATTCCCTTCCTCTCTCAGTTTTATTATTTACCACTTTGCAGAAACCATAACCCCTAAGGGCTCTGTCTGGAATTTCAATGTTGTTGTATAGGATTTCATCAGGTAATTTCCAGTTTCTCTTATATTGTTATGAGTCCAATATCTTCTAATGCTTTCTCCATGTTACTCTGAAATTTCTACATTAAATCTATGCAGCTGCTCTGGAATTTCCCTGCATCATTCTCAGTGAATATTGTCTGCTCATTATGTTCTTTTTCTGCGCTTAGAGTACGTGCTTTCTTTGTGTGAGAATGGTCTTACTGTTGCCATTCCTCCTATGCTCACCAAGTTAGGGGAGTCAAATTTAGTTAGTGTTGTTCTCTCTGTATCGAAGCATGACAAGTATTGTGTGTTTGATTTAATGTCCTAACCTTTTTCTATTGAAGTTCTGATATGCTGCTAGTAATGTTTGAACTTCATATGTTTGATAATTAAGATGTGTAATTTGTAATGTTTGGTTTGGCAAGTGGTGTTTGGAGTTTTGAATATTATGAATTTTTGGCTTACTGGATTGTGATTCTTAAATTCGTTGGATTTTAATACTTGTGAGTAACAGCGCTTAGTTTGATTTGAAAAAAATAAATAAATAAAATAGTTGGCATTGTTAATGCATATTGATATTTAATATTATTTTAGAAACTTTATTTCTCTGGCATTATAGATTGGAATCCTCAACTTCAATTTTTTTTGCATTGTAGATTTGAACCATTAACTTTATATATTAATTAAATTATCGTTATAAAAAAAAAGGGGGGGGGGGGAATCGCATAGGCAGCGAAAGGGCGAAAAAGTGCACTGGCCAGAGACTCATCTCATTATGATCCGAGATCCTGAAAGTTTTACATTGAAATACTTTATCTGCATATAAAAATAATTGAGTAATATTAATTTAAAAAATTTCCTAAAAAGTACCGGTTATATTTTATATAAGATTTAGACTTAATTTATTTTAACGGAAGACAATTCTAATAAGAATAACTTCATTCACCTATATTTATAACTATAAAATATAAAATATTGAAATAAAAAAATTATATGTACAATATGAATTATAAAGAATGAAGTGAAAAATAATATACTTTATGTTAAAAAAGGAGTTATTTTCTCAATATTATAATATTATATATTATTTTTAATAATTATAAAATATATAAATAACATTATGCTTATTTAATTGTATATAAATATATAACTTAAAGAAAAGAAAAGAAAGTGTTCATGCTGAAAATTTGCAAGCTGGGGCAAGCCCGTGACTCACGAGGCATCGCCGGCATAAAATGTTACGTTCCATTCCAACTAAAAATTCTAGAAAGACCGTACTGGCGGCGCATGTTCAAAAATAAGACACATGTCAAAATATGGTACAGTGGCGACTTGAGCTGTACTCTGCGTTATGCTGCTCACCGGCAAGTTTATAGTTTTAATTTTAATTATTTAATATTTTTCTATTCGTATATTATAAATATAGATGTAAAAACCTAGATAAGAGATTATTTTGTTAATAGAAAATAACATGAGAAGCACAATATTTTCGGAAGTAATAAATGTGTATAGTTTGGTTGATGAAAAATTAGTAAAATATAGAAGTAAACTTTTTAATAAATACAACTTTCCACAAAACTCTTATTAACTTTGAATTCAACTCTTTTGAACGGTAAAATGCACCTTAAAATGTAAAAATAAAATATTATAATTTTTATTAAGAAAATCAAATTTTTAAAATTAAATAAAGAATAAAATATTAAAAAAATAATTTTTATATTTATAATTATCTATTTTTTAATTTTATCAAGAATTATAATACTTTAATTTATTTTTTAAAATGCATCTTTCACTTTTAAAAAAACCTCTTTTGATTCTCTTTACATCAAAACCATTTCATGAAAACTATTTTAATTTTTATTATCAATTAAATAAGTTCCAAACATTTTTTGAGAAATTGGTAGAACAATTTACTTACAGAACCTTACTTATGGGAATCAAATAAGTTTAATTTTTTTTCTCTCTTGTGACAAATATGACAAATCATTGAATGTGTTTATAATATTTTAGATTTAATTTTAAGTGACAACAGTGCAAGGAAGGTTTACAAGATAGAATGGGCCGTCCCCCACCCTTCCATCTTGACTTTATTTATTGTTTAGTCTATTTTCAAAGTTGAAGCAAAATAATTAATTTTGTGATTCTCTTTTTTCAGATCTCATTTGAAACGTGTGCTCTGCCTATTCAAATTTCAATTGGTGGTCCACTTGCGTGGCTGTCACCATCGGATCCATGTGGTCTTGTGCTCTGCCTATTCAAATTTCAAACTAGAACGCGGTTTTAATAATATTCATATTGCAACAAAATTTATATTCAGACACACGTTTAATTTATTATTATTCATGCCACTTGTTGGCAATTTATCAGTACATACTTATATCAATATATCATATGTATATTTAATGATTTTTTTCCCTGCGCTCAAAGTTCAATAGCATCTACAAGAATAACATATTTAAACATTAACTTTTGTTACAATGCATATGCATAAGCCCGAACCCATCATGGGAACTCTCTTCAAGTGAGGTGATTTTTAAAATATCTTCATGGTTTCAAAATTAATTGTGATATAATAAGTTCTAAAATTATTAAATTTTAAACGTCTATTTTTAAATGAATGGAATCAAATGATTTTTAACATAATAAATTTTATGATTATCAAGTCATTTTAGATCTTGAAAACAAAGGGATACCATAGAATTCTCTCTCAAAAAATTACTTCTTTCATTCTTATTTATTTATCGTTATTAATTAATTTCACACATATTAAAAAATAATTTTATTTATTTATTTTTAATAAATTTTATAAGATTATCCTTTATACATAAAATTTAATATAGTTAAAAATAAAGAGAGAAATATAAAGGAATAAATAAAAGTTGATTAAGAGTGTAGAATAATAAAAATTTATTAATAAAAATGAAAGGTAGAATTGAAAAAATAATATTTAATATCTTATTAAAGTGATAAATAAAAAATAAAAAAATACTTTTAAAATGTTACAAATAAAAAAGAATAAAAGGAATATATAAAACTGGATGCGGATGATACGTAATCTTGGGGTTTCGCATTTATGGTTATAATTGCAAGAAACAATGAGAGTGGCATATTGGAATTTTGGTATAATAATTATGGGTGCTCATTGTTTTTAGCACTGGTGATACAGAAGGCTATTTTAGTCATTAACAATTTTTCAAAAAAGCATATGCGAGTGAAGAATTATTGCAAAACAGTAGTTGAAGCACTCCTGGGCATAGTGGATTGCTCATGGAAAGTACTGGCAATATTTGAAATGGTTGAAAAATTTACTGGCAATTAAACAAAATATCAAACTTCTATGATGTCTATGAGAACGTAATACAGTTGCCTACAAGGTAGTTAAATGAGTAACAAGAACCATTAGGAGCAGCACAAGTTGCTTGTCCTAACTTCCTCTTCCGCCCCCTGAATTATTTTATTATTCATAATATTGTGTATAATGTTCTGTTTTCTAAATAATTAATAAAATAATTTCCATTTAAAAAAGACTATGCATAAGTGCTTAATTTTGATAAATAATATGTTGATTTCAAGTAAACTTTATCATTAATATACATAAATTCAATTTTTATACATACGATAGAGAAAAAATTCCTAAATGTTTTAATAGTTGGAATCGATCCTCCACTGAGTCATCACTTTATATTTTTAAGAAGATAAAAAGGAAACCCCTACAATGAATATATATACAAGAATATAGGTGTTATTATGATGAGGTGAGAAAATATGATATAACGTAATTACTTGTTAGTGTGTGATATAGTGTGAATGCTCATGATTTCTTTCTTTCTTTTTTTTTTTTTTTTTTGGGGGGGGGGGGGTGGTGGGATGATATTAGCTAGCTTTCTTTCACATTCATTTTGAATAAATAAGCACAAAAGTTGGAAGCAAATTTCCAAATTTGACGTTGGAATTGATGGTGAACCTCAACTTTATTACAAAAGAATATCTATGAAAAACAAGAGCTACCTCCCGCTATATTTGCACTACCGGAAAAATTACAAAAAAAAATCATATATTTTACTTTTTCTTAATTACTTACAACATAAGTATGAAAAAAAAAGTTACCGGTGTGTTTGGATATATTTTTATTCTTATATTTTTAAAATTAATTTAAAAAATTATTTTCTTATTTTTAAAAATTATTTTTGAATTAAAAAATAAATAATAGAAAGTGATTGGTGTTGTAAATAAGAAAATATTTTATTTAATTATAAAATTAATATTTAAAATAATAAAATAAGTTTATAAAATAATTAAAAATTATTTTTATTTTTTATTTTTAAGTTATATATTTAAAAAATGAGTTTTAAAAATAAATTCTGAAAATAAGTTATCAAATAAATTGTTTTATTTTAAAAATAAGAATAAAAATAATATTTTACAAAATAGAAAAGAAACAGACCTTAAGATACTTATCCTCTAAGTCTAAATATTTTTGTTTTTAGAAGGGATATTATATGGAGATCAATTATGAGACTGAGATGTGTTTGGATGTTAACGACGGTGTGGAATCCATGATACATATATCCACTTACACATTATAAAAGTCAATACAATTAGGCTGCGGGTGAATATTATTATTAAAAATTACCCAAAAAAATATTAATATTAAAAAGGAGGCACAATCCACTATTACACTATGATTTCTTTCTAACTAAGATAATAATGATATTGACCAATCATTAGTTGGGAATGTCCCAAATTCAGGTACTTCAGCATATGGATATTATTATATATTCCTTCCCCATTTTCCTGTCAAAATTGTGCTGGTTGACCTCGCTACAAAAATAATAAATTTACATATATATTGGATGAATTTAAATTTAATTTATTATTAATATAAAATATTTTATATTATCAATGAATAATAAGAAGATATATTATTAAAAATAATATTTATGAATTTTTAATGATAAAAAATTTTAATAATATAATGTAAAATTAATTTATATTAATAATAAATTAAATTTAAATTCATATTGAAATGTACATAGCCTCCAATAATTTTATAAATTTTAGGACGCGATTCCCTTATAAATATGAGAGGATATAAATGTATTATTATTCATTACATTATAAATCATATATCATATAGGAGCAAAATTGAAAGTGAAAATCCAAAGGAAATAAAACAGAATTTATTAAGGAATTATATAAAAAAATTTAATTTTTGTAGGTTAAATATTTTTTAAAAAACTAAAATAAAATTTTAGAAATTTCCAATTTTAGAACGGTTAAAGGTACCCTAATAACCAACCCAACTTTTGTCCATGTATATTTAGTATATTTTGATTTAAACCCATATCATCTAATTAAATTATATGACTTTTATTTTCAAATAAATGCAATTAAAGTCTTACACTTGCAAATACAAAAAAATATTATATGTACTAAAAATAAAATTAAAAATTAAAAATTTTTCATAAAATTGAATTATTTTATCATTTTGTATTTAATTAACAGCTTATAATTGACAAACATAGAGTGCAAATATCATCTTTCATAATTATATTATTATTTTTGACAAATTTAAATCTCCAGAATTATCTCTATTGTCAGTTTTCTTTAATACAATTCACATCTTTTATTTAAAAATATGGGGTATAAAATATTTGTGTCTGAATTTTGTATAGATTACATATTAAGAAAATTGAGCTACCCTAGTTCTTGTTAATTTGTCTCGCCGTTTGGATTGGTTCAAGTACAAAATGACTATTAAAAGCAGTTCATGTCAATATCCCTCATTATAAACCATATTCTAACTTAAATGTGATTATTTGAGTGCAATGACACATCTTATCACACTTCTTGATTTCAAGAAAAGCCACAATGGCCGACAAAGTGTTACATTTCTTTTTTGCTTTATATATATGTTGTATAATTCAAGAAGTTGGATTTGATTTGATTCACTCCACTTTGTGCAAAGGTCCGAACTCATATCTTTTGGCTTTAACCTTAAAAACAACAATAGTCTCCGAATGACAGCCACTTTGAGATAGCATGTTTTCAAATCTGTGTATATATCCGCCATTTGTATTTGAATCTTCCCATCATAAAGTCGCAATATGTTGCTATCATTGTAATTTCATTTTTTGGAAAAAGTCATAACAAGTATTTTAAAATTAAAGTATTAATAAATATCTTCCCTACCAACAAAAATCTCTTCAAAATTCAATCCTCTGTTGATGAAATCTATTTGAGTTAGCGTACTTTCCATTAAATTAATACTTTCTTAAAATTACTATAATTTATCTTATTAAATTTTTTGATATAATAGTTCGCTTTGTAATTATATTAAAATTTAGGATAAATTATTTGGACGTCCCTAAAAATTTGGCCTAAGTGCGCATGCCTCCCCTTGTTTTGGGGGAGAGAAAAAAAATGCAGACCTCCCAGAATTGCTAACAGAAGCTGTCGTCGTTAGTAATAAATTTGTAAGGACTTTTATGCCCTCATAATAGAAAATACTTTATTTTATTTTTAATTTACCCTCATTTTTCACTTCTGATTTCCCAAACCCATTTCATTGAAGCTCAACAATCACTGCGATGATGCTTGGTTAGCATTAGTGGCTGGAGTAGAAGCCGATATCTTGTAGAAGGCTGAAGAGGAATGACGAAGCATTGTCGGTGAGTATACCCTATTCCATCAATTGCTTTTAACGAAAAATTCTATTATGTAATTCGGTATTTATTCAGACAATTGAGTTGAAATTTTGGGAATTCTGATGATTTTTTTAATTCTCTAAGTAATATGACGGTAAAAATGAAAACTTTTTATTTGGCTCTTCTGATGATTTTTTTAATTCTCTAAGTAATATGACGGTAAAAATGAAAACTTTTTGTTTGGCTCCACATTGCCTTTTTTTTATTTGTGTGTTAGATCCATTCTGTGAGGTATTAGAATTTTAATGACATTATCTCGAATGCCCTTCAATATTATTTCTAATCTACATATTTTCATAGGATGAAGTAAGTATCTTAAATTTCTATCTCATGAGAATATTAATATTAAAATAAAATGATAATTTTATTTTCATTCTTTTATATCTTAATTTATTCTAAAAATTTATTATTTTTATTTTCCAATTTTAATTTATATTTTTTATTTTTAATTTTTTATGATAACAAATATAATTATACTAAATAACTAAAAAAATAAATTTTATATTTCAATTCTAATTTAGTTTAAAATTTTTTTATTTTCATCTTTCACTTTTAACTTATATTTTTCATTTTTAGTTTTTTCATGATAATAGGAATAATTATACTAAATAAATTAAAAAGTAAATTAGTAATTTCTAAATTTTAATTCTATTAATTTATATATAAAAAATTTAAATTTAAATTTAAGTAATATTTTTTTATGTTTGATATAAGTAAAAGGTCCAACAAGTTTTATAAACAAAATGAATTCTCAATAATTTTATTAAATATTGTTTAAAATTAAAATAATTTTTAAAACAATCATTCAAATAAATAAGCTTAAAATAGTATTTTTTAATATTCAATTATTTTGTGTTAAATTTTAAACTTTTACCTTGACATTTCCATAAACATTTAGTCTAGAATATAATAAAATGATGAAAGTTATGGTTGTAGCAAAGTAATTCACTCATTCATGGTTATGCCATATTAATATCAATTTCAATAGTCACAAACATATTCACAAGAGGCCATAAACACCATTGCAGTAGCATGAACTTCTATCATATGTTTAATTGTTTCATGTGGACATGTTCTTTTGACCTAATGTGGGATTAATATATATGTTTATTATAGTAAGAAGTATTTTTTATAAAATATAATTATAAAAATATTAAAATTTTAAAAAATAATTTTTTATTTTGAAAATTTCACTTTTTCTATTTTTCTATTTTTAAGTATTATTTTTAATTATCAATATAAATGATATATCATTCTTTTGTCAATATATATAAATAATATTTTTCATAAAAAATATTTATTAATAAAATAAATAAAAATTTAATTTCTTCTCTTATTTGAATGAAGAAAAAATAGAAAAAAAGAAAATTTAAAGATAAAATATGAAATTATTATATTTTAATTATTTAAAAATTTAAATTTTTTATTTTATTTTCAATTTAAATTTAAAAGATATTATTTCTCTTCTTTCTCACTTATTTTCATTCAAAAAAAAAATAAAAGTTTCTTATCAACAATGGAGAAATTATTTATTTATTTTATATAATTAATTATATAAAAATTTTAAATTCAAATCCTTAACAAAATTTATATTTTATATATTAAATTATTTATTATATTTTAATAAAATAGAATTAAAATTATTAATTTATTAAGTCTTTAAAAGTCTTTATTCATATGTTTTTAATTAAATCTATAATTTATTACAATTTATAACAAAAAATTGATAAGGACATTTTTTGAAATAATAATAAGATTTTTAGGAATATAAAATGTGAACCAAATATGAAAATATAATATATTTAGAAATGTAAAATAATATTTCAAGAAATATATATATTGAACCAAATATAAAAATCTTATATTATTAAGAATCACATAAAAATTATATTATTGGAAATGTACACTTTCCTGATAATATAAAATTTCATAAATCAAATGCTACTAAAAACCAAGCCAGCTTCATCCAATATAGCGTGATCAATTGGTTGAAGTTTAGCCAATTTGTCTTATTTAATTAAATTTTTAAATGCGGTCATATTTCTACCGTTCACCGGCACAACACACTACTTACTTATTTATATTCAAATCAAATCATATACTAAAAAGTATTATATTATGATTCATTCATATTGGGCCCTAGTTTAATTAATTGTCATTTCCTCCAACGAACAAGAAACCAATTAAATAACTAGCAAGTAGCTAGAATACTTATATATTTTTTATGTTTATGTAATAAATGAATATATTTCTACTTAATATATTAATTAGAAGAGAAATCCTCTCACAAATATAATTTATTATCATGTTATAGTGGCATGCTAAAAATCTAAGTCTAATTAATCATTCTATAAATAATTTTAAATGGTTATAGTGGGAGTCACACCATAAAAAGTAAAATAATCAATCACAGACAGTTAAAAAATGTTTGATTTATATTATTTTTTTTCATTTTTTATTAGGAATAACAAGAAGTTAGGTTTTAGTAGGCCTAATCTAATTTTAATTAAATTCAAATTTATTAAGGATTTGTAACTTTGGATCCATTAAAAATTCAAATTTGTTAAAAAATGATAAAGCCTAATTTAAAGATTCAAATGGATTTATTAAAAATTTAAACCTGTTAAAAATTCAACAAAGTGTAATATAAAGATTTAAAATGAATTCATTTCATCTGCTAATGAAAATATACTTTTACTTTATGATAAGAAATTATTTATTCTTATTAATTGCAATTATACTCAACAATTAAAAATCATTTCTATCTTTTTATTCACATTCATTCTTATTTTAACTTATTTTATTCTTATTCACATAAGCTAGATATAATCCAAATATGACTATGATAAAAAATTTTAATGCATTTTCAAAATGGATTAAATTTAAAAAATAAAATATTATTTTAGATATTAATTCAATAATTATCAACATCTAAATAGTCACAAAACTTAACTTTAATTTGTTTCATGAAAGAAAATTTTTTAGAAAAAATTTATTCAATAATTGTATAAGTAAAGAGGTAACATATTTTTTTCACACTCAACTTTAGGATATTCATATTTTTTTAATTAAACATAAGACAAGGGCCATTACACCAGCTACTAAGGGATGGATGTTTTGTGTCCATTGAGCATAGACGAGTTGTAATTGTATATTGCTATCTGAAAACTTATCTTAGAAGTGCCCTAAAGCACTCATGATATTATTATGAATATACAAGCCAAAATTGTAAAAGCCTAAAAATAGACATACCCAATTTAGATGTGATAAACTCTATTCACAACAAAAGTAGTAAAGTGCAAATACCTTTTAAGGAGAAGTTGTAGAAGTTGTCGTACATTATTAATACAGTAATGTACCGGTGAACTATCAAATCTAATTGTTGATTAAGTTTATTTTTTTAAAAAGTTAAATTTAGTATACTTAGTTAACTATCAAATCTAATAATACATCAATACACCACTCTATCAATAATGTATTATAGAATTTTTCTACTTTTTTAGTGGAGATGTCTCATAATCAAATTCAAGACTTCTTTATAAGTTGAAATGCTTTTAAGACTTAATGTACTTTTATTAAACTATCTAATAATTAATTAATGATATATTATTTTTATATGGTAAGATTTAAAAATTATATATATAATATCAAGATAACAGAAAAAATTAACTTCTACGTATTATTTTTCATTATATTTCTTATATATAATATTAAATAAATAAAATATCTTCTTTCATTTTTAATATTTTATTCTTATATTCTTTCATTAGAGTTTTAGACTATTTTTCTAAGACAACTGAACTTTCCCATTTGAGACGACCCGTATTTCCTTACTTGTTTAGTATTATTAGCACAAACCACCAAAAAGTTTTCATTAATACTAGAACAGAAGTGTTCCCAAAAAAACAGAAAAAAAAAAGGATTATTTGCACAGATTGAACTTGGATTACATTTTGGTCCTCTCATTCTTTGGCATAACTCGTACAAGTACTTTGCTAGAGTATATTTTTTAAGCTCGAGAAATGAAAATTTCATATATGGTGATGACTTTTAAGACTTTTTCTTTAAGAGAGAGCGAGAGGCAGTTAAGAAGTGAATACTTTTCATGTGATAAAACCCTAATAAGTTCAGGTTGAAATCCAATTTTCATCAAAACGTACGGTTTCCAAATGTGTACGGGATGAATTAAAAAATTTTGTCATTAAATACAAATTTAATATTCTGAATTTAAACTAAAAATTAAAAAATAGTATTAAATTCAATAGATATAAAAAAATTCTAAACTAAAATTCATATTTCATTTTCAATATCTATTGTATTTTTTAAAATGTTATAACAATGCTATGTACAAAAATTTTCAAAATTATATTTCCAATAAAAATTAAGTATTATCATTAAATGAATGATAATGTTGTAAATTTATAAAACTCAATCTCACAATATAAAATATTTAAAATTTAAATTTGGATCCTATTTACGATATTTTCCTAAATGTTATAATAATATTATATAAACTGAAAATGAGATCGAAATTAAATTTTGAATGAAAATAAAAAATTATTATTAAATATAGGATGAAAATAAATTTATAAAATTTAATTTAATCAATATAAAAAATTTAAAATTTAAATTTAAAATTCATTTTTAGTGTCTACAATATTTTTCTAAATGTTACAACAATGATGTACGAAAAAATGAAATTCGAAATTGAAAGTTAGTCACTATAAACAATATTTGATGAAAAAACTAGTCACTATAAACAATAAATAAAATAACCAATAAACAATGAACAACAACACTCAGGCAGTGATACTGAAAATTTCAGTATTACTGTGGGGACAAATATGGGAAATTTCAGGCAGCAATGCTGAAAATTTTGCTCCCACGCGGCAGGGCAACCTGAATTTCTGCCGCTAGAAACGCTTTCTACCCATGTGGCAATTGGTGGGCCCATATTTGTCCCCACAGCAAACGACTCGGTAAAGTCTACTCAATTTGGCCAACGCCATTGTTTCTGGCAAGCCACTAGGCTCCTCACTTCAATTCCAGCCATGTTGGACGATGTGGGGCCCACCTCATGTTGATTGCTTAGCCTTAGTTGATTAATCTTTGAAAAAGTTTGAATTTAGGAAAATTTTATTGAGCATTAATAATGTAAAAGTGCATTAATATTCTATTAATTTTAATTATTAATTTTTTAAAATATAAATTTAATATATGATAAAATTTGATAATGTGGCACCCTTAAATTTTTTCCTCTCGGACCGGCTATTTTAGGCATGCAAAAATCCCAACTAATCAGAAGAGAATACCAGCTAGAAAAAGTGATATTTTTTTTAAATAAATTACATTTTGAAGGTTGAAAAATTAATGAAAATTTGAAAAAAAAAATTTATTGAAAATATATGAATATATTTTTTTTGGTCAGAAAAATATATGAATATATGAATTAAGGAGGATTTCCTGGCAATTGGTTCGGAAATCTGGAGGAGGAGAGAGAGAGAGGACTGTCTATTTGGCCTAAAACCTCTGCGTACGTCCCTCTCTCTACTTTGCCTCTCCTATTTGACACTTTCTCTCTCTTCACTTTGTCTCCTTTTTCCCGATCTGCAATTCTCAAAGAGCTGTAATCTCTCCCATTTCTTCTACCTGCACTGCATTGTTCTATTCTTGTACGAGGTCCCTCTCATGTCTTGTACTATTTTTTTCTTTTAAATTTTTGAGCTGGATTCTGTCATCAGATTTCTTTGGGTCTTTTATTTTTGTGAAAAAATTGTTCCTTTTAAATTTTTGGACAATGGGTATGATGAATCTACATTTGCATTGATGATTATTACGCAACTCTACCTGGGTTTTTCTGTTCGATTTCCACAACGAAGACATTTATTTTCTTTCAGCTGTTTTAATTTTTGAGATGAACGCATTATTGGATTTAAGACATAAGCTTATCAATTTGATCTCTCTGGCAAAGTGGAAACATTATCACCGAATTTGTTGGCATTGCAATTTGTTCTGGTCTCGGTCGTCCTTTTCTTTTATGATTGCTATCTTGTAATATTTTCTTAAGCTCGATCATCTCCCGCCTTTCGTTTTAACTTGCTTTTAGTTTTCCAAGATTACCGTCCCGAGAATCCTATGAAGTCGTTGGGGGGAAATTTTGCATATCAATTTAGAACGATCATTTTTCTTTTTCCAAAAAGAAAAAAAATGTTCTTCATTCATTACTATTGCGATTCTTGTGTTAAGTTATTTGATTTTACATATTCTAAAGATTCTGTGTGGATGAAATTATCAAGTTTATGTACTGAAGCTAATTGTTTATGCATATCATGTATGTCTTACCAGGTTTTAGAAGAAAATTTTGGACCAAGGTGCGCATTTGATTGTTGAATAAGTGTAAATTTCAGTCTCCTCTCTGGTTGTTATGTGTCAAATTCATCTATCTTAAACTGAAATTTGGCCATATGGCACGGGGGAGAATAAGGGCTAGGATCCGGAGGAGCCAACTTTATACATTTGCTTGCCTTCGGCCGCATACCACTGAGGAGGATGCACCCCATCCACTTCAAGGTCCTGGATACTCAAGAACTGTACATTGCAACCAATCTTATATCCATGAAAGGGCACCGCTATATTACAGAAAGAATGATATTTCAACTACAAAATACAATGTTATTACTTTTTTTCCCAAGGCACTATTTGAGCAATTCCGGCGGGTTGCTAATATTTACTTTCTTTTGGCGGCGATCCTCTCAGCCTTTCCAGTTTCACCTTTTAGTCCAGTGAGCATGATTGCTCCATTGGCATTTGTTGTGGGACTTAGTATGGCAAAGGAAGCCTTAGAAGATTGGCGCAGGTTCCTTCAGGACATCAAAGTTAACCACCGGAAAGTTAATGTCCATCAGGGTGATGGTGTTTTCAGTTTAAGACAATGGCAAAGCATTAAGGTTGGGGACGTTGTAAAAGTTGAAAAAGATCAATTTTTTCCTGCAGACTTGCTTTTCTTGTCTTCAAGTTATGAGGATGGGATATGCTATGTGGAAACTATGAATTTGGATGGTGAGACAAACTTGAAGGTAAAACGATCCTTGGAGGTTACCTATGTTTTGGACAATGATGAAGCTTTTAAGGATTTTACTGGAACAATACGCTGCGAGGATCCGAATCCCAGTCTTTACACATTTATTGGAAACCTGGAGTATGAACGGCAGATTTATCCTCTTGACCCAAGTCAAATTCTCCTCCGAGATTCAAAGCTCAGAAATACTGATCATATCTATGGGGTGGTCATTTTCACCGGTCATGATAGCAAAGTCATGCAGAATTCTACAAAGTCCCCCTCAAAAAGGAGCTCAATAGAAAAAAAGATGGATTATATCATATATATTCTTTTCACTTTCCTTGTGTTAATATCTTTGATCAGTTCAATAGGGTTTGCTGTAAAAACAAGACTACAAGGCAAAAATTGGTGGTACTTAAGGCCCGATGACACTGATTATCAGTATGACTACAAAAGACCTGCAGTTGCTGGGTTGAGTCATCTGGTTACGGCACTCATTCTCTATGGTTATTTGATACCCATCTCACTATACGTCTCTATTGAGGTTGTGAAGGTTTTACAAGCAACCTTTATCAACCAGGACATACAAATGTATGATGATGAAACTGGGACTCCAGCTGATGCACGGACATCAAATTTGAATGAGGAGTTGGGTCAGGTAGACACTATTCTTTCCGATAAGACTGGCACCTTGACCTGCAATCAGATGGAATTTTTAAAGTGCTCCATTGCTGGTACTGCCTATGGCACGCGTTCCAGTGAAGTTGAACTTGCTGCAGCAAAACAAATGAATGAGGAGGAGGACATGGATCTTTCCAATTTCCCCATGCATGCAAATGGTTCGTGGGATAATGTGAGAACAGCTCAGGAAATTGAGTTGGAGACTGTTGTTACATCCAAAGGCGATGAGGATCGAAAGCCTGGCATAAAGGGTTTCAGTTTTGAGGACAATCGCATCATGAATGGCAACTGGTTGAAAGAACCCAATGCGGATGACCTCTTGTTGTTTTTCCGGATATTAGCAGTTTGCCATACTGCCATTCCTGAGCTGAATGAGGAGACTGGCAGTTTTACATATGAAGCTGAATCTCCCGATGAAGGGGCTTTTCTTGTTGCAGCAAGAGAATTTGGTTTTGAATTTTGCAGGAGAACTCAGTCAAGTGTTGTCGCCCGTGAAAGGTATTCTCCTTCAGGACGACAAGTTGAAAGGTGAGGTGGAAATTTATGACATCCCTAATAATCTGTTTTGTTTTTTAGGGTCTAACATTTGTTCTTGCTTTCTTTTCAATTCTCTGCTCTGGTATGTCACCATCTTTTCTATCATTTTTAATGTGACTTTTTTGGATGTTTTGGATGAATTATACAGGGAGTATAAAATTCTGAATCTTTTGGACTTCACTAGCAAAAGAAAGCGGATGTCAGTGATTGTGAGTGATGAGGAGGGTAACATTCTTCTTATGTGCAAAGGGGCTGACAGGTTAGATTTAAAATCTCCTAATCCTGTCTTTCTGAATGTGTAATATTCATATTATGACCTTCTGCATATATATATATATATATATATATATATATATATAACAAGTAACTAATTCTAATTCAAATCCTCTGGAAGCATGCTTTAGTTGACACTGGAACTCACGAATAGCTTAACACTTTAAGCACAGGAATTCCCTGGTCTTGCAGACACAGAAGTGTGAAAACACATTCACATGCACCCTTTGACATCTCTCCTTAAATTTTTTATATCCATTTTTTGTTTTCTATTTGGTTAGTATCATATTTGATCGGTTGTCAAAGAATGGAAAAATGTATTTGGAGGCAACTACCAAACATTTAAGTGACTATGGAGAGGCCGGTTTGCGTACACTAGCCCTGGCTTATAGAAAGCTGGACGAGAAAGAGTTTTCTGATTGGAACAATGAGTTTCAGAAAGCCAAAACAGCTATTGGGTCTGACCGGGAGGCAATGCTTGAGCGTGTGTCAGATATGATGGAAAGAGAGTTGATTCTTGTTGGGGCTACTGCTGTTGAAGACAAACTGCAGAAAGGGGTAGGCTTTTCTCTGCAGTCAATACTCGGGAGTTGCTGTTTTGTTTTACTTCAGTGATGTTTAAACCCTTCCCTCCTTCAGGTGCCTCAATGCATCGATAAACTTGCACAGGCTGGTCTAAAGATCTGGGTGTTGACAGGAGATAAGATGGAAACTGCAATCAACATTGGGTCAGTCTAATGCCATAACAATTTTTTGCCAAATCGTCTCAGCAATTTAGACTGAACTAACTCAAAGTGCCTCAGACAACAGTTACGATGAAGTTTTTGTTTTATTATGCAGATTTTCTTGTAGTTTGCTTCGGCAGGGCATGAAGCAGATTTGTATTTCCATGAATTCAGATTCATCAACCAGTGATGACAAAAAGGTACAGATTTCATTCGGAAGAGGAGAGAAACATTTGATCTTATGTTAGACTAAGTCCTTCTAATTCCTAAGGTCATCAAGGAGAACATTTTGAATCAAATCACAAATGCCTCACGAATGATAAAATTGGAGAAAGACCCGCATGCTGCCTTTGCACTAATTATCGAGGGAAAAACTCTAACATATGCTTTAGAAGATGATATGAAGCATCAATTTTTGGGATTGGCTGTTGATTGTGCATCAGTCATATGCTGTCGTGTGTCTCCCAAGCAAAAGGCATTGGTAGGTTATATAGCATTTTCTTTTGTAAAATTTAGTCACTCTTCTCATTTTTTAATTTCTTCAGTCATAGTTGACCCACTATCTCAGGTGTGAACTTATAAAGCTGTGTGTTACTTTATTTTGTCCTAATTCATGAATCCTTTGGCATTAGGTAACAAGGTTAGTGAAAGAAGGAACTGGGAAAACTACTTTAGCAATAGGTGATGGTGCAAATGATGTTGGAATGATTCAAGAAGCAGATATTGGTGTTGGTATCAGTGGGGTTGAAGGTATGCAGGTTAGTGACATACATGACTGGTTCTTATTTCTTACATAAGGTGCGGAAAATTGTTGCTGCATTTGTGTTTTGAATTCTCACCTCTACTGGCAGTATTATGTCTTAAATTCTGAAACTTCCTAAATGCATTTTTATTAGCTTTAGCTATATTTAAAAAACAGGGATTGAGAGAGAGAGAGAGAGAAAGAGGGAAACTGTGCTTAAGTTGGACTGTGAGCAGACTTTTTGTCAAGCTTTTCTTGTTATCATTTTGTGATCACTAATGGATGAATGCAATGAAGAAATGAGCCTCTCTTCCCATTGTTGATAATTTCTTTTAACTTTAAGTAAAATTATCTTGGAACGTAGGATCCTTTATCTATCTCATTGTAACATGACAAATAGAGCATGATATGAAACATTTGCTTGATTGTTGGCATGATTCTGATGATTTCCTGGGCTGTCATGGGAAATACATGGTTTATCCTTTCTGTTGTTGGCGTAAAGAAATATATATTTGCTGATGTTATTAATCTTTAATTGTGATTGCTATTTGAGCGTTGGTCATTCTTGAAACAATTTTCGCTTTGAATTTCAGCTGCACTGAGTTTAATTCTCTTCACATTTCCCTTCCTATCAAACAGGGTGATATTGAGAAACTTGCCTTGATATATTTTAAAGTTTACATTGTTATTCTCATATTGAGTAGTATTACCATCTTCAATCAATCCATGAGCACCTTTCTTTTCTGTTTTTGGATTTGAAGCTTTTAAAATATTTGGAATTTGTGTAACTCAGAGTCTCACAACATTTTCAGGCAGTGATGGCTAGTGACTTTGCCATTGCTCAATTTCGCTTTTTGGAGCGGCTTCTTGTAGTTCATGGACACTGGTGTTACAAGAGAATTGCTCAAATGGTAATAATTGATTAACGTTCATCTTGATTACTATCCTCACATGTTGGAAAAATATTGATATTTTGTGTTTCTCTAATATGAATTGATTCATAGTTTTCTGTTTTGCACTGATCTGTGGTGCATGCAGATATGCTACTTCTTCTACAAGAATATAGCATTTGGTCTCACCATCTTCTATTTTGAGGCCTTCACGGCATTCTCCGGGCAATCGGTTTATGATGACTGGTACATGATACTGTTCAATGTTGTTCTAACCTCATTGCCAGTCATTTCACTTGGAGTTTTCGAACAAGATGTTCCATCTGAAGTTTGCTTACAGGTTTGTCCTCTTGAAGTACCTTATATGTTTTTCCATTCCTGTTAACCAGTTAATCCAGCCTATTGATGTGACCTTTTCTCCTTTTTTCCATTCCTGTTAACCAGTTAATCCAACCTATTGATGTGACCTTTTCTCCTCGCAGTTTCCTGCATTGTACCAGCAAGGACCCAAAAACCTGTTCTTTGACTGGACTAGAATATTTGGATGGATGGGCAACGGTCTCTACTCCTCTCTCATTATCTTCTTCCTTAACATCATCATCTTCTATGAACAAGCATTCCGCTCTGATGGCCAGACTGCTGACATGGCAGTAGTTGGCACAACCATGTTCACCTGCATCATTTGGGCTCTCAACTTCCAGATTGCATTGACAATGAGCCATTTCACATGGATCCAACACCTATTTGTCTGGGGCAGCATAGTGACTTGGTACATCTTCCTCTTCCTTTATGGCATGCTTTCTCCAGTTTGGTCCAAAACCGCCTACCAAATACTAGTTGAAGCTCTTGGCCCTGCACCCATTTACTGGACAACCACCTTTTTGGTACCAGTTACATGCATTCTTCCTTACCTTGCTCACATATCCTTCCAAAGATGTTTCAATCCACTGGATCATCACATAATCCAAGAAATCAAGTACTACAAGAAGGACATTGAAGATCAGCACATGTGGCATAGAGAGAGTTCTAAAGCAAGAGAAAAGACTAAGATTGGATTCACAGCAAGAGTAGAAGCAAAGATCAGGCAGATCAGGGGGATTCTGCATAAGAAGAACTCATCAACTAGTAGTATTAAGTCATAGCAATGTTAAAAATTACATATTAATCTTTACAGTTTTTTGAGGTTTTAGGGTTTGGTGTGGGATTCCTCCACTCTAGTCCCCTTTGATTCTTTTCTTGCTTGGTGTGGGATTTTCTCCACTCTAGTCCCCTTCTTTGATTCTTTTCTTGCTTGAATTTTTTTGGTTGAAAGGGGGTTTGATTGAAGTCCCAGTCATTGTGGAAAAGCATGCTAGGGCGATTGTATGTAACATAAGTAGAGGAGCGTAAAAAATTCATTCATTATCATGTAGAATTCCCATATTATATTGTGAATCTTGTGATTCAAAAATGATCATAAAATTATACACTATTATGTAGAGAAAATATTTCTTTGGGTTCAATTTTTTTTTCCTAAATTCTTTATTGTAGTTAACATTCATTTATAGCCTTGAAAGAGTATACACATTATTCGTGTCAATTGTCTTTTTTTTTAAAATTTTTTACTGAAATCTCAGTATAAATACTTGATGAGGGAATTGAATTTTTTTTTTATTTTCCTTTTTTAACCCCAGAACTGAATGGCCTCCTGTCTCTGATTAGTGTATTGAAATGGGATACTTACTGAAACAGAAAATATGACTTGCTAGAGAGCAAAAAGTGCACAAAATATTAGGGTTTTATTTCTAGTTATAAATAAGTTAATTTATAATTTATTAATCTGATTAATAAGTTATAAGTTGTTAGCCTCTAAAGGTGTTTTAGCTATAAGTTAACTTTTAAAAGTATTTTGTGCACCAACTTATTAAAAAAAATAAGTATTAATTTAAGGAATTACCTTGAATAGTTTATAATTTATAAATTATTATATCTTTAAATTTTCTTAAATTTATTTTTATTTTGTTGTTAATTTACAATCCATACTTTTTATAATATAAACTTAAATTTTATTTTTTATAAAACATAATTAATTTAATTTTAATATAATTATATTTTAATTTTAAACTATAAATATATATAAATATGTAATATCACAAAATATAATTAAATAATTATAATTCTATTATAAATAATAAAATAAAAATTATGTAGGTAAATAAATACATAATTTCATAACGTATAATTAGATATTAGATATTATATTTTTATTTTTGAATATATTAATTATGTTAATATAATTTAATTTTTAGATCAATATAAATTATTTTGATTATATATCCATTTTTATTAATATTTTATTTTATATTACTTTATAATTTTAAGTAATTCAACTGTTAATTTTATAAATTACTTCTTATGCAATTAATTAGTTTATCAGTTATTACTATTATTTATAAACTATCAATTATTAGTTAATTTATGAATTATTAACTAATTTATCAATTATTTATACAAAATAGAACTTGGTACTAATAACATGAGTTACTTACTTAGAGTAAGCTATTTGTTACAAGCATTGTTTTTAAAATTGAGCTAATCAGACAAGTTATTGATTTACCAGTTCATTGGTTCAACAACTAATTTACTAATTAAATTAGTTTTGAATTAAAATATAGATACATATACACATACATATATATTTATATATTAAAAATATTAATTATATGTATATATATAAGTAATAAAATTAATACAATATAAGTTGATGATATAAATAAATAAGTACAAGTGATATATCAATAGTTCATGATGATTTGAAATTATTAAAATATTATATTTCAATTATTGTGAAATTGTAATATTTATATTTTTTTTACAAAAAAAATTGCAATGAATCAATTCACTTGATTGATTCATATTAATTTTAATCGATTCACACCAATTTATTTGCATTTTTAGTTCAAAACTTCTAATTGGACTAATTCACTTTACTAATGTAGCTGATGGATCTAATTTAATTTTTAAAGTAATGATTATAAGATGATTAATTGATTATCATATTCCAATTATTTTTCAGCAATATTTGCAAATGAGAATTGAATGTCAAAAGTACCAATACATAACTTGAATGTAACATCGGTATCTGTTTATTTTTGCAGAAAAATATTTTGGTAAGAATATATTTATAAGCTATTGAAAAAATAAAAAATTATTGATTATTTAATGTTAAATATAATGAGTTTGATGAAAAATAATTTTATTCTATTAATAAAGAATGTTATTTTCCTCTACTAATATAATTGGAGGGGATAATTTTTTTCTTTTTAATTATAAGATATAGATACCCCTTTGAGGATATAAGATCCTAGAAAAATCATATTCCCAAAAGCAAATGAACTTTTAGGGTTAGTTTGGTTTAGGAGAAAATAGAATTTTTAGAAAATACTTTCCTAAGAAAATATATTTCTGAAAAATGAATTAATTTTTTGTTGTTTGGTGTATAAAGAAAAAATATTTTTTACTGTTTGGTATACAAAGAAAAATTAATTTTGTTTAAAGTAAGTCAAAATTATTTATTTTAAAATTATTATAATTTTACTTATATTTAAAAAAAATTAATAAAATTTTTATTACTCTTAGTACCCAATAGTCCAATAATGATTGATTTTTAATAATAAAATATATATTAAAGGCATTGCAAAATCTTATACATAGATTCACATAGTTAATTTAATTAATTATTATGAAATATTATATAACAGAATATTCATCATGAGAAAAAAAGAAAAAATATTTTAGTAAATATTACATAAAAATGTGCACTTAAACATTAATAAATAAAAATAAATTTTATAAAAATAAAAATAAAGTACCCATCATAAAATATTTAATAAATAAAAAAAAATTATTTATAATTACGATTGCGTAATAAAGTGAGAAGGTAAAAAGTTTAGACTTGGGTATAGATGTATTAAGTAACAAGGAAAATAAATTCTATTTTTTAAAATAGGAAGTTGTTTTCCTTAAAAATAATATAACTTTCTGATTGATCAGAATTTATTTTTCTGTTATCAAAATATTTGAATATCCAAACAAGGGAAAGTTAGAAAATAAATTTCAAAAATTCATTTTCCCCCCAACCAAATGGATTAATTTTGACTTAGTTTCTTAACTTTTTGTTAGAATATATTTATAAAATATAAAAATAATAAAAAAATTTATATATTCAACTTAAAAATGTAAAAAGTTAATAGAAAATAATTTTTTTAAAGATAAAATTTTTCTTCCCTATTATAATTTTATGTCTATTTTTTAATTAATAAATAAAAAGATGATATATTACTCCTTTATTTATATATTAACAAATGAAATTTTCTTATGATAAATATCTTGAGGCAAAACCTTAAAGAATCTACTATAATTGCACGTTGTAATTTGATGTCATTTTGATGATGATTTAATGAACATTTTATTTAATTTGGATGAATAATATTGATGCTACAAATTTTATAAGTCAAAAGTTTCATTTTGTACAAGTAACTAATACTTGATAAGCTATAATTAATATTTAATAATAGATAAGCTAATTGATTATTTAAAATGTGTTTAGTAAAATTAATTATTAAATTAGTTAAAATTATAAAATGACATAAATAGATATATTAATAGAAATAAATATATAATTAAAATAATTTATGTTTATCTAAAAAATAAATTATATTAATGCAATTAAAAAATTTAAAATAAAAATATAATATTTAATATTTAATTAATTATATTTTTCAAACTTATATATTTATTTACATAATTTTTATTTTATTATTATTTATAATAAAATTATAATTACTTAAAATAAAATATAATTAATTATATTTTATAATATTATTTATTTATTTACATGCATATTTCTATATATTTATAATTTAAAACTAGGATATAATTATATTAAAATTAAGCTAATTATATTTTATAAAAATATTTAATTTTATATTATAAAAGATATGAATTGTAAATTAATAAAAAATAAAAATAGATATCAAAAGAATTTGAAGAGATAGTAACTTATAAGTTATAAGTTACTCTAGGTAACTTATTTAATCAAAATTTATTTTTTTAATAAGTTAGTGTAAAAAATATTTCTAAAGACTAATTTATAACTTATTAATTAAGTCAATAAACTATAAATTGCATTCTTTATTATGCGAAATAAAGCCAAAATACACATAACCTACTTGTACTCTATTATAATTTTTTGTGCAAATTTTTTTTTGATATTTTAAAAGATGCAATTAAATATGTAAAGCACATATACTATGTAGAAAAAAATTCCATCATCTTTTCTTCTAAATCTTTAATGGTGAAAAAAGATTTTATTATTATTTTTTTAGCATATTTGGCTACACAAAAAATCACTTTTATATTCAAAACTAATTTTAAATTAAAATAATAAATAATAATTTTAACCTTCAAAATTAATATTTAAATATTATCAAATATAAATTATTAATTTAAAATAAAAAATTTAAATTAATTATTTATAACCAATTATATTTAAAATTAATTCCTTCTATCACTATATAAAAGAACTCTAAAAAAATATTTCATTGCATCTTGATTATTTTGTATAGGTATAATTATATATGAAATTATTTTTCTAATAATATAACTAACATAAACACTTATTTCCTTTATGTCCTTAAACAAAACTTCAGAAATGTCCCGTCTTCAAACTTGTTTTAAAGTATTTTATAACTAATAACGGAGTATTTGATTTGATAAATCATCGGAAAAGAAAATAAATATTTCGTATATATATTAATAAAATTAATTATATCGTAAAAAGGATCATAATAATCATGCAAGTCATAGGACTTGAAACTTTTCATCTTCACAGTTCTATAAAATGGTTATAAATAGGAAATGAAAAATCCTTTTAGCTTTTTTTAAAAAATAATACTTTACATCTATAGAAAGAAATTTGATCCTAAACAATATTTTTTTTGGATACATCAAATAAATCATAAGGTTAATTTTTGCTTGTGAAAATGTAATATTTTAAAAAGTGGTCTAGAAATCAAACTCGAGAATCTACTGAGTCATAATTTAATTGACTCAACTGATTAAATTATTTAATTAATTAAATGATGTAATAATTAAAACTATATATATTTAAATTAAATTATATAAAAGTAATGAGCATATGATATAATTTTAAAAGTTAAGTTTATAATAATAATTATTATTAATTGACTTAGTAATAATAAGTTCAGTCTAAAAAATTTTCAAATATTAAAAATTTTGAATTCAATTTTTAAACATGCTATTATTGAAAAGCATTTATCATTTATTGTCATCCCATAGCATAGAATTCCAAGATTAGGCTCTTTTGCACTTTAGAAGGTAAAGTATCTAATTTTTTCATTAGTTTTTTATTTATTATTATTTATAAAATTACGAGTCAAAATCAATTATAAAATTGAGCATTCTATCTAAAGTGTATTTTACACTTTAGAGTAACTCAATCTTAGGTTTTCATAGTATGATTTTACTTGAGAAAAATTATTATAAATTATATAAGAATTTAATAATAATTAAAAAATATTGTAGTGTAAAACATTTATTTATTATATTTTTAGAAAAATTTGTTATAATTAAAAAAATACAAAAAATCAATTTAATTTTACGGCAAATTATATGAAAAAATGGATCTATTGCTTGAAAACCATTCTAGTTCACCAGTTTTAACAAATTTTATTCATTTTTAAATGTTATTCAATTTAACCACAAAATCCTTACCAAAAACAAAAAAAAAAACAATTTTATGACCAAATCAAACCGTTATACATATAAATTCTCACACGATAGGTTTGAATGATCAATTTAGTCCGATTTTATAATTATTGGTCAAACGACAATAGATATAGAAATATTAAAAATAATACAAAATTTTAATATAACAAAAGAAAATTTTAAAAAATAAATTTAACATTCTAAAAATATTCGTTTACTTCCACTTTTTTACATAAACAATGGCAGGAAAAAAAAAATTCCTATGCAATATTACGTTCAACCCCAGGAAGGCCTGTGCGTCAGGACGGCGGATTACCTTCGCTCTCTCTCTTCCCCTCTTCTTAGAGTTACCCTAGAATTTCGAGAAAGAGATATCCATCTTTATTCCCATTTTCTCCTTCGCTTTTTTCCTTTATTTCAATTTTGTTCCACTGCTTTTCTCTTTCTGCCCAAAATTCTCTGGGCTGTCGGTTTCTCTACTCTCATGGCTACTTGAAATCTCGAGTCTTCAGTCAAGTCTTCGTTTGCTACTTCAGATTCTTCTTTCAAGTTCTAGTTGAACTCCAGGGTTTTTTCTTTGATCGTTGATCTAGTTTTGTTGAATGGAACCTCGCGTCGGGAACAAGTTCCGTCTCGGCCGGAAGATTGGCAGCGGATCATTTGGGGAGATCTATCTGGGTGGGTTTATGTTTATTGGTGCTGTCAATTTTCCCATTTTGTATGTGAATTTGGGGCCTCTTGTTGATTTTGTTAATCCTTTTCCAGGTACCAATGTTCAGACAAACGAGGAAGTTGCAATTAAGCTTGTGAGTATTCTGACCCGCTTTGATATGGAATTTGTTGAACTGGGCATCGGCATCTGTGAATTATGATTTTTCGGTGATGGCGAGAGTTGTTTTATCTTTATATGAGCCAGTGAGTGTATGTTTGTTGTTTAGTAAACATTGTTGCTTTTTTTCCCCTGCCCTATGAATATGATCGTACTATTGTATTGTGAAATTAGATGCATGTGTATGGCTGAAGTGCTAAGAAGATGGTGTGGGAAAATTCATTTATTCTTTCCCTTGAATGATAATGTAGAAAAAAAGATTGCAAGTTGATCAGGAATTGTTGCCTTTTGCTGCATACAATTTTGTTCAGAACCTATTTTTCAGTTAGATGACCTACTTCAGGCTCCAGCAACCTGATGGAATATGTTCAGGCTTATAATCTTAATGGATGGTTTGCCTGTATATGCAAACAGCAGCTATATTAATATTCCTACCTGCTTGGTTGTGATGAATGACTTACTTGAGATGTGTAAATATTCTCTAAGTTTCCATTTACTGACATCAAAGTTGCTATTTTATCTACAAAGTATTATGCAGTTTTTGCACCTTAAACTTATGATTATATGCATGTTTGTTGAATATTGATAATTGATTGATTGTAAATCCAGTTTACTGGCATCCAATAGTTGTAGTATTCATGGTTATTAATGATGTGCTGTGGCATATGCCATTTGAGACATTTGCCTTGTTGCATGGCATGGGTATGTGCGCTGTTAGTGAAGTCCTTGGCGCATGTCATCTGTGCCAGACAAAATTCTACACAGTCAAAGGGTTTCAACTTTCAAAGGGGTGAAATAGTGTGACTTTCCTTTCCTTTCTTCATTATTCTCCTTCCTGCTTTCGTCCTCCCTTATGGGCAGAAAATCTAATTGCCATGCCATAATTACCAAATTCACTCTCTTCCTCTCAATACTGTGATTTGGATTGTTTGTTCTAGATCATAGTATGTTTTCAAACTGGACTGCTGTGGATCACAATCTGGTATTCTGAAATTGACAAATCTAGGCAGTAAGACCTGAGCAAAGAAGAAAAACATGGGAAGCAGAGCAACTATGGCAGAAAATGGCACACCTTGACTGAATTAAGGAAGAGGGAAGGGATGACTGACAACCTAATTCTCCTAATTAAATGCACAAAAATAAATAAATAAATAAAAATATTGAAGATGAGCCTCAACTTACCAAAGAAGCCTATCCCTAGTGAACCCTAATTGTTATAGGTTACATACCACTCATCCATTTGCACCTCACATTTTGTGGCAGACCTCTAAAACAGAAATCACTTGGCAGGTTTATTCCCTAATTTTCCTTAATTTCAGTTAAAAGTATTTTAAGAATTGTTTTGGAAATGAGAATTTGTAATTGGTGGAAGTGCCCTGTGGCCCTAGGAGCTCTTGTTGCCATATTATGCCATACATAAAAAATATAAATGGTATTAGTCACTATCAATTCCTGTAATTTTCTTCTTTGAAGCACAAAATTGCTCTCTCTCCAGTCCCTGTCCCTTTTCTTTCTATTTTCTCACTGTTCCCTTTCCAGGCCTTATTTAATTGGTTTCAAGTCTCATATGCTATCTAGGGTTTTGTTATGCTTGTCATAAATAGTATTGAATTATTTATGGTTTATTTCTTGTCAACTGGGTTAATGATAAGGAATATGTGTAATTAAAATTTCCCTTGTTTATTTCTTTTGACTTAGGAAAATGTCAAGACCAAGCACCCTCAGTTGTTATATGAATCAAAGTTGTATAAAATTCTGCAAGGAGGAAGTAATCTTTCTTGTTACTACATTTCTTCTTATGTATCTCTTCACATAAATTTTATACTTACTACTCAACTTAGATGTTTTTTGTTGGTTACGTTTATTTTGCAGCTGGAATCCCAAATGTGAGATGGTTTGGCATTGAAGGAGATTACAATGTGCTTGTGATGGATTTACTTGGGCCTAGTCTTGAGGATTTATTCAATTTCTGTAGTCGAAAATTATCGCTTAAAACTGTTCTCATGCTTGCTGATCAGATGGTAAGTTTGCCAGTTGCCACTATTTCATGACCACCCTTTCTAACTCCTTACATTCACCTTTTTATTTAAACATGGCTTTTTTGAAATTTTTGCAGATAAATCGAGTTGAATTTGTTCATTCCAAATCATTTTTGCATCGAGACATCAAGCCTGACAACTTTCTCATGGGTTTAGGGAGGCGTGCAAATCAGGTTCTTATTCAGTGATTGCTTTTTGGCAGTTCTTTAGTTCTATCATTAATCTCTAGATGGATGTATGTTAGTAAGGTTTGCTTCTTTTATAGGTGTACATCATTGACTTTGGTCTTGCTAAGAAATACAGAGACACCTCCACCCATCAGCATATTCCTTACAGGTAATTTTTTTTTTATTATATTGTAGTTTTTGCCTATCATTGTTTTATAGCTCAAGAACATTTTAACTTTTAGGACTATTATTATTTATTGTGAAAACCTTAAAAGTTATGGGTGTGAATCATGTGATGTATTGTAGTTAATGTGACTATTAAGTGGGAGTATATTCCATTAAAAGAAGAGTTGCTTGCTTCCGTGTTATCATAAATGATATGAAACTATTACTTTGCATTCGTATGTTTAGGAGCTGCTGTGCATAATTCTGTAATACAAATCTGTTGTGCTAAAAATGTAAAAGAAATTGAATTTGTAATAACAAAATTGTTGAAAGATTTAAATCTAGTCCTTAACTGCTCCTAAGGATTTCTGTTTTAAACTTTATATTCAATTAAAAGAAGAGTAGCTCCTGTGTTGGTATCATGAAAGATATGAAACTATTACTCTGCATTGTATGTTTAGCGGCTGATGTGCATAATTCTGTAACACAAACCTTGCGTGCAGAAAAGGTAAAAGGAAGTTGATTTGTAATAACAAAATTGCTGAAAGATATATGATCTAGTTCTGAACTGCTCCTGAGGACTTGTGTTATTTATTTATTTATTTATTTATTTATTTATTTATTTATTTATTTATTTTCAACTTTATGACAAGACATAAAAAAGCAAATATAGTAAACTCTTCAATGATGTTTTAGTGCAGTAGCAATATAAGTTACATGAAACTTATTGAAATTCTTTCCTCCCCTCTCCTGCCAAATAAGCTTCTCATTTTATCCCTTTTCGTTGGTTGTTGGATGGAAGATTTTGTAATACGCTAAGAAATTGAGAATTAACTTCTCCATTTAAGATTACATTAATTCATTTGTAATACATGGTATCCTTTTTCCTTGGTTTCCAGAGGAAAGTTGTGTAACATGCATTTGATATGGAGTTAAGAATAATATTACTGCTTTCTGTGGAAGAAGAATAATATTACTACTGCAGTTAAACAAGTGTATTAAAGTTGCTTCTATGTCACTTGTAAAACATGGTAGGATATGTGGTAAGAGGTTTAGTTCAGGTGAGATGTCTTAGGGTGAGTTTGATGACACTAAAACTTTTAGCAGTAGACTCGAGCTGTGAATTTTAAGTGCAAAATCCATTACTAAATTTATATCCTCTGAATAACTTCTTACTTGAAGCACTGAATTTAATTAATAGTTTGTAAATTTTATCACAAATACCAAAATCTTGTATATTTTTAAAATTATCCCTTATTTTGATTTTAAATATTATATGTACAAGATCCTAAAAAGTAAAGATAATGTTGTATATATTTGTATGACAGAATTTCCTTAAAAACAGATTAGTTGCTTAACATCTTCAGCCAGCCAGTTACTACTGAATGGATTTAGTGAAATTCTACTTAATTTGATATTCAATCTCAACATCAAACAAATAAAATCCAGTTTGAAGTCTGAATCCCTTAAGCATTGAAGTAATGTATTCAAACACAGCATTAGCTTAATTCCATGGATCATTGTTTACTGAGTTATGATAATGTGATCGTGTAATGCAGTACTAGATTTTCTTATAGTGTTTAGTACAACTAAACCAGCTATAGAACATACATTTGAAGCTGATTTTTTTGCATAAGTTTTTACATTTTCAAGTCTTGTTGTAGAACTGGAATGGAGATCTGCTTTGTGCTTTATCAAGTAGCACTGCTATGACATTTCTGTACGTCAGAAATTTATTAAATTTTAGTATGCTTGTTACCTTGTATGAGTTTTTCCTTGTATGTATTTTGCATCATATGGTCTTTGAGATATGTTATCTAGATATTTCTTTATTTACTAATCATTGGTTCTCTTTTCTTACTTGTGAACATGTCTTGTATAACCAGTGCATGATAGGCTGGTGTTGTTTATGTTGGGTTTTTGAGTAATTTTCTCTTCAAAAAATGTTGCAGAGAAAATAAGAATTTGACAGGAACTGCTAGATATGCTAGTATGAATACTCATCTTGGAATTGGTAATTCTTACTGACTGTCTCTTTTGAGTTTTGACCAATCCCCTTTCTGTATTATTTATGTAAATGATTCTGACCTTTGAGAATGTTCTTTTGCTAGAGCAAAGCCGCAGGGATGACTTAGAATCACTTGGATACGTTCTTATGTATTTTTTGAGAGGAAGGTATGCATTCTTACACCTCTGTTTTCCCATATTACTTTTCATATTACTGTTTATTGAGTTTTGACCTGGTATTTCTGCAGTCTTCCTTGGCAGGGACTGAAAGCAGGTACTAAGAAGCAGAAGTATGAGAAGATCAGTGAGAAGAAAGTTTCCACATCCATTGAGGTAAAGCTTGTTAAAAATTTTTCAATGCACATTTTATTTTTTTCTTTTTCAACTGACTGTGGGTTGAATTTTTGCTAGTCTCTCTGTCGTGGTTATCCCTCAGAATTTGCGTCATACTTTCATTACTGTCGGTCACTGAGATTTGATGATAAGCCAGATTATGCATATCTGAAAAGGCTTTTCCGTGACCTTTTTATTCGTGAAGGTTTGAGCCACTGTTTTCCTCTATTTTGATTGCAATAAAAATGTTTGATGACAATGGTACCTTTTATTGGGTAGATTGATTATATTTTTATTAAATCATTTTGATATTTTGGCTGTTGTTTCCCTCCAACTCCAGGATTCCAATTTGATTATGTCTTTGATTGGACCATATTGAAATATCAGCAATCTCAAATTTCCACTCCACCTGCCCGTGCTGTTGTAAGTGATGGTTGTGTTATCTGGTTTTATTAGCTCTTTTAATTGGGGCGAGATAAGGTTATCTTAGTAGAAATGACATTTGCAGGGCCCTGGTGCTGGCCCAAGTTCTGGTTTGCCTCCAGCTGTTGCAAATGTGGAAAGACAATCAGGTATAACTTTTCCGCCTTTATTTTTGCCTCCATCACCTGTCACCTAATTATCTTGATTGGGCTTTCCAACTAAGGGTGATTCTGTGTAGATATATCTGTTTCTCCTTTAATTTTCTTTTTGTTTCCTTGTAAATTATTATAAGGAACTACTGTTTGATTTCTCCTTTCCTTGCAAGTGAATAACAGTTTTGTTTATATCAAGTACCATCATTGAAGATTTGGCCCTTTACATGCCTTTTTAACTGGAGACTTTTGCTTGCATTTCTTTTTTCTTTTTTAATTTCTTTTGTTAACTTGATTGTAGGCGGGGAAGACAGTAGACATGTTGGGTGGTCTTCATCAGATCCTACTAGAAGGAGACATTCTGGACCTATCACGAATGATGGCATCTTATCTAGACAAAAAGCACCAGTTGCAAATGAGACCGCTGGAACTAAAGAAGTTGGTGTGAGTATATTTTGTACCAGCAGTTTTTGCAAGAACGTATGTCTCAGAGAAAGTTGGAGTACGAAAATATCTACTTTACTATTCCTGCCCAACTACTTCTCCTGGAAAATATTAGAATTGAATATTTATCGGGAATATAGATTATTTAAAGGAAAAAGGAACCATGAATATGAATGTCAGTTAAATAATTATTCTGATCTTTTTGCTGGATTATTCAAGGGAGAAAAGGAAGATGGAGGACAGTTATGCTGTGACTGTAAATTTTTTTCTTTAATATAAAAAGGTTTAATTGGAAACCTTCCACAGGCTAAGGTTACTCAACCATTTCTGGTTACATTACGTTGCGGTGATTTTTCGTGTCACTGATGACTTTCTATGCATTTGTTTACCCAGGTTTCAAGCACCAATTTCTTCCGGTCAAGTGGATCTTCAAGGCGCGCAGTTCCTACCAGTCGTGATGCGGTTATTGTCAACAGCGAGACTGAGGCTTCTCGGCCCATTGCGATGGATGGGAGTCCAGCAGTACTTCGTAAAATCACTGATACTGAACGAAGTTCAACTATAATATCATCGGAGCCCAACCGAACTTCGTCCGGCAAAAGAGCAGCAAACCTAAAGAATTACGAGTCAACTCTCAGAGGCATGGAGAGCCTGCGTTTCAATGATGAGAGCGTACAGTAATGGCAGCAACTGCACTTTATCTCTCATCATCTCTGTAAATTCTCTAGTGTCACGTTCTTCTTCACATACTTCACTCTGTGGTATGTGCTTTTATGTTGGAAGAAAACTGCTACAAGTTGGGAATCTTCACTATAAGATGTATACAATAAGGGATGCATTAAAGCAGATTCCTGACAAAACCCAGCCTGTTATAAAGGCTTTTGTTCATAGAGGATGAATCGTTGGTATCTTATCCTTGGTTTAGTAATGTTTCATGTTTTTATATGCTTAATCATATGGCAAACTATGTATTATTGTAGAACTGTGACTACGTTAATGCCGAGAATTTTGGAGAAAGATATAAACTCCAACTTACATAGAAACCATGAGAGCTGAAGGTTTTAGAATATAATTTGATGTTCGCTTGTTATTTACTTTAGTCTGGAAAAGTGCAATTATAAATAAAATCGTATGTTTCTTTCTGCGAAGTTGATGGAGATGAATTACTTTGTGAATTGAGATATGCGTTTCAGTATACTACTTTTGTAGCAGTGTATTAGTATATCATCAAAATTAATTGTATATTAAGTTTTTTTTTTTAAAAAAAATAAATTTTATATGTCATATGATAATATATCAACAATCACAACTGATGATATATCAATATATTATTATATCAATAATGTATTATAGATTTTTTTCAAAGAGATATCATTGTTATTATCGGGTATATAGATTAAGTGAAAATTGGAGTCTAAAATAATGGATCAAGAGTTCAATGTGTCTTGTAGGCTGGATTCGTTTTTTATAGTAGAAGAAGAGACTAATAAAACTAGCCAGAATTATGGATTAAACTTTGTAACATATTTATAGAAATGGATGGTTTAATGGTAATAGGTTATTATTCAGTTCGACAACCGTAAAAAAGGATGTCAATCTGTGGTCTGCGAGGGAGTGGAGAATCTCCGGAAATGGAATCGCTAAGCAATTTTTTTTTTTAAAAAAAAGGGCACTATATATATATATATATATAAAAGCATGAGGTCTAAACGTAAAAGTTGACATCACCTGAACAAGAAAAAAAATTCATTAGAATTTGAGGTTAAAACTGAATATATAACATTCAGATGTTCTTAGTTGCTTGGAGTGCACTTATTTATAGAAAACATTATTTTTTATTATATATTATGTAGTATTACTTCGTTACTTAATGATATACTCTCTTTTTTTCCTCTTAGTTTGACGCACACAACATCAATTGCAATATGTGCAACACAATTTCTTCTATCATGTGTACCAGATTAATGCAATACCATGTACTTCAATTTTCAAATTTTAGTATTAAGCAAAAGGTTATACTTTACTTATACCCCTGGTTTAGGCGGACCATCCCCTCTTAGTACGAATAGGCAGCATTATGGAAAAAGTATTAAGCTTCTGAATTAACAATATGAAGACTTGGTTAAAATTTATTCCCTTCTTTATCAAGGTCGGTCTAACAAGAATGATCGAAACAAGCAACCCATTTTGTTCATATTTTGAATATTTATACAACTATTTGAAGACCATTAAAATACCTTATTTGTGAAAATTAAGTGATGTTGAGGGTAAAGAAATGGTTGGAGTTATCATTTTTTTTCCATCTAATGCCACTATAATTTATGTTTGAGAAAAAGATCTTTCATAGAATGGTTGGCTAGAGATTCCAGAATAAAAATATTAAGTATTCCTTTGATATCAAAGTTTTTTAGAATTGATTTCATTTTAACAGAAATAATTTCAATTCATTTTTAAATGAATTTTACCATTTATAAAATTATGAAAAAAAATAATGATTTCAATTTATTTGCAAATAGATTTTTTTGAAATGTATTAAAAAAGCATAAAATTTAATTAAAAAATAGATTTTGATAACATCATCATAAATATAACATTAGAAAGAAGATAATATTTTATATAATATATATATTAGATTAAATAAAATGAATTCTAGTGAAATTGTTGCTAGATTTTATAAATTTTATAATAATACAAATATAATTAAAATAACAATTATAAATGAAATAAAATGAAATTCCTACTTACTTAAAATCATATACTATTTTAAAAAATTTATTTAAAAATAAAATAAAAATATATTTTTAACTATATAACAAACAAGTCCAAAGCAAGGGGGAAGATAGGGAACGTAAGTAGAATAGCGCAAGTAGTTCACCAATTTGAAGAAGGGGATCTGACGAAGTTAAAGAAAGAAAATGAATTACGGCCTGTTTATTTTTTGTTTTTTAAAAACAGTTTTCTATTTCTTTATTTTTTAAAAATAACCTATTTGGCAAGTTGATTTTAGAATCTGTTTTTAAAAATTGTTCTTTAGATGTATAACTTAAAATAAGAAAACAAAAATAACTTTTAGTTATTTTTTGAACTTATTTTTTTCTTTTAAATGTCAGTTTTATAATTAAAGGAAATATTTTTTTATTTACAATATTAATTACCTTTTAATTTTAATTTTTTTAATCTGAAAATAACTTTTGAAAATAAATTTTAAAAATATCAAAATAAAAATATATCCAAACACGTTATTATATATCCTTGTTTCTATTTTGCTTTTATCTCTCTTTTATAAACTAATCACCTTTTTTTTTTATGATGGGAGCGGTCATTCACTTAACTTACACCAACAAAAAAAATAAATTTTTTAAGATAATATCAACTGCACTATTAAAAAATATGTGACTATGAATTAAGCTTTGAGAAGAGACCCGTTGAGGCATTTCCAACAGAGAGGGAAAAATAAACCAAAAAGATTTATGTTGCTCTTACTTTCCTAGCTGTACTTACAAAAATATGCATCGACTAAGTATAAGAAAATTTCTTGGAAAATCGTTCGAAATAGTGTCTTCAATTCTCATAATTCAGCCCTAGATTCAGTATCTGGTATGAGGTGAGTGTATGGTGATACACATTTCCAAAGAGAGAATGGAGGACTGAAAGAAGTTAATGGAGGCTAAGGAGCTGCTACAATAGCATTAGCGCTTCCAGGCACGCTTGCCTATCACTTCTGCTTCCTTCATCCTACTCTACTTCTCTTTCTTTCATGCTACGGCTGCTTCTTTCATCCTGATGAGCTACCCGAAGGGCCATTCCTCCCAATTGCTTCTTGCTAGCACAGGGAACTCATTTTATGCCACCCTTGTTGTACCTATCAAAGCTATTCCATTCATTATGTAAGGTAGAACTATGAAAAGAGGAAGAAATAGGAGTAGGTCCTTCCATAATAGCAGCATGTATAAGAACTGAAATAGGAGTAAGTCCTTCTGGTAACCATACATGAAGGGGAAATTGGGCAGATTTAGCAACTGAATCCGCAAATAATAGGAAGGCACACAAAGTAATAAATAAAAGATATTTTATTAGAATTAAAATAAAGATTGCCCTTTTTTGATAAACTTTCGATTTAACAAATTTATAATATTGATTAAAGCGTGATTCTTTTTTTTTATTTTTAATTATTCGTCTCTAAATTCAGTTACTTTTAAGATGTATATTTCATAAAGAACTTTTTTAAACTTATTTATTTTTTATTTGTCTTCATGTTATTAAATAGGATATTTTATATGTTAAAAATAAAAAAATTTGCCAAAAAGGGCAAAAATATTATTTATTAGGATTGCATTATGATCCACACTAGTTTTCTTATCATATAATGAAAGATAAACTTTCGGAAAATAGGATAATAATAATAATAATAATAATAATAATAATTGTAGTATCCTTTCGATAAAATTATTCAATTCCATCTAATTTTACTCAATTTCTAATTAGGTGTTTTATAATTTAAAAATTTTGGATCGAATATGTATAGTTCTTTTTCATTTTCAATTGGAAACTTCCTATCATTTTTCTTGTTAGATTTTGTTAGCAACCAACCATTTCTCAGTGGTTTATGAAGTGAGAGGTAAAATGAGGCAATTTTTTCATTTGAAAACAAAATGTTAAAATGTCCTAATTTATCCCAAATTATTTATTAATTAAATGCAATTAGAAATTATGCGAAAACTCTACATCAATTATTGTCGAACCATATCATAATATTGTTATCCATGTGTGATAATTACCAACAAAATCTTTAAAAAATTGGATCCATTTAGCGATAAAGAATAATCCAATTTAAAACTTCTAAATTATAAGAAGTTAGTTAGAAATTGAGTGAAATTATAAAAAAAAATCGAGTAATCTATTTAGCCTATTTTTTCTACATATTTCAGTGTCTCATCTTATCTTAATCCTATAATGAGAAGAAAAATTGTTAATCTGTTCTAAAATCAAACATGTAAATCCATTTTGGGAGGATGAACAAAACTTTAAAAAGCCTAAAACAGGGTAAAGCACGGCAACTACTTTCAAACCCAGTTACCTTTTTTGATATAATCGTAAGAACCACAAATCAGTTAATCCAGACACTACTCTCAATCAAGTTATCAATTTATATTTGGACACAAAATCATCAAATTTCAGTAATAACTTGCACAAATTCATATATTAAAAACTCTTTGGCAACAAAAGGGTAAAAGGGACAGCAGAGGACACAAACACTGAATGAAATTTCCAAGTCCAAACATAGATATCAACTTTTGCTTCTTAAGGATGGAATCTTTAAGTTATAATATTAATAAGTAATAACCCAAAACTTAAAATTGAGTAAAATTCAAATAAAACCCAAAAATCACCACCAACCATAGACCACTTGAGTGTATGTGTTCTTGATCCACCTGAAGCTTTTCCTCAAGGACCCTTTCATTTTGCCCTCAACAGAGTAAACTTTATAGCCAGCAACTCTCTTTTTCCTCTGCAATTCTGGGTCAATGAAACTCCAACTTTTTGATGTTTTCCCAAAAGTGTTTTTCTCTCTCTTCTGTTGTGCATAATTTGCACTGTAACTCCTCAGATCTTGCATGCTTCTTGGTGCTGCTGCTGCTATGACTCCTCCATTATTGTAGCTCTCAATCTGCATCCTCTTCTCTCTGCATGATTTGGATCTAAATTCCATGATGAGAAGCTGGAATACACAGAGAATGAACTAAAAAGGCTGTTTTTAAGGACAAGAAGGATGAGGAAATTATAGAAAATTATTGATGGTTTTGCTTTTTAGTAGTTGCTTTTCTTTTATTGCCTTTTAAGGTTCTTGAATCAAGTGCATTGTATCAATATTTTTCATTTTAGGCTATTAAAATTGGCTTATTTAATTAGGACTTTAACAAGTTTATAATAATTTAATATTAATGTATTTTATAACATTTTTTTTTAAGATAGACAAGTTAGTTAATAGATACACATAAAATTTTGAGTTGAAATTCAGGATATTAAGGGAGAAAGTTCTATGTATATTATAATTTTTAAATTAATTAAAATAATAAAAAGAGTAAACTTTTTATTATTTTATTAGACTTATTTAGACTTATTTATAACTTATCTTTTGTAAATTCTAACTTTTACTCTTATGCATTCAAATCTTTTGTGAATTGCAAGCGGTTGGAGATCATGATGGTGTTCGTTTTCTTTGATTGAATTTGTGGGGCACTGACAGGTCCAACTTTGCTTAACATGGCAGAATTGTATGAGGCTTTTGTATTTGACTGGTAACAACTTGATTGTTCAACTTATTTTCATAACATCTCATAATTCAAAGGATCATTTTATATTCATTATAAATCATTTTTAAAGATGTGAACTTTACTCTTTAATTGAATTGCCAGTGCTTTTGACGGAAAAAAAAATAGTTAGATAGTTGTAACTTGATTTTATAAATATATGTTATTATTTTTTACGATGTAGTGATGTTTATTGTTGTCTTCAAAAAAAAAAATTGTTGAATTCGAACTTAAAAATTCATACATATATGTCAAACAACTTATTATTCACATAATTTTTTTTATAAACATACATTCATCAAACTAAATTTTAAATAAGATAAAATTACTAATTTTATTCTCTAAAATTATAAAATATTAATAAAATAAATCTTAAATTATATTAAATAATTAATTTTATTTTTAAATAATAGTCTGTATAAATAATTTAATCTTTTCATATAGATATTCATAAATGAAATTGCATATCTATAAAAAGAAATAAAATTATTTATATGAAATATTACTTAGAAATGAAACTAATTATTTAATGTAATTTAAGAGTTATTTTAACAGTAATTTATAATTTTAAGGAAGAAATTAATAATTTTATTTTTAAATAAATTTATATTTTTCTTTTCACAAAACCCACACCAATTTTTGTTCATAGTTTTCCATTGTGGTCCACTTCTAGAATAGTCTCCAATTACTTGAGACATTAAAATGTTTTTGTTTCTTTGGCCGCAATCTGAAGTAATTTGACTTCTCCAGAGGATGAAAATTTTGACTTCTTCTTTTCCTTTTTTCCTTCACTTCCTCTGCAGACGAAAACATTGGTAGAGAACATCCCCAGTGGAGGCTTGACAACTATTGGTGGATTACAATTCAAAGCATTGTTAATCTATCTGCCTCGCTGTCTTTCGAATTACGGTTTGATTTTAAAAACCGAAAGAAATTATCGTACAATAATGAAATAGAAGTATATTGATCTATTATTATATTTAATTATATATTAAATTTAATTTATAAAATTAAATCTAATATATTATATAAAAATATATCAATAATTAAATTTAATAATATATTAATAAATCGCTATATTAATAATATATTATATAAAATTAATGTTTCAGCAAGGTTTGCCTCTTAAGTTAGGGGGTAGAAGTCCACAGGAACCTAAATTATTGGTATCATGGTACGATACTGTTACTATAATTGAAGCTGACACTTTTAAAAAGCTAGTTGGAACAGTTCTCAATGGAGACCCGATATATCTGGATTAGGCTTCTGTCCTTCTCAACCATATTTCAAATAATTCGGCTTTGAAAGCAGCTTTCACGCTGTGCAGTGGAATTCTTTATTTTTTTTTTATCCACAACTATTTTTCCTAAAAGAAAAAAAAAATTGTTAGTTCCCATTTCTTTTTTAAACTGTATATACACACAAATTGGTTCTCTCTTTTTGAAATAAAAAGAAAATGCATTAAGTAAAATTTGAATAAATATATTTAAAATTATGAATTTTGATGAAAAATAATGAATGTTAAAATAAAAATTATCTTTTATTTTTCAAAATTAATAAAAAAAAAGGGAAGATTCAGATGTTTGACTCAAACTCCATCATTTGTAAAATTGTTAGAAGTCTGGTGAGAGAATATAAGAACTACATATTTGTAGTTTTTAGAAATACCTGTCAAAGAAAGCAAAAATAACAATGCTGGATTCTAGAATTCTAATGAAGATCAAATCAAAATTTAAATCCAAAAGAATTAGGTGCCTTCAAGATCTCAATTTTTTTTTTTCGATTGGACCCTTCTATGTTCGCTTGAATGATTTTTTACACCGTTTGAATTTAGAATTATGGTGCAAACCCCCCAGCATGCATCCCCCCCCCCCCCCATTTGTAGTTGTTTGGCATCCGAATCACTTTATTTCCCGTCAATTTCTTACAATTTAAAAGAAATAGAGACACAATCTTCTCTTTTAAAAATCAATACTTTCATTGAACCCCACCATTTTAATATTTGAAAATTCCTGTAACTAACTCTCTTTTCAATTCACATCTACAATTTCTTTTAATAATAGAGATTCAAATTCAGTTGTTCGAGCGTGAAAGATGAGAGGACAGACCTTGAGGAATTATCTTCTCATTTTTATTTGATTTGTTTGTTAGAGAGGAAATCAATTCTAACAGCCAGACAATTTGATGTTTAGAAAAGGAAAAAGGAACCTTGTGCTAAGAGTGAAAGGCAATCCCTATTCCCTCATAACAGCAGGGTTGAAGGAGATACTATCAAAGTAAATATTAATTTACTTGGGGCTTCCCGCAAAAAATTGTAAAATCCATTATGAGTATGGCCAGATAAATATCTCAAAACTCAGATGAGCTAAAAAGAATCATTAACAAAGAAAAAAACAAGAAACAACAATCATCAAAAAGTAGGCTGATGATTTAAGGAGGCAAAAATTAAATCATCAGAGCAGATCAGCAACATTTGAAGGCAGCTCCTCTATGGTCACGTTATAGAACTTCTGAATATCGGACAGCATTCTTGCATCATCCTGCGTGACAAAGTTTATAGAAACACCTTTCCTTCCAAATCGTCCGCTTCGTCCAATACGATGAAGATAGTTTTCCGGGTTGGTCGGCAGATCATAGTTTATGACAAGGGAGACCTGCTGCACGTCAATACCACGGGCCAAGAGGTCAGTAGTAATGAGGACACGGGAAGATCCAGAGCGAAATTCGCGCATGATAATATCACGAGTGTTTTGGTCCATGTCACCATGAGTGGCCGAAACAGTGTGGTCGTTGCTTCGCATCTTGTCGGTGAGCCAGTCCACTTTGCGCCTTGTGTTAACAAAGATGACACTCTGGGTGATAGCCAGTGTCTCGTAGAGGTCACATAATGTCTCCAGCTTCCACTCTTCCTTTTCAACATTGACGTAGAACTGCTTGATACCCTCAAGGGTCAGTTCATCACGCTTCACCAAGATTCTGACTGGCTTATTCATGAACTTCCTTGTAATCTCAAGGGCTTCCGGTGGCATTGTAGCAGAGAACACTCCAACCTGAATTTTACCTGGCAGCAGCTGGAAAATGTCATAGATCTGCAAAAACAAAGAAAATTGTAGGCATAGTGACAGATGATTGTACTAAGTCAAGAAAAGGTTGCTTGGGTAATTGAAGCAAACTTACAGACCTGGTCCTTGAAACCACGTGAAAGCATTTCATCAGCCTCATCCAAAACAAACATCTTAATGTAATCAGGTCGAAGCGACTGTCTGCGCAGCATATCAAACACACGGCCAGGAGTGCCAACTACAACATGGACACCAGCTTGGAGAATGCGTTGATCCTCACGAACACTCGTACCACCAACACATGCATGAACCTTGACACCAAGATAATCACCAAGAGCTCGCATGACTTTCTCAATCTGCTGTGCCAGCTCCCTAGTAGGTGCCAAAACCAGGCCCTGGCATTGAACCAATCCATAATCAAGTTGCTGCAGAATTCCAGAGCAGAAGGTTGCTGTCTTCCCAGTTCCAGACTGAGCCTGTTGAATCACATCAAGACCTTTGCAGAATGGAACGATGCCCCTTTGCTGGATTGCAGAAGGCCTCTCGAAACCTTCAAAGAACAATAAGATATTACACACATGATTTTGTTGAAATGAGAAGCCAAAACAACTATTAAGTCAAAACAAATAAAACACCACTAATAGTGCTTGACATTGAAAATGTATGCAGATTGAAAATCGATAAGGAAAAATGATAAGGAAAAACATATAACATATTAATCCCCACGCCACTGGTCCAAAAAATCTTAGATTAGGCCACGTATCACATGAATCACAGAAGTATTAGATTCATCAGGTGCAGGGACCAACAACAGGTATTAATATATTCAAGCTAAATAAATGATGTTGCCAGATGTATGATCACCTGATCACCCTGACAATGACAAAATGTTTCAGATGATATCCTCAATAATACAAATTCTCCTCACGGATGATGAGTACATACAATTGACAGTATCATACATACATACCCAAACATGCAGATTAAGACAAATTTTAAGTTGATCATTATCAACAATGTTGTCAACTGCCACTACATACCATAAGCATAGATGCCTCTCAGAAGATTTTCTTGCAATCCCATAGCATCAAAACTTTCATATACCTCATCATATGAGGTGAAGAATTCTTGTCCGTCAGTGGAAAGCCTGTGTAATAAAAATTTGAAAGACATTAAAATTAAATAAAAGGTATATAAATAATGTCTTCAACCATTGGAGAAAACAGACAAGCACAAGAACTATTACAATTCATTCATCTTAGCATCATATTGGCGAGCATCATACTGTGATCCTTCTGGAGCCAAACCTGCCATAACTGCAAAAGGCACAACTTCTTTACAATCTAACAAGTATTTCACAAGCAAACCCTCAGATACCCTAAGTTAACTTCAAAACTTTTCTGAGAAAAACATATTGACATAATTATCCCAAAGAGGCTCCTCTTAGATATGGTAATACTTTCTCTCAGAAAGACAAGGAGAACGAAATGCTTATACACAATGAATTTTACATGGTTTGTCCGTAAGTGGAGAGGAACAGTAAACTAGCAAATTTTCAATCATACTCTCAGAACAAATTTTCCAAAACAAGTATCAATAAGGAAAAAAAAAAAATTCCTCCATGAGCTATATGTAACAGAAGAGCCAAACTTGCAATCCACAAAGAGTAGAAGTACAAGCATTAAACTCCTGTTCATTCAATATCTGGAGAAGATCTCCTAGAGAGCAACGGATATCTGCCATAAACTTTTCAGTGTACAGATACCGCTTCGCCCACTTCTCCAAGATTCGACATTGAAAATCTTCACAAAAAGTGGCTTTTATGTCTGAACTTAAGAATATATATATATTACTGCTTGCAAAGCATCGAAAACAATTCAACCTAACCATATCCAAAATTTCAATCAAACATGCAGTATCCAATCCCAAATAAAAAAGATCTATATTTAACATCTTATACGTTAGATTTTAGATCCCAAATTCCCTAAAAGCGAAACAGATCACGGAAATATCAAATCAGACAAAAGTCGGTAGATTAAAGGACTATAACGGCAAAGAAACAATCAGATCAACCCCCGATTACGAACCCAAACCACTTTTTCCGTATTAAAGCATCTAACTTTGGAACAGACAGGATCAAACGAACCCGCTTACATCAAACCCAACAACCAAAAAAACATGAAACGAAAATTTTGGTTTATATAAATGCATTGAAATAGAGCTACCTTCAAGTGTGCTGAGTATGCTAGTAAGGTGATAGAGGAATGAAATGAAGGAACAAAAATGGGGTATTGAAAAGTTGTGAGCTTTGTTCGTAGAGAGAAGCTAGGGCTTCCCAAACTCCTCGGATCTGCGCCGTGAAGTTGTAGAAGGAAGGCGAACTCAGGAGTTTGAGTTACATATTCAAAATATAGAACTTTAGGTTATTTAGAGCTAACGGACAAAGAGGAAAACATTAGTGGATAAAGGGAAAAAAACTAATTATTTTATATTAAAAAATAATGAAGTGAAAATATATTCAAATTTTAAAATAAAGCTCATATATCTTTAATCTTAGCTTAATTATGGTCATCTAGTTTGCTCAAGGGCATTTAGCTTCTTTAAGAGTAAGTAATAATTTCTTTAATTAGCAAAGATGAGTAATTTAATCTCTTATATATAAATATATAATATAATATGCAATTTTTCTAAGTATTTAAAAATTAATTAGGGTTGATTCCTATATTTATTTGAATTACTATAAATTAATAATGTCTCAAATTAATTAAACGAATATCTATCTTTATTGTCATTGAACAAATAATTTGTGTTATCAACCTTCATGTTATAACTTAAACATAAGTTTTTCCAAAATACTCGATTTTATAAAATTTTAGCCTTAATGTCTTACTTGTGAAATTATTTTTCAATTTTATCTCATGATCATGTGGACGTAATTTTTTAATACAATTTTGGTTTCTTAAAAATATAAATTATGCAATTTTGATCTCCTAATTTAAGATATTTCATTTTGATCTTCCTAAATATGTAATTGGTGTAATTTTAATCCTTCTACTTGATTATAGTTAAATTTTATTAACTTTTTTCAATTTCTATTTAATCTCTAAGCCATGTATTATTTCTCTAATAAATTATTTTTTTAAAATTTAGAAGATACTAAACTTTTAAAAATATTTGAATTTTCATGTGTAATTTTTTAAATTTTGTACAAATTTTTTAATATGCAAACAAAGATTTCCTTTCATATTTATATATAAGTCATTTTAAATTAATAAGAAACAAGTATTGGATAAAAATAGCCTTGTGAAATTAAGAAGCTGACGAAAATAAAAGAGGAGAACCAAAATCGTACCGATTAAACATTTAAGTAGATCAAAATAGAATATTTTAGATTAAAGGATCACAATCACATATTTTGTATTTTATGAAAACTAAAATTGCATTTAAGTTCATTTTTATTCTTAGCCTACCCTAATTTCATTATGGTGTTACATAAGGTTTGCATTCTTTCTTTCAATATTTTAAAACTTGTTCAGGCCATCAATCTAACAATTTAATCAGATTAAAGTCAAATAGGTTCAATTGGATCATTAAGTTGATTAATATATTTTTATACACAAATTATATATTATATGTATGCTTATAAAAATATAAAAAAAATAAATGTACTCTACTAATACTTCCTCCATTTTTTATTTGTCATTTTTTATTTTTTATTTACATATTATTTTAAAAAATTAAAAATATATTTATTATCTTTTTCAAATATCATCACTATTATTTATTGCCTTTTTTATGTCACACCCCTAATAAAGTAGAATTTATTTTATTTTGTTAATATTTATGTATATTTGTTAATTATTAGGATTGCTATGGATCTATTTAAGGTGTGAGATTGTATCTAAAGAAAAAGGAGTTTTATAATGAAAATGAGAGGAATAGAATTTAACATAAGTTAGTGTATAGTTAAATTTGAATAGAAATGTATAGCGAAGATTTAAGGAACTATTTTTTCAATTTATCCCTAGGACTTACTAGAATTACAAAAGTGCCTTTTGGATAGTAAAAACTTAAGTATCACCATTTTTCCCTAAATTTTAGCTACTACTAATTGACTCCAACCTCTTCCTCCTTCTTATACTTCTTCATTTTCCTTTTAAAGATTCAATAAAAGATTAGGTCAATAATTTCTAGCAAACTAGGTAAATTCTTACTAAATTCTAGTTTTTGGATGAGAATTTTCTTGAAAATAGACCATAAGGAAAAGAATTGGGAATTTTATAAACCTTACTCTAATTCTTGTTTAATTTAATGATGATTGAGGTAGTTTAAATGTTCTCCAAGTATTTTCTACCTTCTTCATATAAGTTAGTTAGTAAATAATATACTTACTTACTAAAAATGCAAGTTTAAATTATTGAATTAGTTATTTGTTAGTTTATATGGAATTTGATGATTTGTGGTTTGCCATTGGTATGAATTCTAGGGGTCTTTGGTTGAAGATTAGTGTTTGGTAAAACTTGCATAGTGATTAATGAGCTAAAATATGGTTATGAATTGATTAATACAAAGTAAGCTATTTTGTTTGTAAAATTGGTTAAGGTTTTGCAATTTCTAGAACCATATTCAAAGATATTAATCAAATACAAGCCTTTAACATGTAATATTCAAATACTATATTTCAATATTGAAATATGATTTCGCTGCTGGCTAACCCTGTTCAAATATAATATTCAAATATGACATAAGGACTTGCAATCTTGAAATTACACTTAAATGCTATATTTTTATATTAGTTTTAGATTCTAGTTCTAGAATCTTATATTTAGATACAACATTCAAATACTATCCTACTTCATAATAAAATGTGATAATATGAAATAAAATAGCATTGGATCCCCAAAAACATTGAGAAAGGATAAAATAAGACCTAGAAGGAATAAAGATAGACGTTAAGAAGGGATAAAGTGGACCTAAAAGTCATAAAGCAATTTATTTGTTTTATTACTTTATTATTCTTATTGATATATTAATTGTTGATAATTATTATGGTTATAATGTTTAATGGTATTTAATAGAAATATGATCACAAATTAAGAAATTGTCTATTTGTTTGTTATAAGTAGATTATTTACTTATTGAGACATTATCTCACTATTTTTATTTTTGAAGCATCATAAGCAAAATAAGTTTTCCATATATCAAACCTAGTTAATAATAAATGATTGATAGTTTTTAAAGAAATAGACAAATTATTAATAGTGAGAATAAAAGAGAGATGTAACCACTAACATTGAAGAAACACATCCTTTCTCATTGAGATTACCTCTGGTTAATCATGAAGATAATTTGGAGGAGTTTTATGTACATCAAGATCATGGAAAAGTTATATGAATCGATAATCCTTCCAAATAAATTCCATTTACCATAAATTTAAGATATTGATGTGCTTATTTTTGAAGTTATACTTACATATATAATTGGTTAATTATTAGTTTATACAATATAAAAAATATTTGGTTAATAAAGGTCTCATTTGAGATATGTAAATCAACAATGAATTAAACATAGATAGAATAATATTCATGATAAATTAGAAGGTTATTTTTTTTTACTATGATAAATGTTTTCTTTATAATCATTGCAACACTAAAATTTTTATTATGTTTACTTTATTCCTTTACAATTTGAAAATATTTTGAATGTATACCATGTAGTAGTACAAATTATTAGGTATTCTTTAATCTTATATTCAAATTCAAATTGTATAAAATTAATATAGAAGGAAATTTAGCTTTTGTTTATTATAAATTGTATTTGTTGAATTTGGGATTGTATACTGTAATTAGTTAGAGTATTGTGGTTTTAAGGGTTTTGGATGTATTTTAGGTTAGAAGTAACGTAATAGGAAGTTTAAGAAACATTTTTTTAACAAAATTTTTAGTTAGAAAGAAGGTAATATAATGATGGTTATGTAAATTACTAATATGGTATATAACATATTTCACATTGATTAATACAATAAATTGATGTTAATTTTAATTTTCAACAATGATTATGAACTTAAAATCCAATGTGTTTAATTATCACTAGTTATTGAGTTATGTGACTTACAAGAAATGATGACTATTTATCTATTATAGGAATCAATGTAATATTTGTTTTCCATAAACATTTTGTAATCATTGTTATAAAATATTTACAATGATACTTAATAAAATGACAGTTCAAAACTATTGTCTAATTTATTAAACAATGACATTAATCAATAATTTTATAGTAATGCAAGCCTATTGGTAACCTTGCATTAATTTTTTTTGTAATAATAAAAGTGATTAAATTGCTAGACTTATACAAATAAGAATTAAAGATCAAATTTTAAATGTAGATAAAGGTACAAAACCTTTAAAGGATATTAGATTGGGTTTAATTAAAAAATATTTATTTTTTTATAAATTATAACTGGATAACTACTTTTTAATGGATTAATCATGTAAGGTTAAAAAATTATATTAGGTTATTGAATATTAAATTAGATTAAATTAAAAAACTCTTTAAACACTTAAAGGATTATAAAAAAAGAGATTAAACCCCTAAGTAAGCCCATGTAAAAAATGGGCTTTAAATAAGAAGCTTATGTTCACCTCAACCTGTAGGTAGTATACAAAACCCACAGAATTAGCACCTATTTTGCATTCTTATTATTAATGCATGACATATGGATTTAAACTTATTGTTATCATCAAAACTTGTAAAAATAAAGTTAAAATCAGTTGAAACAATACACTCTTAGTGGCTAAGCCATTAAATGCATTGGTTTTAGAGTGTGATTGAAAGTTCAAGGGTTTTAGGAGGTTTGAATTCATTGATATAAGGTCTTGTTGTAGATTAGTGATTTAGTGAAAATATAGAAGAATAAGTGGATTCTAGACATATATGGTTTTTCTTTCTTGTTAAACCTCTAAACTTTGATTTTTTTTTGTAACTATTATGGTTAATCTTATTGACCTAGTTAAAAAGCATTAGGATTTGGCCTAATTGAAGAGTGAATCTCTCATATTGAGAAGAAAACAATTTTAAGTATTTACATCCTATCTGCACCCAAGACTAATGATCCTTCATAGATACATTCCTTTTATGGTAGTTATTATGTGAAATCTAGTTATGGTATACTAGCCACTTTAATGGATTCGAGTTCAAATGCTACTTAATCTACTATATGCTTTTTGCCAAATTTTTCTATGGTCCATGACTTGGTGTCTAGAGGTTACTTCTAAATTCAAGAATTTCATCTGGAAGGTTTTAACTAATGTTTTGTCTATCATAGGACAATTTTCATAAGAGTGACTTCATCTTCTAAGTGCTTAATTGTTGCTTTACTAATAAGGACATTAATCATTTATTGTTTGGGTGCCAGTGAAGTAGACTTCTTGAGCTTGGTTTGATCTTCCTTAAACATTTAGATCCAACTAGCTTCCTTTAAATTTTAAGGATTAGATGATCAAGATTTATGATAATGCTTCCTTTATCTTTTTATGATAAATTTTTTTCTGTGATCTTGTCTTTCTTATACTGCTTGGCTTATTTGGAAGGCTAGAAATCAATTTGTGTATAAAAAAAGAACATTAATGCTTATGATGTTATTTCAAAAGTAATGGCTTCCATTAATGAGATTAGTTTGCTAGTATTGATTTTGTCTTTCTTACCACCTTTTCCTATTTTGAACTGGGTTCCACCTCCCGCTAGTAGCCTTAAAATCAACATTGATGCTTTTTTAATATGACCTTTAAGCCTTTTGAAGGGACTTCAATTATTAGAGATAATAAAGGTAAAATTATTTATAGTTTGATTGGAAGTGGTTTATCTTCTTCTCCTAAATGTGCTAAAGCTATTACTATCAAATTAGGGCATCCGACAAGCACTTCTTATGGTTTTAGGGATTTTTTAGGTTTAAATTTAATGCTACTAGTATTATTAAAGTGCTTTTGTTGCCTCTTGCTACTAGGAGTTGACTTTTATTTGCTTGGATATTCTTCAATTGATTTGCCATTATGTTAACTATTTGTTTAACTTTGTCCTTAAATTTATTTATCTGACGATTGATTAGCTCACTAAAGAAGATATATCTTGTGGATTGAGTCTCCAATTCCTCCTTGCCTTCTCTCCATATAGAATATAACTAATATTTCAAAAAATTTATCCTTCAATTTATATTTATATTTATAATATTTTATCATTATTATTTTTATTCAAATGAAAAAAAAATTTATTTATATTTTTTAAAAGTTATTTGATATGTAAAAAATATATATTATAATTGAAATTTTTTAATAAAAGTATAAAATTATTTTTATTGTTATTAATTAAATTACACAATAATGATTCAAACTTATTTATCCATATATATTTATTCTTATTTTGATTCATATGTATTGACTTTAGAGTGAACACAAATTATGTCATTTTTGACATTATCAAATAAGAGTCATATTAGGTTAATTTATAATAATTTTTTATAAACCATTTTAGAAATAATTATAACATTATTGTATATTGACTTACTACATCATACTATATAGATAATTTTTTTGTCATAAAAATTCATTAATAAATTAACTTTTTAAAATGGATAAAATTGTAAAATTACATGATAGTTAGTTATATATTTTGATTTAAACCTTTATTATGCCTCTTTAACTAATTTTGGACATCCAAATAAATGGAAAGAAAGTCATAACTTAACCTTCCATTTCTTTTATGGTCTTTTCTTCCCTTCCTAACTCTCAAACATATCATTAAAGAATGTTTGGTTTGAAGAATATTTTTTATATTTTTGAAAATATTTCATAGAAATATTATATTCTCATGTTTATTTTAAATTTTTTTAAAATTTATTGAAGAATGTAACATTTCTAGAAATGTTTATAACCCAACTTTTCCTACAAAATATTCTCATGGAAGGAAATGAGTATCCCAAATTTTCATGAGATAGTAATATTGATAGTAAAAATAAAAAGATAATTTTATCTCCTTTTTCGTACCCTGATTTGTTTTGAAAATTTTTTATTTTTATTTTTTACTTTTAACTTATATTTCTCATTTTTAATTTTTTTATGATAATAAATATAATTATACTAAATAAGTAAGAAAATAAATAAGTAAGTTTTTAAATTCTAATCCTATTAATTTATATACAATCTCATAACAAATAAAAAATGATTCACAAAGTAATTTTAATATATTAAATTTCAATTTGTATGATTGCATTGATTAATAATGCATATTCATACGTAATATATGTTTTTAAAAATTTCTCATTTACATAAAAAGTATAATTAAAATTTATAATTATTTTTTTATAATTTTCAATGTCTTGAAAAGTAAAAAAATATAAAATTTAAATGTGTGACTAATGCAAAACTAGTATTTTGCATATTAGAGATAACTTTTAGTTTGCTTATAAAACTAATTATACGAAAAATTTAAATTCTTAAAAATTTTAATTTTTATATATTAAATTATTTATTATGTTTTAAATGAAGAGAATTCAAATTATTAATTTATTAGGTCTTCAAAAGTATTTATTTATATATTTTTAATTAAATCTATAATTTATTACAATTTATAACAAAAAATTAATTTTTTTAAAAAGTAATAAGATTCCTAAAAATATAAAGTATAAATTAAACATAGGAATATAATATATACAAAAAATTTTAAAAATATTTTTAAAATATATATATTAAATCAAATATAGAAATATTATATTTTTAAAAAATTACGTACTCAAGAATTATATTTCTTAAAAACATAAAATTTCACGAATTAAAAATCCTCACTTGCTGTTGTATTAAGTGGCACGTACATATGCCTCCAAGCATGATGGTATAGAAGGATGGAAGTGAGCTCTCACCCATCCCACTTCTCCTTCCCTATGACCCAAAGGAAGAAGAAAGTTTTGATTTAGGTTAAGAGTTGGTTCTGTTTTATTTGTATTTGTATTAGTTTCCTTTAGTTTTGGTAGTTATTATTATTATTTTTTTCTGGCTTATTTGTGTTGTTTCCTCTCTTTTTTTTTGTGTTTGTGTTTTTCTAGTGTCCTATTTTATGGTCAAAAAGGATGATAAGGTTCCAAGATTACCGTCCTCCTTCAACCTCTACCTTTTTGTTACAGTTGGAAACATGACTATCGACCGAAATTGAATATTTCACAAAAGAAAATTATCTAGTGAAAAAAACTTGAAAAAAAATGCAAACTATCTTATTTAATTTTGAATGATTAGATTTTATCCTTTCAACTACAAAAATTTAAAAATCACTCATTTAAAATTTACAAAATTTAAAAATAACATTGCTTACTTAGTTAATCATTTTATCAAATTATATAATTTTTATAGAATTTTTAAATAGGAATCAGCATATTATAAAGTATTGACTTATTTTGTTATTTTTTAATAATAATTTCACACTTTATATACAAGTATTTAATTAAAATTTTTATAAATAATTTAATTTTTATTAATTATATAATATAAAAATTATGTATAAAAATATTTAAAAAGATAAAATATTATAATATTTTAATTATTTAAAAAATTTATAAAAAAGTATAAAATTTGATATAAATGAATAAATTTTATAAAATTTAAGATAATGATTTCTAAATTTTTAAAATTGAAGAAAGTAATAACGATCGTCACATAGTTGAATAAAATAACTCACATTTTTTCTAATTTGATTTATCTTCAAAATATAGTTTGAGGCCAAAGTTGTTGGGAAATTCTGTTAATTTTCGAGAGAACATGTACTTTAGATTTTTTTTTCTTGATGATCAATGCTTGATCATCCTCCACTGATTCTTTATTAGTGTTTTTTTTTTTTTTTTTGAATATGAAAACAAATCTCTATTAAAAAATATGGAAACAAGAAAACATATGGGATTCGTTCGTACCTATCGCATTCAATTAAGGATTAGTGATAAGCACGCAGATTTCAAATAAAAAAAAAATCCGACTTAGTTTTGGAGCACTAAGAATAAGTATGTACGACATATAAGTATGATTTACTCTTAATATCGATAAGATAAGAAATTAAGGTTTCGTTTGCTTTACGGAAAGATCTTTTTTATAGACGAAATTTCATACATAAATAAATAATTTATAATTAAAAATAATATAATAGTGAGAGAAAATTTCTTTTAAAAATTAATAATTAAGAATTTGAATTTTGAATAGTTTACTAAACAATGTGAGAAGAAAAATTAAATGTGGAAATTTCAACTTTACCATTCTGCCGGCTCTCACTTCTCGGCCCTTTTTCATTTTGCGATTCCTTCGAGGCTTCCTCTCGCTCTTAATACCCCAGCTTCTAAACTCTCTTTCTTTCTCCCTCAGTTGCAGTTGCAGGTCATTAACTCTTCAAAAATAGGACTTGAGGAAGCTCGTAGTGATTGTGTTGAATGTATTAATCTCCATTAAGAATCGAAATTTAAGGTGAAAAAAAAAAACAATTTTTAATACTCTTACTTTACTTTCGTTCGATGCCCGTTTACATTTTGCTTGTTTCCCTTGAAAACGAAAGAAAATAAGGGTTTGATGAGCAGAAAATTGGTTTTTGCCTTCTTAGTTGATGTTCTTTTGGTTGCATTGTGATTTAGAATAATAACTAGTTGCAGAAATTCTGATACCCATTATTGCACAGTTGATTAAACAAAGTATAATTATGTGTTTCAAGTTGTGTCTAAGTGCCCTTGTGGCTTTGATCTTGGATGCATACCACTTTCGTATTCGCGGGTTCTCTGTATTTTGCCTCATAGCATGGTGTCCATTGAAGGGGAGAATTATTATCTCCTTGCTCTAATCTTTTTTCCATCTACTTCTGTAGTTCTCTAATTTTAGCTCGGCTTTTGTTCTAATCGGTCTAATCCTTGTAGGATGTTCCTGTGGTTGACTGTATAAAATGGTTTACCTTTACCTCTAAAATTTTTAAATTTGTACGCACTTGCATTTCATTTGGCTTTGTTTCATCATTCCGTGGGATCAATGCATAGTGGAAGTCAAATAGAACTAAATTTAAGCTATTCAGGCTTCACATCCATGAGCACCTACCTATTCAACCTTTTCCAATATATCCCACTGCGTAAAACTTTCTTTAGTGCCTATGTTCTATTGATATTGAATTTGAAGCTTTATCATGTATACTTTACATTGAAATGCTTTTCTGCAACAGTTTTGTGTCCCTACGAGGTTGAGAGAAAGGTCTAATTGTTAATAACGTTGTTTAAAAAGGGGAGAGGGTAGTGAGGAATTGGGAACTTCCACTTTTAACTGGTCAATTATAGTTTCCAAAAGCATCTTTTGGTCTAAATTTCTATTCCAGGAGAACACAGAACAATTTCTATCCACTCTTGTGTTCAAGTTAAAGCAATTTGCTTTCTTCCATCAACTTTGGGCAAAAAAAGTTGTTTTTAATTAAAAGATTGTAACTTTGTCTTTCAGAGAACCTTTCTGGCAACATTCCAAATGGTTGATAGCAACATGTCTTCTGGATCTCCTGAAGAAACTGAAAACCCCATCCCAGATGGAAATGCACCTTCTGAAAGTGATCTTGCGCTGGATACTCTAACACAAAGAATTCAAGAGTCTCTCTCTCTTGAAAAGAAACATAAATTTTGGGAAACCCAACCTGTTGGGCAGTTCAAGGATATTGGTGACTTCAGTTTGCCAGAAGGTCCTATTGAACCTCCAACCCCCTTATCTGAGGTCAAACAAGAACCATACAACCTTCCTAACCTCTATGAATGGATTACTTGTGACGTCAATTCTGAGGAGATGTGCAGTGAGGTTTATAACCTCCTTGCTAATAACTATGTTGAGGATGATGAGAACATGTTCAGATTCAACTACTCAAGGGAATTTCTGCGTTGGGCTCTGCAGCCTCCTGGTCATTTCAGTAGTTGGCATATTGGTGTCCGTGTTAAAAGTTCCAAGAAGTTAGTTGCCTTTATTACTGGTGTTCCTGCTAAAATCCGAGTTCGTGATGAGGTTGTTAAAATGGCAGAAATTAATTTCCTGTGTGTTCATAAGAAGCTGAGGTCGAAGAGGCTTGCTCCTATCATGATCAAAGAAGTGACGCGGAGGGTCCGCTTGGAGAATATTTGGCAGGCAGCCTATACCGCTGGAGTGATACTTCCTACACCAATTGCAACTTGCCAATACTGGCACAGGTCTTTAAATCCCAAGAAGCTAATTGATGTTGGGTTCTCTCGGCTTGGTGCACGGATGACAATGAGTCGAACAATCAAGCTTTACAAATTACCAGAGTCAACAGTCACCCCAGGTTTCAGAAAGATGGAAATCCATGATGTTCCCGCAGTTACAAGGCTACTCAAGTCTTACTTGAGCCAGTTTGTTGTTGCACCTGATTTTGATGAAAATGATGTGGAGCATTGGCTTCTTCCCAAGGACGATGTTGTTGATAGTTATTTGGTTGAAAGTCCTGAAACTCACGAGGTCACTGACTTTTGCAGTTTTTACACTCTTCCTTCTACTATCCTTGGCAACCAAAATTACTCTGTTTTGAAAGCTGCTTATTCCTATTATAATGTTTCAACAAGGACTCCGTTGCTTCAACTGATGAATGATGCTCTGATTGTGGCAAAACGAAAGGATTATGACGTTTTCAATGCATTAGATGTTATGGAGAATGAATCCATCTTGAAGGAGCTGAAATTTGGTCTAGGCGATGGGAAACTCCACTATTATCTTTACAACTACCGAATAAGGCAGGCACTGAAGCCATCCGAGCTTGGTCTTGTGCTCTTGTAGTTTGAACTCTGCTATGAATGTGTTAGAAAGTCTTAATGGCATTACCAATGAACTATGTATGATTGCAAAATATACGTGGCGATTCCCGCTTAGACCTTAGATTTTTCTTTATCTTTCTAAACAAACAAATTCTGTGAATTCTTTGTCGGCAATTCTAAAGTATCGATGATGTTGCAACCGGTAGAACGGAAGGAATATCAATTTATATTTGCATACTTTTTAAATCATACTAATTGCAATGTCATTATTAAGTTAAAATGTTTCTCTTTTCAGTATTCTTTTTTTTGGGGGGGAATGTTAGTTATTTTACTGCATGTCAGCTGCTCATCTTTCAATACGAAAACAGAAGGTTAACTTATATTGGAGCTTTTGTTTCCAACAGATGAGCTCTGTTCTTTTTCCTTCTCCAAGAAAATTTAAAACAAGATGAGCGAACATAAAGTCTGCTGTTACATATTCAAGAGACTAAATAGACAACATTACAGGTTTCCACTTATTTCGGTGCTTGTAACTAGTGAATTCAATTCTTGGCAAACTTGTTTCAGTTGTTCAGTCTCAAAAACCAGTGAGAGAGCATTCTATTTTCGTTCATGAGATTATCTTAGGATGAAGTCTAAATGGTCGCAAGTTATCCGTGGCCTATTATCAAAATGAAAACTTATATTCAAAAGAGAGGGAAAAAGAGAAAAAATCTATTTTTACATGTCTCAAGTGATTATGGAGTTTCTCTTGATAGCAACAAATCAGATGTTAGGCCTTCTTTGATTCAGTAAGGACGTAGTTAAATTTGTCAAGAAGCCACTTAAGCAGTTTTAGATACATTTCCTTTAGATTTAGGGGGAAAAAATGGAACCACTAGAAAAGTTAACATACAAGCCACTAAGTATCAGTTTGAGCATTTAAATGCTGCAATTTTCAACTTTAACATAGCCAAATGATAATGTACACCATCAAATATGATCTGTTCCTTCCACTCTTGACCTAAAATCCATAAAGAAATGCAAAGACTTAAAATGTAACTAAAGAAGAAGATATGTAGGCCTGAAATAGGCACGATTTCTAATTCTAATGTTATTAAGAAAAATTCAAGAGGACTACCAAACAGGAATAAAATAGTGAAATGATACAAAGGATCAGAGAGATTACACTACCACTCCATTGGATCATGTACATGTAACAATCCAAAAGCATGAGGAATCCATTTATCAACCTTACACTCACAAACTTACGCCAAAAGGACAATTTCACCACGAGAACCTGCATAAATAGACCCGCAATAACATCGGTTAATTCATTATCAAAAGTATTGTTTAAAAAACAATTCTAAGTCAGTAGATAAGGCTGTTTACAGGCCGTACATTGATCATAAATCTGGTTTGCTAGCTGCAATATTGAATCAGCATCTTCAGCCAGCTTAGAGATTCTTTCTGCTTCCTTGATTGCCTCGGCAGCCAGAAATGACTTGTTTTCAGCTTCAGCGACTCTGTATGCTGCATTATCAGCAGCATCTTTTACTGACTCATTAGAGGGTGGTAATTGACGTGGATAGACATCCATTGGTTTCAGTGCAGGCATTTTTGTTCCCATGGGAGTTTCCGCTTTAATCTTGTAGCAATTTTGTACCTAAAGGGGATGGCAAGGAATTGAGACATTGACACCATGTGACCATGAAAGAAGCTTCAAGATCAGAAGTTTGATATCTCATAGAGTTAAATGACTATGCACACGTTATTAAGAAGGTGAAGGAGGTTTTGGAAAGGAAAAATAATAGCATTTTCCAAGCAGACTTCCTTGTCCTAAATAAATAACACCTAAGGCATACAGATTTATATCACTGCCAATCAAACTGAGAAAGAATCACAAACTTTCTTAAATCAGACTTTCCATCACCAGAAAGACAACACATCACATAAAACTTGGACAAACTTAAGATAGTTTACTATTATGACATTAAGCTATGAGCCATCCACATGGCAAAATAGTCAGCATACTACGCTTTTATAATGTTGCATTGATTTCGGAAGCCTGGAACATAGAAACTTTGACTGAAAGAACTTTCTACTATAGTGCAGCAATGCAATTGGTACCCAGGGCAAGTAATTAACATAAAAAGGAAGCTCATCAAAATACACATTAAATTTCTAAAGGAAAGGCTCTTAAGATATAACAGGGAAAAAATCATACTAATCATATCTCCACACAAGCATCAAAGGTAACTGATTTACCTTTTCGAGTTTTCCTTGAGCAACAAGCCTCCTCAACCTTGTACCTAATGCCCTTTTAAAATTTGGAGGAATTTCATGCTTTTGTTGCTGCAGTATATATACAGTTATCATTCATTGTGAACTCATAATTGGATGCAAGAGAAGATTCAATATTTAAGATAACATCAAACACAACACTCAATGTTATAATAAATCTCAAACCCATCCCTTCAGCCAAAGAAAGAGGTAAAAAGAAAAAAAAAAGAGGGCATTAAAAAGGAAGAAAGAATTCCTAACATAAAATAAACTCTTCAACTAAATGCAAGTAAAATAACCATAACATCATTAATTAACCAACAGAAGGTCAGATGATACGATTATCTAATTCAAGTTAAAGGATACAAGCAATAATTTTTCCTTTTGGTTCTCAATAAGAACTTCAATTATAAGAAGAAAGTCAGCAAATTACTTCAGAAGATCAGTTATGATATAAACACAGTTCCTCAAGATTCAAATCCCAACCATATATTAGGTAAGCCCTACAAGTTGATGAATAGATCTTAAATAAACCTAATAATCATCATGGATTATAAGGGATATTTAAGGGCAATATTAGAAGTAAAAAAGAATCAATTAAAAAACACAATTGTTGTAATTTATATCAACTTAATTGATTTCATAAAAATCCAACACCCTTATATGCTTAACATCTTAAGATTATAATATCAAAAGTGGGGTATCATTCACTATATTAAGCACATAAATTTGATTGTATAGAATTTTGTTAAATGCAGAAAATGTACAGGGAACAAATTAACAAAAGAAGACTTTCACCTTACCTCGATGAAACTAATAATGGTGTTGATGTCGGATCCATTAGGATCTTTAATTGCTGAAAGAGCTTCAAAAACCATTGCATTATACCTGGGAAAAGCACAGAAGAATAAACACACACGCACACAACCAAAAAATAAATAAAAAAAGGCTCTTTTGGGGATCATAGTTGAGCTGAAATTAGATAGAAAAGGAAATGCACATAGTATAAGGCTCCACCAAATTGACATATAATAACTTGTAATGGTCAGATAGAATTGCTGCCAAGGTAGAACTATATTATTCCAATATAAACATATAATTGTTTGTGCCAAGTCACCAGGTTCAATATAAAGTTAAGGACACTCAATTGTTTTCTTATTCTCATGTTGAGTTGTCTTTGTCAATGAGAATAAAACTTCAAGCACACCCCCCTGCACCTAAAAAGGGTCTAATTTTTCAAAACAAGAAGGAATTGTTAACTGCCAAATATTTTTATACCATATCCATTTTGATAATAAATTGAATTTCGAAGTAAAGAAGAGAAGGTATTTAGTTCATAAGATTTTAGTTTTGCATTCTATTTTGTATGCAAGACGATGTATGGGATTACAACAATCGGACTAGAACACATTCATATACAAACAAACAAAGCAAAAAAAAAATATATATATAAAAAAAAAATTTAGTTTAAATACTTGCATAGGTCAGAAACCATCAAGAGATGAGAAAGCACACCGGGGAGCAAGTTTGACATCCTGTGCACTCTGAGAAGCATCATCCATGACAGCATCAGAAGTTGCACTTGAACGAGATGGAGTGGCAGGAGTTGCATTTTGTACACTGGCAACCGGAGAAGGAGCTACAGCTTTAATCTTAGGATTCCTCACTTTGTCTTTAGAGCCTTGAGCACCACCAGTACTGACGCTTAAATTTCGCCATTTATCCTGGAAAGTAGGCAAGAAAGAGAACAGGAAATATATAAATATATGAAGATTTAACTTCTTTTGGGGTATAGAAATATCAGTTACCAATACTCAACGATCACACAAACACCCTCGTTTAGTTCTTAAACAGGTAAGTTCCAGTAAGATTACAGGACATTTGGCTTTGTTAAGACTTGTTATACGGAACAGGTATACAAGACCACAAATTATCCATTACTATAATGCAAATTTCCCGGCACTAAAATAAACATATAAGTATAAGCATATGACTCAACATTGAAAAACATGAATTATCCGAACATACCGAAAACCAAAACATATCTGATATCCCAATAAATTCAACTATGCCCACAATCTACAAAGTCATCATCTTTCCATCATTTATAAGATGATCATACCTACGTGGTTTTTCTCGATCAATTTACTCGGTTAGAAGAATCCCGACAACGAATGCATATTTTCCAAGAAAATGATTATTTACAATCAACCAAACAACAGCCAAATAATTAAACCAAAACCCTAATAAACCCCACCATTAAAAAACTTCCACTTGCTCAAAATCAACAACAAGAGGAATGAGAAAACGAGTATATAAAGACGAACCTTCAGGTCGATGTTCGAACGGTGAGTGAGGAAAGGCGCGAACTCAGGATCTTTAAGGATGTTCTTCCACTTGCCGGGGCCGTGTTTGGCAACCCCGGAGAGCAGTGCATCTTCTTCCTCCGCCGTCCATTTCAGCTTTTGATTCCCCATTTATTGTTTCTCTTCGATGCTCTCTGTCTCTGAGACAATTCGTTTTGTTCTGAGTGTTGCGTTTCAAGGAGGAAGAATAGAACTAGCTTTCCTCCCGCTCAATGCCGTTGCTGACCATTTTATTTTCTGGTTAAAATATATTTTTAATCCAATAATATAGCTTCCATGAAAATTATATTTGTGCTTCCTTTCAGACTTTTAATAATGTTTGGTCCTCTAACTTTTCTAATTTGTAATTTAAGTCTCCATTCTTTTGAAAACAGTTTCTTTATTTATTTATTGTTTTCATGTCTAGCTAGTTTTCTCCCATCTTAATTTATCCATTTTTTGAGACAGTAAAATATAAACACATATTTAATCTAAGTTTTTTTTTTTTTTTAAAGAATATACGTACTGCACAAATATCAAGTATACTGATAATTTAAATTGTCATTCTCATCCTTTCTTCATTTGTTAAATGCGTACTTTTACAATAATGATATGGTGTGATTATGATACATTTGAAAAAAAAAATATAGTTATCATTGGACAAATTTACAAAAAAATTACAAACAATTACAAAATAAATATTTCACGATATTACAAATACCTATCATTATAAGCTTCCATATAAAATTATAGTTGAGAGAATAATCAAGGATATCATGCAATTAGACATTTTATTTTATTTTAAGGGATAAAAAGAGTTGAAGCAAATAAGATTTTTTTTTTTAAAATGAACAATTCATGACATAGATACCTGGATCACATCACTCATAATTAAATAATTTATGTTAATTATTAAAAAAATTTAATTTAAGTGATATTTAATATTTTATTTTATATTTTTTTATTATATTTAAAATTCGATTCTTGATCTTTATATATGTATCCATTCAGTGATTTAATTAATCAATATTAAATCCCCCCTTAAACTATAATGCATGACAATCTGGATAGATATGTCTGTTCCACTGACATGCTTTATTTTAACATCTCAATCACAAGGAATAAGCATCTTGCTCTAGCGAATTAGAGTGAATTCTTTCCCAGTTTTTCCAGGTAGCATCAGTTAGAGCATCCACAACTGGTTTAGAATCGGACTCAAGAACAACTTTCCTATAACCTGACTGCCAAGTATCACGGGCCGACAGCTCTTCAGTCAAAATCGTGTGGCGCATGCTTGCCATTCTTGACCAACATGCTAGCCTTCCTAACATTAAAACCTTATTTGACACGCTGGGATAAAGATAGCGGGACATGTCCACACGCAAATATCGTATGTCACCGAAGCGCCTGTACATACCGGATCGCAGGATTCTTCCACACAGGAAGCTTCCGTGCACTACGGACCGTAAGGGACAAATGAATAGGGAGAGGGACACTCCGTTCGCTTAGGTTTATGCTTCATTCTATAGCTTTGAGTGTGCAGGGGGATGGCCACAAGCCAACACACTCTGTCCCTAATTCAGTGTCCAAGCGCTTCGCAGGCCCGTAGAACACTCCACCCCCTTAAAGAGCATTTTGAACAAAAGTCATCTCGTGAAAAGATGACATATTTTTTTCGAATTATCATAAACCCTTTTTGTCATGTTTCGGGTGTTCGTTCGTCACAAAAACCAGTTGACACGAAGATAAAAATGTGAGAATTTCAAATATGGTCTCGTTGAACCTTGCTGGATTCACAAACCTTTCGAAATGATCAAAATACCCCCAAACTTGGGAAAATCGGGAAAAATCATACGCAAGCCGGATTGCACTCAAATTTCAGCCACAGGATCCTCATAACATGTTGGATTTTTTCACCAAATCTTGTCTTAATTCAAGCATGTTTGTTTGTCGAACTGTCACAACTACCAGCTTGTGACACAAGCCGGGCATAAGCCGTGGAAAATATACCCCACAATTATCAGCAAAGGGAAACAACCTCCATAATTACTGGATGGCATAGGAATATACGGAGGAACACATGAAAAGCTTGCTCAAATACACGTGATAAGCCAAGAGTCCTTAAATCATGTGATATTTGAAGTTAAATATTTTATGCAATTATTTATATTTAAAATTTATTTTCTAATCCTTATATATTTATATATTTAATGATTTAATCACTCTTATTATTATAAAAAAATAAAATATGCATTACAAATTAAGTTTCCTTTTTAACATAAATTATAATTATATGAAAGGAGTTTTAGGAGAATCTCAAATATATGATAGATTGGACACAAAATAATATTCATCACTATTTTAAATAGAAAAACTAATTTTCCCTGCTACCGTACCCATTATGCATAATTATTTTATTCGTCAATATACATATACACTTATATGGCAGACGCAAGCTTCATATATCAAAATACAACAACACAGAAAACACAAATGATCACTTACACATGATCTTATTGCAACCATACACATACACAAAAAGGATGAAAGATTCAAAGCACCTAACTTTCATCCAGCTTTTATTGCAAGCAAAATCCAGAAAAAGAGCCATTTCTCAGATAGAGATACTATTAGGAATTCCCCTGAAGGTAAGTCCAGGCTCACTTGTCCCATGAAGCAGAGTATATGGCAAATTAACTGGACCACTTCGGTTTCTCACCTTCTCATCCTTATTTCTCTTCGAGAGCTTCTCCTCAATCTTTGCCAACCTTTCTCCAAACCTTCTAAAAGCCCCTAATGGCTTCTCATCTGATGTCCAATTAGGGTCATCTCTCGAGCCCAGATAGTACTCATCCGAAGTGTGCCTCGACAGGATTTCAATTGTCGAAAGATCAATAAGTGTCTGCATCTTTGGCGTGATTGTTTTCAGGAAAGCCTTCTCCGGGTTCTTTGCGAGCTCGTCATATGCCGGAGTTCCTTTCTCCGGCATGAATCTCCGGCTGATCGTCGGGCGGTTCAGGATTAAACCGCCATATGGGTATTGACCGAAATTGACCGCTGCATGCAGGGCTGAAGCAGTCCATATGATAATGGTGCAAGTTTCTATAAGATCTTCTAGATTTTGCATCTTTGGCCACCATGGCTCGTTCTTCTTGTCGGCGTGACCGATTTCGACAATCTCTTTCCACCATGCTTGGAGCTCAGTATCCTTTTTAACCATGTCATCGTTCTTGTAATAGAAGGTGCAGTAATCTTCAACCCAGATTTTAATGGCGGACCATATTTCCAGTCCATCGCTAGCATAAGGGTAGTCTTCTATCACAACGCGAAGGCCATGCGCGCAAGATGAGTCCTCAACTGCCATTCCTCTGGATAAAAAAAGAAAGTGTTGAACAAATTATTTCTCACCTGTGGCATCAATGTACAAATATGTGTTTTGCTCCTATATTTTGAACAAATTTATGATTTGTTAGATCGATCCACTAGTTTTTCTTTGCAAACAATATTCAACAAATTTAATATTCCAATTTAAATTTGTTTCGTTGACTACTGTAAAACTTTTACACACCAATGAATTAGAAGCTGATGTCATAAAAAGGAAATTCTTAATAACTAAGATTTTTTACCCATACAAAATAAATTTTAATAATTTTTAGTGATGTGATAATATATAAATAGATGATAAATAGTATAAAATTAGTTTATACTAATTTTGAATTAAATTTAATTTATTATTAATATAAATCAATTTTATGTTATTATATATTTATCGTTATATTATTATATCAATAAAAAATTATTAAAATTCTTTTATTATTTATAAAAATTCTTAATTACAACTACTTTTTTAATTATATATCATTTTCTTGTTCAATGATAATATAAAATACCTCACACTAAAAATATATCAAATTTAGATTGTTAATATCATATTCATCTAAATTCATGCTTCTTATGCACTCAGCCTGCTCCCACTCACAGAAATGGTGAGACTAAAGCGACTTAATTAAGATCTTTTTCCTGCATTCACCATTTTCCCTAGGGAGACAATTGAATTGTTACGTAGTTTTTTCTCCTATTTTTTTTCTCACTTCTTTAATTTTTAGAAAAGGCCAAATAAGAACTTAAATGCTAGATTCTTCATTAACTGCTGTATAACTATGTGAGTTACCTCTTGATAAGATCCTTAGGAAGTGCTTGATCAGTGAAAACCCAATCTTTGTACAGGACAGAAGACATTTCCACAGAATATTTTCCAGGCAAGAAGGACAACTCTATAATGCCACCAGCATTGATGAGGGATTGGCGGGCGAGTGCATTTATGTTCATTGTGTCACGATAATGAGGAAGCAGAAGCTTATGAATCGGGTGAAGAACACTGAGCTGCCTGTTTGTTGCAATGATGAATGGTTCAATCACTGCATGAGTATTTAACCTGTCAATGAAATTATAACATTAGTGTTTGATATTAAGATATTCAAACTAAATTTACACAAGTGGACAAGAGCTTTTGTGTGCGCAGAATTTTAATGCCCGTGGTCAATGTTAGGATCAGGATAAATTAGTTCCATTTTCTTTTTGCCCTGTTCCTACTATTTTGAAAAGAAAAATAAAAATTGACACGAAATTCTTCGAATTCAGATCTTTTTCTTTTCCTTTTCCCGTGCATGTGTCATGTTGAAAAAGAGACAGTTAAATAAATTTTAAGGTTCTTGTTACACATAAAATTTTTTTTAAATCCCACGACATGTAGAATTCTGCGTTTACCTTTCTTTGACATAATTACAAGAAAAATGAGAGAATTTAAATTTAAAATTTTATGTAAAATATCCACAATTCTTTAATGTTCAAGAAATCATACAAATAATCTTATTTTTATTTTTCTACGATAGGAAAATAATAAATGAAAGATGATTTCAAAGCGCGTATATCATATTCTATCAAACATGCAGTGAGTGAGTGAGTGATTATTTGCAAAAGAAGTGCATTGGTGTAGAATGATTCCAAAACTCATGCAAACTTTAAAATTGATTTTGGAGATTAGATACATACCAATGGCTAACAAGTTGATGAACGCAAGAGTCGTTGACAAGCACATAAGCTTTGGCCAGAAGCCAAAGGCTACGTTCAACTCCATCTGTTGCAGGCAAGTAAACTTGGCTAACAGCGCCACACTCATCTCCGTTTGGATGTGGCAGACTCAACTCGATGGCAATTGGCCTCAAAATCCCTTCATTATTCAAGAAGAGGATTGTCCTTGTGGCATAGCCCTTATAGGAACCTTCATTTATCCTCCTCAAATACGGCATGAATGCATCGTGGTGGTCTAATATGAACAATCTGTTACTATTGAGTGCCTGCAGTTTCACAAAATGGAATTTGAATCTTAAAGTTACTTCATCTCAGATTTAATTGAATTTGAAAACATAAAAATGATTAGAAAACCTAGGTAGGTTTCCCACAATCTCTAATAGGATGTGTGCTCAGAGTGGACTTGATTTTTCCTATAACAGACCGTAAGCAAGAGAATGAGAATAAAAAATACTTCATCAGAGAGTGTGGGCGTAAATTGTATTCTAATTTTTTCATGTGAGAGTGTGAGAGAGAATAAGTGAAAATAATATTATTGACTGAAAAATAATAATTATTCTTCACATTGTGTAGAATTGTGGTTTATATATGACACAATACGAAGAAAAAGGACTTTGATTTGTAATTTTGGACAATATTTTTAATAAAAAAAATTTCTCATTTGCTTGTACACAAATAAAGTATTTTCATATTATTTATATTATCAAAATAGCATTGCTATTGTAGTGAAAGAGAACATCTGGTACTTTTGTTTCAAAACAGAAGATGTTATTTTCTATTATACAATCACACATGGAAAACAACTAGTACTTTTTTTTTTTCAAAACAACAGATGTTATCTTTTATTATAAAATCACGCATGTTACACAAAGAAAATAGAAATGTGATAATTCAAAACATGGGATTTTAAAATTTAAAATTTTCATCTCTACTAGGGTAAGGCAATTAATCAAAGTTCATTTTTTTCCCTAGCATCAATCATGCACGTTTATGGAAAAAAACAATTGCTTTGGTATTATAAAATTGCTCTGTGATGCACGTATATGGAAAAAAAATTGCTCGTTTCTCTCTTTAAAAAAGAAATAATTATTCACTTGTTTTAATAAATAATCAAATTTAAAAAATTATAAATTTTATAATTTATGAAAAGAGAATGAATAAAAAATAAATGTAAAAGAATATGAATAATTTTACTCGTGCCTCTTTTAACTCTAGTAACCATAAACTTAAGTCACCCATGAGTGACAATCAAGGCTACCCCTCACTACCACGTAATCTCTTTTTTTCCATATACGTGCATGATTGATGTTACACAGAGCAAATAGAACGCTATTATAATTTTAATTTAATTTTTTTAATTATAAACACAAGTGAATGGGATTTTTTTTTTCTTTTTAACAAAAGATGTTTAAAAAGACAAACAGATTTAATTCAGGGAGAGCAACGGTTTGCGGGGGAAAAAGAAGTGTCCTGCGTTATCGGTTTACCTCGTACACTGAAAGGCCATCAAGGTTGCACTCCAAGTCTTCTGAGGTTATCTTGCTGCTCTGATCGCCATAGACATTACTATCTAGCTTGCTTTGCGGTGGGAACTCCTGCAATTGATTTACAAATTGGGAATATATGATAACCAATAATCCTTCAATATTTAGGCTAATCAAATTTATGAAAACTCAAATGCAAATTTGACATGTAAATTGAATTCCCTCTTTCAGCAGCTTCACAGAGAATGTTTAATTAGCAAGGCTTACTTCGAGAAGACGAATTAAGACAGGGTTTACACCAGCAAGGGTTTCTCTTCCAAATTCTTCATCTGTCATCCATCCAGACTTATTATCTGCCCCAAAGATGAACCAATGTTAGTGGGAATCGTTCAAAAAGTGCACGAGTTCTGATGCTGTTGGAAGTAATTAAAATGAGTGTCTAGATAAAACTACATAGACATCCTTATTTGTTCTAAAAGTTTATAAATACGCACATTAATTTGATTCATGACATAATAGAAATTCCTTTACCTTTTCTTGAAAATTAATGCCAGAGCCAGAATTTTTTTTTTTTTAATAAAAAGGATCAAGTCAAGTATCAAAATCTTTGTAAATTATATACAATTTTTAAAATCAATCTAGAATAACTATATATAGAAATGAAAATATAAATTTTTCTGCGATATCGAGCCGATCTTGGCCCTGTCATTGTCCAAAATGACATAGATATATCCCCTGTATTTATAACACAAAATATTCACTGACAGTAGTGTATTTTACAGTAACTCAGTCAAAATATAAAAATCAGTAATGTTATAGGTAACGCATGAGCCGAACATAATATTTAATGTGTGATAAATCTTATCATTATGATTCTATAATATTGTTACCCATTACCTATATTGTTACACAAAATATTTTAATTGTAATAAGCTTTCTTAATACATTTTTTAAGATTTGACTTGGCAACAATCGCATTTTCTACGTATGTTCACAAGTTAGCTAGTTGCAACTTGATCAGCAACCATGGCTGCATCCGAAATTTAAAATCATACTAAAAAATATTGTGCACTATCTTTTTGAAGAGTTTATTTAAAATCAGAAAGTACCTTTGATAAGGTGAGGAGTAGGAAATTTCAAGAACTGTTCACCATCGGTTCGGAAGATTTCTTTGAGCATTGGTAGAGGGATTTGGGAACTGATATTCTTCATTATATCAGCAGGCAGCTGGAATCCACCTTCATAGAGTTCATATACTTCTTCGAAGCTGTCAAACTCGTTGGATAGGTCCTTAAATGCGGCTCCCAACACCGGTACCAGACTTTGGGATATGGATTTGAGCAAATATGTCAGGAAGTCCGACATTTTCAGGTGACCGAATCTTTCATCTCTTGGGACATATATGTCGAATTCTTGAACTAACTGAATGAGCCTGCTCTCGCTGTTTGGATCTGTTATGTATTACACCACAACATATCATTTAGCAATACCTAATATAATCTCAAGAGGTAATCCCAATTGAACCTGTGATTTTGCTAAGTATGTGATCAACGAGATTGAGTGAATCAAAGTAAGAAGTATTAGTATTAGTAGGATTTATATTTCATACATCAGTGACACACAAATAGAGGTCAGCTACCTGTAACCACCTCAAGGTTGGATAATTTTTGTTTTTTCTGGTTTAGGACTTTCCGATATTCAACAGCCACATTAAGTTCCGATTAATCCAAAATTGAGTTGAACTGGACCTCAATGCAGAGGAAAAGCTCTCCTACTGTCTGTACTAGCTTTACCCCACTGTTATATGTTTTATATTTTTCTAAATTCATATTATCTCAGAACACAAAACACATGATAGCGCTTTATGCGTCACTAGTGTATGTACAATTACACATCAATCCATGAAATATAAATTCTTATATATCATACTGAGGCCTTAAATCAAACTGATGAAGATCTTCATATGCGGTATACGAAATATTGTGATGTGTCCCATGTTTTCTGACCATTGCACTTAGATTAGAATATGAGATATGTGACAGTTATTCATGTGTTGCTGGTTTATGTGTCTGGTGTATATATATGGCTACACAAACCCATGAAATATAAATCCATGGTATTATTTAGGGAAATTAAGAACATAAACTTTAAAACAATAATAAAAGCTATGGAGCCTAAGTCCTAACCTGCTTTTGATGGGGGTCTTCCTGTTCTTCCCCTCCGAGGATAAGGATATTCAGCAGAGCCTCCAAGAGTTGGACGAGCCAAGTCATGTAAGATGTCTGGATTTCCCAAATCATTGTACGTAGCATAATCATAGATCCTGTCCCATTCCTGGCGCTCTTCCCTTCCATTTCCTCTTAAATTTATCAGTTCTTGCTCTCGGTACTTAAGCAGAGGCTCTGGCGTTTCATGCGGGAGATATGTCTGCCCCATTTTGTTATATTTTATCAGTTTGTCACTATAACACAAGATTTTCTTAAATCTAGGTCCTTTCCTTTTATTTTTGGTTATTTTTCTGTCAGGATAACAGAAAATCTCTAGTGGGTCTTATTGTACGTAAATAAAGGATTCTGAATTCCACTGCATATAAAAATTTTATATCTGATCTGTTTCTTTCAACACAACATATACTATATGGCTTTAAATTGCAGTCCACTTTGTAAAAACATTATTGTCATAGATTTGTAACTCCAATTTTTCAATGATTGCATATTCGTGCATCTACCATAATTTTGTTACGAAACAGCAGACTCAATCATACTTTAGAACCAACGTAACGGAGAACACAAACATAATTTAGAACCATCGTACTATTATATTAAAGTTTCGTATATTTTTTACAGAAAATAGTTTTCGTAAAATGTAAAGTACTAAAATAAAAAGTATTTTATTTATTTAATATTAAATATAAAAAATTTGAATAAAGTAATTTTTTATTTTAAAAAAGAATTTACTTTTCTCTATCATCATATCATCATATCATTAGATATTATTTTTTTTAAATTATCAATATAAAAGGTATATGCTCATTCATATATATATATATATATATATATATATATATATATATATAATATTTTCTTATAAAAAATAATTTTTGAAAAGACAATTGGAGGCTAAGTGAGATGTTTAATTTAATTACCTTGTTGGAGAAGAAAATGCGGTCATGCTGGGTTTTGGATGAAGGGTAAATCCAGGAGTTGCAAACAAAATGGATGTCACCATGGTTTGGGACGTCTAGAAGGGTTAGACTGACAAGGAAGAACTCAGTGGAATGATTATTTTTAATGACAAAAGCACCAGGAGTGCCCATCTCCTCATCCAACTCAAAGTTAACAGCAAATTCATTCTGGCCTCCTGCTATCAAGTTTGGGGGTGTCAATAGCCAGTTTTCCAGATATGCAGGCTTTCCGAGCTTCCCCAATTTGTTTCCTACATTATAACAAAAAAAAAAAAAAGGCAAAAAAATTTATTATTTCATATTCAAAAATTTAGGAAACAACGGACTGTTTAGTTAATTGAAATTTTACCCGAACAATATTATTGGAACTAAAATTGTGCGAGTAGCATCATTTAGCATTATTCAACGTATATATGAAATGATATTTGCACTTAGTTAATATATACTTTGAAAAGTGAAGCAAGACCATTAATAACACATAATATAAAGTGAGAAAGTTTGAACTCTGACATTTTGTAAAGAGATTGAATTTAATTTATTGATTATCTAACAAGAAAATTTTAAATTTAATTAATTGATTATGTAATAAAAAGTTGGCAGGTAATAACAAAAATGATAATAATTAAATTTTTTTATCAATAATAAGAAAATTTTAATAATTTTTTATAAACTTACATCACATAGGTGTGAGCAGTAGTATAATATTAATTTATATATCAAGAAATGCGAGTTTCGAATTTATAAGTGAGTCTCACAAGAAAATTTTTTGCGGGAATACTGAATATGTCGTTGATGACATAACACTCATTTTCTTTCAAAATTCTCGCTGAAGTGGATTAACTGTAAATCTAATAGGAGAAATAAACTTATCAATATCAATAAATGTGAATTTCGAGCATATCCTTGAGTTTCATAAATATTTGGGTTAAGTTAAATAAAGTTTCTAATTATAATTTTATATGTTTATTACTTTTCTAAGTTAGTATTATAACTAATTAATAATTAATTATTATTGAATTGTAATTAATACCGTTAATTTGGAAAAATAATACACATATAAAATTATAATTAAAAGTTTCCTAACATATATATATATATATATATATATATATATATATATATATATATATATATATATATATATATATATAGACACAAAATGAATCAGGTTTACAATGAAGTTTTGTACTAAATATTATCTATTTTTCTCCTTAGATTCACAATGAATCAGATTTACACAAAATATCTTTTTTAATGACACATGGAGTGGAATAAGATGAATATGCTTTTGGCAGCATAAACATGATTCCACAGTAATGTACATATGGAAGAACAAGAATCGTAGAGTTGATGAAAAAGAGAAAAGAGGAAAGAACTAACCAGGATCAACATTAGTAGCACTGACCAACTGGAGACAGACCCCTTGGCCAAGGAACTCGCTGACATTTTCAATGGCGGAGGCAGCGAAGTTATTGAAGTCCAAAACATTCTTCCTCATCAACACAACCTTCCCCTTGATATGTTTGCCTCTGTGGAGCCCTAAGACGTCTGGGATGGAGGGAGGGACGATGTTGGGCATCTGAAACATCTTTGCCTTCTTTAAGATAGCAAGCAACACTAAGAACTTTGGTAGAAAGTATATACCAAAGCAAATGCTAAGAAGAAAGCAATGAGGAGATTGTGAGGAAATAAAGCTTGGGATTGTGGGTTTTTATAGGAAACGAAGAAGCAATATGCAATGTAAAGGGTAATTTCTAACACCACGGTAGGTGAAGTGTATAAACCACATTGAAACATAATTTCCATTTGTAATTTTTTTATGGTAAGATTGGTTAAATAGTTAGATGTATACACGTAATTGTAGAGAAAAATAAAAATTTTCAAGTAATATCATACCTCATACCTCATTTGAGTCAAACTTTCAAATAATATTATATGTCATTTGAATTAAAAATTTTCAATGATACTTAATATAAATTGTTTCATAGCTATAATTTTTTATTTTTATTATTTTGATTCACAATAATTATAATATTTATTTATTTAAAAATTTATTAATCTCAATATAATTAGAATTATAATAATGGTATGTTGGATTTTATGAAATGCAAAATTTGTTTCTTTTAATTTGGGCTTTGAATTTCTCTCTTAAACTTTTTATGTTGAACATATAAGTGACTTACTTTTAACTTTAACATCTATATTAATCACAAATGACATAATTTTAATCTTTCAAAAGAATAATTGCGGTCCTTGTAACCTTATTCGAGCGTAATAATCGTTAAATAAAAAAGTAAATGAAATTAAAAAAAAAAACAAAGCATAATGATATAAATTTCTATGTGATAAGTAAAGGAGGGAATAATACTCTTATATTCAAAATGAGTATAAAATGCATAATCATTTTACAAAATATCCATAATCAACCAATTTTGATCAGGAGTTTAGAAGAAGCAAAGAGAGTTATCACTTATCAGTTATGGCACCCTAAAATCTATAAAATCATATATTAATATTATATAATTATATAAATTTTTAATGAATTACACAAATTATTTGACCTTCAATATTTTTACTTTTTCAACCTTCAAATCTTAAATCAATACCGTCCTCAATTTTGAAGTAGTTGCGGTACGTAATATTTAATCAAATAAAATCTTGAGATCAAACACGTGGTTGTGTGTGTAAGTGAGACTTGCTGCAATTGTTTATCAAAAAATTTTTTATAAAATTTTTTTATTTTTTTATATATAGACGAAGGACTATTATATGATTTCATATCTTATGATATTTTTTTTAGAAATATAATAAAAAATATATTTTGAAAAAGAGATAATTATTTTTTACAAAATTTATTATATTTAATATTAAACATATTAACTATTTTTTAATATTACGATAATTTATAATTAAATTTATATCGAAAATATTTCTCTCAAAATGGATAGAGATTAAGTTTGCAATAAAGTTTTTTTTATATTATTTTAATAACGAAGAAGAAATATAAAAGTGACTAATTGCTCGATTAAAGAAGCTTTGCTTTCTGCGGAAAAACGTCGGGAATCACATTATGTTTTTTCGGAAAAGCTCATGAACCCATACGCAATGTGTCCATCAAGCTGCATGCATGGAAGACAGCTCACTACTGTATACTGTTTAAATGACGATAATAAGCACCACACCTCTTTTTCTTTGTCACTTCCTCATGTTTGTATCGAACAAATTAAAGTCTTAGTTTTTTATCTAAACGACAGACTGTATAAACTCGGATGTTTTGGTTTGCATATTGAAATAATCTTTTTTTTTTCATTCTTTTTAATATTCTTTAACGTTAGTTGTTAATGTTTAGATTTGTGTCTCCAAACTAATTAGGAGAATGAAATATCATCTAAATAACTCATGTTTACATGTTTAAAATCATAAGAAATCATAATTTTAATTCAATTATTATACTTAAAAAATTTAATATAATTTTTAAAATTACCTATTAACTCATTTTTTTCTCTCTTTCTCATATTTTCAATTTTTATATATAACTTCTCTGTTAATAATTTCTAATCACGTTTTTTTTCTCATACAATCCTTTCATTTATTATTCTATCTCAATTTTTATTTTTAACAAAACTTTAATTCATATATCATAGGCTTAAAAATAAATTATTCACAACCCTCTAGATCTCCCTTTCACCTATTACTTTATTTCAATTTTTATTTCTTTGCAAAATTTTAATCCATTTATCATAAACTTAAAAAAGATAATTTACATAAAATTTTAATCATGTTAATTGATAATTAAAAGACAATTTAATTATACTTTACATTTAAAATTACTTAAATAAACACAAAATTTTTATCAATTAATATTTAAAGATATAAATTGATAAAAGTTAAAGTTTAAAATTATTTGAGCATTATCAAATATGATATATCTTTTTTTTACCAATTTAAAATTATACAAGCGCTATTAAGAGTATCTTTATTTTTTAATTTCTTAAATAGCAAAAAGTCTTCAAACACGTGCAAGAGCGCGTGTGAAGAGACTGCTTACATATAATAAAAAGTATAATATGTGATAAAATAATTTCTCTTTCTCAATTAACATGGTACGCATAATTAATGCATTTAGTGAATGTTTTCGAAGGGATATCCTTTCATATTTAGTAATTGATAATGTCCATATGATCCTTGTGTTAATTTAGTGAAAATCCATCATTTCATCTTCACTTCAAAGAGTCTCTCCTAAAACACACATTATTATTAATAATAGGAGAAGAATAGTGGTTCAGCTTGACTAAAATTATTGAGGCCAAACAAAATATATTTTTAATATATTAATTCTTTTTGATGTTATATGACTTTTAATATTTTATGTATTGCTAAATATTTTAAATATAATATTTAAAAATAAAAAATAAGAGAATGATATTGAAATAATTAAGCCTTTGGAAAAAAAAGAGACATTGATACACACAAAAGAGTCCACAAAAATTGGTTGCAGAAAAAAAGAATGGAAATAACTACGATATAGTAAGAATATGTAATAAGAATTGAAATACAATGATTTAAAAAAAAAATCAAAACATAATTTAAAAGAGTTGAGGTTTGTTGGTTTACCTTTGTGTTCGTAGAGGTTGGGTTTATTCGTTATTGTTTTGTCTCCATGCAAAATGTTTAAAAGAGTTGTAAGTGTCTTAAATTTAACTTTTCAAAGAAACTAACTCAAGATAAAAGTACTAATATGCATATTGTTTTTTAACTAGTCGGATTGTACGAACAAAAATCATTTATTTATATTTTATTTAATATTATTTTTTATTTTTTTTTATCTTTTTTCGTGCTTCAAATAAATTCTTGAAATAGTATTTTGAGTTTCAATTTCATAAAATTATTTTATATTTTTTGGATTATACCTTCTTAAATTAACAAAATTTTATAGTTGTATATTTTAAACTTCATAAATTCTAAATATATGAAGAGTATAATTTTCTTTAGAAGTTAAATAATACATATAATTTTTTTACATAATTATACAATATTATTATAAAATTAAAAAAAATTCAGAGGCCATGACCCCTTTGCCCTTCTATGCTCCACCTCTCAGAAGAAATTTGAGAATCTCTCATAAGATACTCATTGTTATTACTCATTAGCGGGAGAAAGGAGGAGCGGAGAGAGATGATCGGGAGGAAATTTAAACCCAGTCACTCGTGCTTAACAATAGGTAAGAATATCAATAAAAAGTCATATATACCTTACCTTAAACCTTTGACGATACATATTAAGTAAATAATAATTTAGATACGTGAGTAAATAGTATTTGACTCTAGTATTATTAATGTGTTTTAAAGGTTTTATACATTTTTTATGTTTGATTTTTAAGTATGTATATTTAGTGATTTAACTGCTTTTTTTATTAAAAAAATTTTAATAGGTAAATACTTAATGGTTTTTATGTTTTATATCAAGTAAAAGGATAAATTTTTTTAGTCCCTATAAAATGCGCTTTTTATTTTTACAAGATATTTTATATCAATTTATTCTTATAAAATATTAATTTATCTAATTCTAATTTTAAAGTAACAAAATTGAATAAATTAATCTTCAGATAATGGCAAAAGAATAAAATTAAAAAATTAATATTTTATAATTAACATAAAATATTTTATAAAAATAAAAAATAAATAAATTTTGCAATTACAAAAAAGGAAAACCCTAAGTAAAAATAACGAAGAATCACATAAAAAAAGCGAGATAATAAATTATATTAATGAATGAACAAATGGATGGATGTAAAATTATCTCATATAGTTATGTCATTAATATATTTGTCTGTTTTAAGCTTTTTCCCTACATATATTTTCTTTTATTCTTCATTTACGAATAATAATAACATCCCATTTATTGTCACACATTATTTCGTTTTTACATCCTCTCTAATACAATATAATATATAATCAAAAGCATATTAATGTAATTTACCAAAAATAGTATTAATGTGGTAAATTGCGTTTTCTTATTTATTGTTGTTTGTATATCTATGGTTTATATATGATACTATTGGTCTTTTATTCTGAACTTGACTCATTTGATAAGCAAAAACAATTTTTAATTAAACTAAAATTGCACATATAAAACGAGTTTCAGTTCCAACATGATACATGTTTAAAAACTTGTTATTTATACCAAATGAACCCTCCTCCTTTTTATAGAAAACGTTGAACACCACAAGAATAGTGTCGTTAACGATTCAAGATACTCATTAATTGTGATCCAAATCAATTTAACAAGTAATAATAATTAAGGACCCGGAAGGGGATAGAAAATCATATTTTTCTCACATTTATGGAAATGTTAAATGTTATAAGAGAATGTAAGATTTCCATATTTAATTCAAATTTTAGAAAAAAGAAGATTTTCAAGAATATGAACATTTCTTAGAACATTTTCAATCAAATATTTAAAATATTTCTATGGAAAGAAGTGGATATTTCATATTTTTAATGACACGGAAATATTTAATTGATGATATAAAAATTTATTTTGCCTTTCCTATTATTCATCGTGATCAACCATTATCCACAACTAATTACTACTAATAATAATCACTCATTATTATCTATTGCTAGTAATCACTACTACCCACAATTAATTTTTTGATAATTATTGTTAGTTAATACCTACCATTAATGATCACTATTAATTATTTATTACTAATGATCATCACCCACTATCGATAACTATTATTAGTCACTATCTATCATCGATGACCATCGTTCATTACTATCTACTGCAGAGCATCACTTATTATTGATAACTATTGTCAATTACAACTCATTACTTATGAATATTATTAATTATCACTCATTCCTAATAACCACTACTAATCACTAATATCGATAACCACCATTAGTCATCAATCATCATTGGTAACTACTGCTAGTTTTCATCCAATATGAGTGGCACTTTTAACCATAATTCATTATCAGACTCAATTTTTAATGAAAATATTTTTTATAATTAAAAATATTTTTAAAAATATTCAAAATAATTAAAATATATTATTATAATATTCCTAGAAATCTCTCTAATTAAACTAAATATATTCTCGAGAATTAAATTCTTGAAAATTACATTTTTGGAAATATTAGGATCCCTTGAAATATTTGATTCTATGAACTAAATACTATTTATATGGAGTTTACCCATCAAAGGGTTTGAATTTGAAGAGAATATCATTGCAGGAAAAGAATTCATTAATGCTTTAATCTCTAAACTAGTTGTCCTACTTAACTAGTATTATGCAAAGGGTTTTTTATTTAAGTAGTATTTGATGTTCTTTAAAAGCTTTTGCATCTTCCTTTACACCTAAGATCTTATCCTCAATTTTTGTATTGTGTATTTAATGACCATTTTTATTGCTAAAAAAAGTTGTAGTAATTAAGAAACCCAACTAACTATATTCTTTGAAAAGTTTATCCAAATTCAATAAAAGCTTTTTATGGCCAAGATCACATCAAAACAAATATAAATGGGTATGTAAATTTAATCAATCAATAACATTTAAATTGAGCTAGAAAAATTCCTAAAATCTTGAAGTTCAGAGACAAAATTTTAAATTGCGGTGTGAAATAATTTTGTATGTATTGTTACAGATTTTATTATAATTATAATTACAATTTTTAATAATTATATCTTTCTTATATTTTATAATTACCGTTATGACTTCGATAACAATTTTGAAATATGATATAATTATTTTATAACTAAAAATTACGCATGTCTTGCATTTGACATATAACCATAGGGCAAGCTTTGGGTGGTTGCGTCTCCTAGGATCGGTTGCCAAGTAGCAATTTCTAAATGTGCAGCGCTGCTTTCCAATGACACGTCCAAACTATTCCAATTCCACCTAGCACCGTTCGCATACACATGTCAACAATAATGGGAGGAGCCCTCTTTCACTGCTGCATGCTACTTTGTCATCTTCTTTGGCTCTGCTCACCTGCCAAATATACAATTCACCTAAAACAATATTTTTCAGCTCTGAAAACGCAGTTGCTAGTTTCTCTGTTTCGTTCAGCCAAATGGTCCCTCGTGGGTACAGAACAAAATCTATTAAATGAATTGCTTCCTACTTGCTTAAAAAGTTAGGGTAATGTGAGGAGTGAGTTCGATCTCAGGTGAATTTTTTCACTGATAAATTATTTTTAATGTATAGAAGTTTATATTTTTAATTTTAATTTGTTTGTCTTAAAATTTTAAAAAATAATATAATTATAAAAATATTCAACTTCTTATAATGTTAATCAAAAAATAATAATACAATCCCTTCTTTTTATTGATAACATTTTCACTAATTAATAAATAGTATCATCGTAAAAGAATCATATAACCTAGAGGTACAATTATACAACGATGACGTACTTCTGATAATATTATCGCTAGTGAGTGTCTATATATATATATATATATATATTTTTTTTTTTTTCTTGTAGTATTTCCAAACTCTGCTTAGTGCTGACACTTTTTTTGTTTCTTCAGACAAAGAACAGGTGGCAGTAAGCATATATTACATGAATCCTTCAATAAATCATACTTTTCTTCCTTGCACACGGATTTTAGTTCTCTCTTTTGAGTTTTGAAAAATGCTTCCATTTAACTTTTTATAGTGCACATGTATTCCTTGTTGGCAAATCTAAACTAGTTGGTGAGGTTGGTTTACACAAATTCATTTTCGTATGTGATCTTTTAGAAGAAGAAAAGCGAATATATAAATGCTTAGTGATGCCTATTGAAATAGCTAGTCGGATGAGTGCCCTGCATAGGAAACGAGTAGTCAGCAATATACTGCGGGAGTGGTCGTCCGAATATACTCTTACGCTTCAATCAATATTACAGAGGGGTAAATTAACAAATAAAAGTGTAGTTTTTTTTTTCTTTGTTTAAGTAAATATGCATTTGATAATTTATAGACGAGGGCATAATATTTATTGTGATTTTTAACCTTATGAGAATTGTGCACGGAATTACTTTTTTCGTTTCTATTTATCTATTACTATTAATCGATTTCACATATATTAAAAAATAATTTAATTTATTTATTTTTAGTAAATTTTATAAAATTATTCTTTATACACAAAATTCAAAGTAATTGAAAATAAAAAAATATAAAGAAATAAATATAAGTTAATTAATAGTATAAAATATTTATTAATAAAAAAGAAGAACAAATTTAAAAAAATATTTAATATTTCATTATAATTTTAAAGTAACAAATAAAAAAATAATTTTTTTTAAAATATAATAAATAAAAAGAAATAGAAGGAATAAGATTGTCCGTGCTTGTATTATCTAAACGAAGTGAACGTCATGGCTTACGTATGATATTCTAGATAGATTATAAATGAGCCACCTATTGGATCATTTAATCATAGTGTTTAGCCCAATTATTAATGAACCTATGGATTGAATTCGAGGCGAATTAGGTTAGTTACGAGGTAAACGCCATGCCTTAGGCATGGTGTATTTGATGAATCATAAATGAAACACTTAATTATTGAATTAGCTAATCATGAGCCGCGTGATTGGCCTAATTACAGTTCGACTTCTCCAAGCATGGATTGAATTTATGTAGATAGACAGAAATTTTATGTCGAGGGAGACTCAAGAATTCTTTGCAGTAATTTGGAAGATGGTGTATATTTCTATCCTAAGAGAATGAACTGAGACTGATCATTGATGCTTCTTTTCTCTTATTTGTTAGAACTCAACATATGATGATTTATATGCAGGCACTAGCTAAATCATTGGATTTCGTAATTTATATAGTATCCGGTGATCAACCCTTTGATCCTTATATGTTATTGTTCGACAATGATGAAATCAAAGCGGAAGCATCAAAATATATAAGTGAAAAATAAATAACTTTATATCATTTTAATTCATATAAAAATTTAAATTATAATGCATATAAAATTATAAATATTATAATTATAAAAAAATATCATCATATTATACAATTGTTTCAGATGTAATTTCATATTTTAAAATCATCATATAATCATTCATTATTAAATATTTTAAATATATTTTTTTGATATATGTAACTAAGCAATCATTAATTGATATCTTACAATATTCGTTAAAATAACGTTTTTCCATAATTGTTGTAACTATATATAAAATTAAGGTTACATCATTGCTAGGGTTTCTCAATTTTTATATGGAAAGAATAAAAATTTATGCAATTAATTTCACTTGATTCCATTAAAATTGAATATATTTATTATATTTGTTATAGTAGTTATTATTTTTTATTTTGAATCATCATAACAATATAAAGGAATTAAAAAAGATATAATTAAATTCAATAAAAAATAACGGAAGAAGTAACTAATGTGTATTTTAATATTTTAATGAAATAAAATTTTAAATTTAATAAAATATTTTAGATTATATATATATAATAAGTAGTAAAATTTTAATGGAGTGGAAATAAAATGGACGTTCGCGCAGAATTGTACGTGGCGCTCCTTCTGCTGTACAAGACTGCTGGTGTTTTGGTCCGTGTAGGGCTCCAAGTGAAGTCAAACTCAGTCTTCACAATCTTCTCAGGCTTAGGATTTGCTTTCTCAAAGTATTCTAACTACCAATTACTGAAAATTTTATTTTAAACAGCATACCACTTATTGAAAACTAAAATTTTCATACCTGTACAATTAATTCCTCAGAAAGTTGCGTAAAAAATCAGAGTCATTTATATACTAGCGCAGCTCCCTTGTAATGTAGAGGATTTTTTTTAATGAAAATTAATATATATGCATGTATATATTATGTTTTATAAATAAATATTATTAAAAAATTATTATAAGGTTAGTATAATTTGTATGGTTAAAAAATTATAATTATAATTTGGAATATAAAAATATACACATATTTAAATACACACGTTATTTTTCTTCTCTAAAAAAATAATTAGAAGTTTGGAAGATCAAATGCTCAATTCCATTAAATTTGTATATTTTAAAATAAGTTCAAAGATATAATAATCACTCTTTTTACTAATAAATACATTATAACTTATTATGTATGAGCACCATAATAATTTATAATATGGACACATACAAATAATTTTTTAAGAATATAAAATATATTTAAATAAAAAGTAATTATTCTATATTACACAAATATTCCACCTAAAATGGTTTTAAATTTGGTGTATTAGAAATGTTAACTGATAAAAATATCAATGGAACTATGAAATTAATAATTTAAAATTCAATATAATTTAAAATGATATATTATAATAATTGTTAAATGTAACTATTAGTATATAAGGATAGTATTATAAATAAAATATCTTTAAAATATGTTTATAATATAGAAGTTAAACATATGTTTATTATAAACTAAATTAATTTTAGTAAACTAAAGGAGTAACAATTATAAAATATGTGCTCTTATGAGCATTGTAATTATAACAATATTAGATAAATATATACAAGAGCATTATAACGATTCAGAATATGGATATATACAAATAATTAATTAAAAATATAAAATATATATGAATAAAAAATAAATAAATATAAGATTTTTAGGATAAATATTAAATATGATCTATTAATAGATTGCAAATTTTTAATTTATGTAAAAGATGATGGAAAATTAAATAATTGTGATATATTAAATTGAGAAAGAAAGGAAATTAATGTAATAAAATAGGAAAATGGTAGACATTCCATTAAATGTTCTTTAGCATAAATTTTTTTTGAAGGTTGTTTTAGGAGGAAAATTTGCAGGTGGAAAAGTTTTAGAGGAAGATATATAGATATATTTGAATAAAAATAAATAATTATAAGATTTTTAAGATAAATATTAAATATGATTTAGTAGCAAATTTCAATTTTTTTATTTAAAAGAGGATAGAAAATTAAATAATTATAATATATTATATTGAGAAAGGAAGTAAATTAATCTAATAAAATATAAAAATATTAAATATTCTATTAAATGCTCTTTGACATAATTTTTTTAGGTTGTTTTGGGAGGGAAATTTTTTATTTTAGGAAAGAAATTTACAAATGGAAAAGTTTTAGAGGAAGGTATAGATAGATAAATAATTCACTAAGAATATAAAATATATTTGAATAAAAAAATAATTATAAGATTTTGAAGATAAACATTAAATATGCTTTCTTAGTAGATTGTGAAAGTTTTTTTCATTTATTTAAAAGATGATAGAAAATTAAATAATTGTAATATATTAAATTGAGAAAGAAAGTGAATTAATCTTATGGAATATGAAAATGACAGACATTTTATTAATGTTTTTTAGCAAAAATTTTTTGGAGGTTATTTTAAGAGAAAAATTTGTAGGCGGAAAATTTGTACCAATGTCTAAATACATAAACTGTTTATGGCAGACATGAAAACCATCTCTGTAAGTGCGGCTGGGGGCAGGAAATACATAAAAGAAGTGTTTGACTTACTGTGCTGCAAATAAGGTTTATCCAAACATAGAAATGGTTCCAATCCAATATGCAAATGAAGCTCCTCAGAGAGCAACCAAAAGGGACGTTAAATATCGTTTTGTCATAGATATTGAAAACTACCTCAAGTGAAACATAAAATTTGAGTAATTTAATCCTCAAATAAGGAAACAGAAAGTTCATATATAGTAACTGCAAATGCCTACTAGCTGGATATTAATCAAAGTTTGTTTCTTCAGCTGCCTTTATGTTGTAGTGAATAATGTTTCCTTGTGTAATGAATTATTATATTAGGACTCTATCTGCGATGTTCTATAACAAAGCCTCTCCATGAAAGTGGCTGAGGATGGTGAATGTAGGCAATTTTATAGTAGAACAATTAGTACGTGTAACGAAAAACCAGAAATCTTGTTCCAATTAGCGGAAAATATGAGTTTGGCGGGCCGAGTTCTGTATAAGGTTGCTTACAAATTGACTTCAACCAAGTATTTATATGCTCAAATTTAAATTTTAGAAAATAAATAAATTTAAATTTGAGTTGATATTAGTAAATTCAAATAATTCAAATATAAAATGGAGCTCAACTCGAATGCCAATTTAAATAAATTTATGTTAATTTCTTTAAATAATATATTATTAAATTTCAATTTCTTTCATAAGATTTGAAATATTCAAATATGGGTTCAAATATCTAATGAAAAAGAATATAAATGACTTTTTACATCCTCATTTAAATGGCTTTTCATTTAATCTCAATTTGAGTATATAAATCTTATATTTTACAAATAAATTAGATAGTAAATATTTTCATTCCATTTTATTTATCAATATAAATTTTTCTATAATGTAACCATCAATTCTATAAAAAATACCTATATAATTGTCACATAATACTAATAATTATATTTTAAAAAATATACTATAAAGGTATTACAACAATTAAAGTATCATACTTATTAATGCAATATCAACAATTATTAATGAAATTAAATTTTTTATGTATTATGTTATTTAAAATATAATATAAAAATATATATTTTTTATTATTAGGCTCTCAAATAATTCAAATCATATAATATGAAATTTAAACTCAACTTATATATTAATCAGCGAACTTTTTACATATTAAGTTTAAGCTACTCACAAGAATTTTGACTGATTTGCATCCCAAATCACGTAAAAGTTCGACTAGAGATGCCAATTACGGGCAGAGTTGAGAGAGACCAATTCTTTCTACCCCATCCTCGCAACTCTGTCCACTGTCCCGTCCCTTCTTGTACTCGCTTGCGGCAGTGCGGGAACAAGTCATTTCTAATCTTGAATGATGAGGTACGATTAAGGTTTATTCATAAATTATTTTTAATACGTGAGTGAAGGTTTTGTAAAGAACATAATTCCCTAACCATTTGATATTTATGTTGTTTTAAGTGAATTTTGGATCATCAAAGATATTTGATTAGAGACACAAATTAGAATCATCTAAAGATTGATTGAGCACCCAATATTAAAATTCAAATAATGAATATTCTTGAGTCAGGTGTTTAACTTAACTCTTATTTTCTCTTTTACCCAATCTTCTAAAAGTCCTCGTTGAATCATTCTATGATGCATGATATGATCGGCAGAAATGTTAAATGATAAATAAATCCAATTTTCCCAATACTTTAAATATGTATAATATACATTAGTACTTTAGGTCATACCTCTTATTAGATACTTATGATATTTTTACAAATTTTTAGGAAAATTATTTTTTGAAATAAAATAATGGAGAGATTACCTGAAAGAGAGACATAAAATTAGGTAAAAAAACAATATATGTAACAATATTCTCTTTAAATGTATATCGTATGAATCCACAGTCTAAGTCTCACCTCTTATTAGATATTTATGTCATTTTCACTAATTTTTTTAAAAAACTGAATTAAATTAATGGAAAGATTATAGGAAAGAAAGAAATAAATTATGTAAAAATATATGTAACAATGGATTGAGAAGTAAAGTTGATAATGATAATATATCTTTTTCATTGGAGTATGTAGATAGTTAAGTGAAATAGAGACAAATGAAAAATAGATAATGTATTATCCAACCATATAAAACTTAGTTTGATTTTTTTTTATTATAATTTTTCGATCAAATATTAATTGATGAATAAGTATTAGAAACTTTAAAAGTATTCCAAGATTTGCATTTATCTATTAAGTATCTTGACGTATAAAGTAAGGCTTCAACTATAAACACAAGTATATATATGTTATTTCAATGCTTTGTTAATTTCAATAGCTTAGCATTAATTGATATTAATATTTTATTAAATCGCTTGATTAGATATTGAAACATGTGAATTTATTTTTGTTACTACCGAACACTAAAAACATTAATCCAAACTATTAAAATGAACAACATATGATTATGTTTGGACCAATAAAAAATAAAGAAAAAGGAAAAAAATTAGAATTAATTTTTGGTTGAAGTGAAATAGATGAAAAGTATAATAAAATTTAAAGATTTTAATTAAATCATCTCAAAGCCAAAATGTAGTCTATTATCTTTTCATTTAACGAGGTTTTGCTTACTGAATTAACTTTTCTAATTCTTCTTCCATATTGTCAATTTAGCACATTCTTCCCATATTTTCTATTTACAAGTGCCGCATGATGCATGTTCATGATCACCGTAATATATTTTGCACATGGTATAATAATTTGTATAATTTTGTTCATTCTTTTTTTTATTATGTGTATTAAATTATAATTTTTTAAAATAAAAAATATTTATTTATTCTAAGCATGCGCAGAAGTGCTCATGATGGTTTCCGCGTGTGTGAAGAGGCAAGTTATAGTAAAGAAAGCTTATATGCCAAAAAAATTGATGAGATAAATTAAGATATAATAATATTATAATTTTTATTTAAAAATTTATTAAAAAATTAATTTATAAAATATTAATTAAATGAATGATGAATATTAATTTTACATTTTGCGTCGTTTAAAATTTAATTTTTAAAATTTTCAAAATCGAAGGATGTAAAACTCAATCATTCTAAAATTAAGAGAAATATTCTATATTTTCTCTTTCTTTTCTTCACCGCTTCACTGTTAAAAAATCAATCAAACAATCTATATCAATCAGAAGTTTAAATTACAGTCCACAACAATATAATCATTAAAAATTTTATTGTTGCAAACCAGTCGTAATCATAAATTTTTATTATTTTATATTCTAATGAATACAAATTTTTTAAAATTTAATCATAATTTAAGTAATTGCAGCATACTTACAACTGTAGTCTCATTGATTAACACCATGCAAATACGGGAGAAAAAATGAGAAAAAAAATGTAAATAAATGGCAGCTAGCCAATGGAATATTTCTTTACATCAATGTTACACGCACTAAAAATAAGATTTAAAATTAGATTTTAAATATAAATTAAATATATGATGGTTGGTAAAATTATAGAGTTCAATATGAAAGATATAAAAAATATGAAAGTTTTTATAAATTCAATTTTAGATCTCATGCATATATAGCATTTTTGCTTGTTTAATACTTGAAGCAAAATGACAAAATCAGAAACACGTTAGAATCTGCATGTGTGCAAGATGTCATAAGTGCATCCATAAATACAAGTCAGAATCTGCATGTATGCAAAATGTCACAAGGGCATGCCACGAGACACAATGTCACAGACAGATCCATATAATATAAACACCAACGTGCAAGAAGCAGCTAAACTAAACCGAAAAAGTGATCATTTCTGTTCCCAAGATTCACTTACGTGCTTCACATATATCATCTTCTTCAATGACATGTCCAAACCTCAATCCTCCCACCTAGCACCAGTCAACTTGAAACACCGTTTACACTCGGATATCAAAAACAATGATACCTCTCTTTCTATTCCAAACTGCCTTGGACTTTACCATAGCTTAGATATCATTTTTTCATTGAAAGAAAGCTAATAAGTAGCAAAATCAAGTTTATACAGATGAGCCATTGAATTTTTCTTTCTTTTTTTTTTTTAAGAGTGGCTCAAAGCTTAATTATACTTTGCATTGGTTTTAGATTTGTTAGTCTTCGATTATTCATATTTCCTGCCATTTATGTTATAAATTTAAATCTGCTACTTGAAATTTTCAAGGATTTGGACAACTACCAGTGTCATTCTAAACTATCTTGAGAGACTAATAGTATGTACTAATTTTAAAAGAGAATAATCTACTTTACTTCTAAACCTTGTGTCAAATAAAAACCATTATGATCAAGTGATTTAGAAACTATTAAAGTATCTATTAAAGTACCCTTAAATTAAGATTTGTTTAGTTGTAGAAAATTACACACAAAATATAACTTTTTTAAAACTAAGAGATGTATTTGTTTGATTTGCCGGGTAAAATAGAGGGAAAGTTTTACTTCCAACAAAATTGTAAGAAATTGCTTGCCTTGCTTTTCTTAAAATAAGATGAACTTCTTTCAAGATTTCTAATTTTTATTGTCATACTTTAAATACTTTTTGAAAAATTTGTGAAGAAATTTGCTTCCTCACAAGTCTAACTTCTATGTAAACAGACTGACTCCTTTAACGTATGATCCCTCCTAAAACACAGTGCAAGATATTATAATGTCCATTTATACAAATGAGTTTATAATGCAGCGTAAATTTATGAAAAATTAAATTATAGTGTCTTATTATGAAATTTTTTTATTAATTTACCAAAAAAAATTCCTATTCATTAAGAGAAGAGTAGTCATTTACTCTCCTTATCCGTTAATAAAGAAAAATAGGATCCACGGACTTATATATATTACACTACTCTCCAAGGAGAAAGTAAAAAAGTGGAAGTAATGTTACTCTAATTTACACACATTATAATTAACTTAATTTCGACGCGAGAAATCACTTAAAAAAAATGTGATCCGTTTATATTAAATTATATAGGTGAATAATATTTTGTAAGAAATAGCGTATATATATATATAACGTTAGTGCTTAGCTAGCTTCATGGTTATATATTGAAACATTCACTCACTAAGCTACTCATAAAATCAAGTCATCATTGACTACTGTTCTATCAGCTGACATTTACGTACCAAAACATACAATATGTCCTCAAACTCAGACCACTCTTCTGCGAAGGAACTGAGAGCAATACCAGGAAGCTATGGCCACCCTCTCCTCGGACCCATTCTCGACAGATACGATTACTTCTACACAAAAGGCAAAGAGAAGTTCTTCATTTCCCGAATCATTAAATACAACTCCACCGTCTTCCGAACCAACGTGCCGCCGGGTCCATTCGTGGCCTCCGACCCCCGCGTCGTCGCCGTCCTGGATGCCCTCAGCTTCTCCGTCCTCTTCGACACCTCGAAAGTCGAGAAACGCGACGTCTTCACCGGAACCTACACGCCCTCCCTCGCCTTCACCGGCGGCTACCGCGTCCTCTCTTACCTCGACCCGTCGGAGCCCAAGCACGACGTCCTCAAGCGGTTCTTTTTCTCTCTGCTCTCCTCGAAGAAAGACCGAGTCCTCTCTCTCCTCCGGGCTCACCTGTCGGACATGTACCTTAAACTTGAGGACCAAGTTTCCTACGAAGGGAAAACGTACTTCAACTCCATCAGCGACAACGAGCTCTTCAACTATGTCTTCCGGCTCTACACCGGGAAAGATCCGACCCAAACAAAGCTCGGGTCCTTTGGCCCGACACTGTTCGAGCTTTGGGTTTTCCCTCAGGTCGCTTGCTTGGGTTCTCTCGGGTTACCATGGTGGTTACTCCCTATCAACCTGGTTGAAGATTTTTTCCTCCATACGGTGCCTTTTCCCGGTTGGACTCTGAAATGGGTTCACGGCTGGCTGTACGACGCCGTTTACTCGGCGGCGAAGGAGGAACTGGACGAAGCGGAACGTTTAGGGCTCACGAGAGAGGAAGCATGCAACAACCTGCTCTTTACGTTGGGGTTCAACACGTATGGTGGGGTCAAGATCGTAATTCCAAGCCTGATGAAGTGGGTGGGATTGGCTGGGGAGGGTCTACACAAGATGCTGGCTGATGAAATCAGGAACGTTGTTAAGGAGGAAGGCGGTGTCACTTTTAGAGCATTGGATAAGATGACTTTGACCAAATCAGCGGTGTGGGAGGTTCTGAGGATTGAGCCTCCTGTCGAGTTCCAGTACGGGAGGGCCAAGGAAGATACGGTGGTCCAGAGCCATGAATCAACGTTCTTGATCAAAGGGGGTGAGATGATATTTGGGTATCAGCCGTTGGCTACGAAAGATCCTTTGGTTTTCGAGAATCCCTATGAATATGTGGCCGATAGATTCGTGGGAGATGGAGAGAAGCTCCTGAAGTACGTATATTGGTCCAATGGGCGCGAAACAGAGAAACCTACCCCTGAGAATAAGCAGTGTCCGGGAAAAGATCTGGTGGTGCTGATAATGAGGACAACTTTGGTGGATTTCTTTCTGAGGTATGACACGTTTACGGTGCAGATTGGGAAGCCCACACTGGGTCCCAGTGTTACGATCACGTCTTTGGTCAAGGCCTCCAGCTACTGATTTTCTTCGTGGGACCCTTGTGATTGTCTTTAAAAATTAAAATAAAAGGTGTCATTGTTTTTTATTTCAAACACGTGGGTTTTACCATGGTATTTTAAGGGAATGCTTGTTATATTTCTAGAATGCGTTTCTTTAATTCTTACTTTTGTTAATTTATTTTTCAATTGCTTTTTGCTTTTGAGTTTTCTTATAATGTGTAAGGGTGGTTGGTTTGAAAAAAATATGATTGCCTTGTACAATATTATACTATATATGCACAAATTTACATGTAGTGCTTGTTTTAACTTAACTAAAGATTTTGAGTTTGGGTTTTGAATTTGAGTTTGAGTGCTCAGTTTGATTTCCTAGAAATGCAACTGTGTGATAATTCAATTGAGAGAGCTTTATCGTGTAAAGTGAACTTTATCGCGCAAAGTGATCCTACCCAACTCGAATTTGGATTAATTGACATTACCCAACTCGAATTTGGATTAATTGACATTCAATGAATTTGGATTAATTGACATTCAATGTAATGCCGGATACGGGTGGTTTATACCAATTTTTTTTTTTACATATATTACTATTTTTGAACAATTTTGTACACTTATACATAATTTAACATATTTGTTATTTTTTAGTTATGGAACAAAATTTTGTAGACAAGAATTCATTTTATTAGTTAGAGACAAAAGTTCAAGATATTTAAAGCAAATGCACAATTTGAATGTGTATATAATTATAGTTTGCTCTTACTCCGGCTTTTACTAAACTCTGGCAATTTTACTACTATACAAAATTGAGCATTAACATATACTCCTAGTTTATAAATTGCATATATGTTAGGTATGGTTAGATTGCAAAGAAAGCGGCGATTAGCAAAATTTTATATAAATAAAAGAAAATGTTATACCGTAATATCATATGTAAGATATAGCTTACAACAAGGTTCATGTATTGCGGTCGATAAACAATATTAGCAATTCAAAACTCATACTATAATTGTTGTACCAATTTATAACTTTGAGAATAATTTAATAAAAAACTTTATTGATTTATATTATCAGTTAAATATTTTTATTATTAGATTATTTTTCTCAAATGTCAAAATACAAAGTACGTAGATTATAATTAAAAATATAAATATTAATATATTAAAAATAATTTTAAAACAAAAATATTTAATTTTTTAAGAAATTGACTCCTCTATCTGCCAAAAAGAAAAGCATAATTGCTCATAGATATCAATCGTAAGCATATGAAAGCCAGGATTCAAAAGCAACCTCGTGTTATTAGCATTGAACATGAGAAAATACAGATACTATGTTTAGACACCCATTATGGTTATGCACAAGTAGATCGGATGAATACGAATTTCTTCCTCATTTACGTCTTTTATTAAAGGATAGCATCGCAACACAAGAAACCACAGGACTCTGACTCTTTTGCATAGATATTTTTTCTTATTTTTAAAGTAAGAAAGAATCTTACTTCATGGAAAGACGCAAACAAAAGATTGAAGTCAGTATTAGAATTTTTTGCTTAGATAGAGATACCGTTTGGAATTTCTCTGCCAGTCAATGCTTCTTCACTTGAAGGATAAAGCAGAGTACAAGGCATGGTAACTGGCCTAGTCCTGTTTCTCAGCTTCCCATTCTCGTTGCTCTTCACAAGCTTTTCCTCAATTTCTGCTAACTTCTTTCCAAACCTATTAAAAGCCTCCAATGGCTTCGCATTCGAAGTCCAATTCGGATTATCCCTAGAACCAAGATAGTATTCATTAGAACTGTGCCTTGACAAGATCTCAATAACTGAAAGATGGATTACGGTTTGGAACTTTGTGAGCTTGTTTTCGAGAAAGCCTTATCTGGATTCTTCCTCATCTCCTCATACTTAGGAGTTCTTTCTTCCGGCATCAACCTTCTGCTAAGGGTCAGTCGGTTTAAGATGTGCCCTCCATAAGGGTCCAGATGACAATGGTGCAAGTCTCAATGAATTCGGCTCGAGTTTGCATTGTCGGCCACGAGGGCTGGTCTTTCTTGTCGCCATGGCCAACTATCGTCATCCTAAATATCCCCACTTTAAAATTTATTTGAGCATTATAATTTTAAACTTAATACAAGCACTTTTTCCTGAAGGCCAAGATAAAGTATTAACCTATGCTTACAGATAAAATTCGTCTTTTAAATCCATTTATCCATTAACTATGACTCAACAATGTTCCACTTAATTTTTCTATTTACACCAAGAGATTTAGTTGATAGAAGTATCATGAAAAATATAACTTCTTAAAAAGTAAGAAATTTTTGAATTTTTTGATTGACTATTAATACTAAAATAGAAGTAGAATTTTTCCTAAACTATGAAATGTTACTTACCTATACCTTTCTCAATAAGAAAAATCACTCACGTATTTCATATATAGAAACTTCTTAATTTAATAAATAATTATTTTAATGTTTTATTCTCATCATTTAAAATTATAATAAAATAATTTATTAATTATGAAATATAAATATACTTATTAAAATATAATAATTATATCAATCATACAATAAATAGAATGAATATTGTATATAATTAATGTTAAATATTATATCATAAATATAAATTGTAAATGTAATCATAGATGTTATTATAATAAACGTTCAATTATGAATATAACCATATTTATTATATATATCAATTATATTATTTTATTTATTATTTTAATATTCAATTATAAAATAAAAATTATGTATTTCTTATTCATTTTTTTATAAATTATAGAATTAATCATTTATTGCATGAATTATTTAACTAATATTTTTTATTTAAATTATATTTCATTTTAATCTTATTAAAATAATTTATGATATATAAAAATAAAAGATATGATTAAAATATAATTTATATTTTAATAAAATGAGGATAAAAATTTTAAAAAATATTTTATCAACAATTAAAAATATTTTTGTAAAAATAATAAGTAATTAAATTTAATAAATAATTTTTATAATATAAATTTGATTAATTGAAGTTATTAATTGATTTATACAAATTGATCCATTTTAACATGTTTAATAAATGAATAATTGACTCAACATGAAATGATTATTATTCCAATTAAGTTTGAGTTAAGTTTATTTAGGTTGTTATTAGTTTTTGATATAGTACAAACTCAACACGTTCACACAATTTGCCACCCTTAAATAACCATGATTATTCTCTCACTAGTGGTATATATTTTTTAATAATAATTTATTTTCATGAAGGATAATTAGTGTAAAAAATTTTAATGAGGAAAAATCACAATAAAATTATAAGTTATCTTTTGTAACTTATTTTTTAATCATGATTTTTTACTAAAAGTCTTTAACTAATTATCCTTCAAAAAATGCAAATATTATTAAAAGTTACGTTGAGAGAAAAATCACAATTATTATATAATACAATTAATTAATTATATGTTTATCATTATACTAAATAAGTTACTTTATTAAAATTTTAAAATGATAAATAAAGGAATAATTTATTTAAATAGGACAAATAATAAAAAACAAATGAATAATATTAACATCGCCTGTATCATTATAGCTGGCCAGCTAAGAGTTTAATGCTCATTGATGTCTGTCAAATTTAATTAATCGGTGGAACTGCTTGTGTTCCTCTTAATTCCACAACCATCTCTTGTTAATTTAAAAAATAAGATACCTTTTAAATATGACACAAAAGCAAGTTCTGTGGTCATATATTGATTAGAGTATTAGACCTTTGTTATTTTATTGAATATGATTGACAGGTCAGCTAAATTTGCAGGGCTGTGCCTGGATGTAAGATATAATTATTAATGAGAAAATTGACAATTCATAATTTATTATATTATGAGCAAATATCGATCGTTTTTGTTTGTAACTGACAATATTCTAATCAATTTTGTTTCTTATTGATTCTATATCAATTTGATTTGCTAGCTTAATGCTATAAATTGATCCATGCTAAACGAGGGAATAGATAGGATATCCCATCTTTTCATAACCTCTGAACGAATGGATTTATATCGACAACCCAATATGCTATTAGCGTACATGTTCTACCACCATTTATACCAAAAGACAGGATATGAATTTTTTATGCAAGAAAAAGGTCGCTTTGAAGAATTTTTTCCTTTATCATGTCTGCAACGCATTTAGAATGGCGGTCGCATGCTCCTTCACGACTTTCCAAGCATTGGTCACATGATGTTCCCTAGTCAAAGTTGCACCGATGGCACATCTGATCACAAACGCTCCTTCCATTGTTGTGTGAGTCATATACACAGATCCAGAACCATTAATTGATTCCAACAGTTTCCTATTCACCTCATTTGCAAAATCCTCACTTATTTCTTCAGAGACTCCAATCTTACTAGCAATCGCCGAGGGTGAAATCCTGAAGCAAACCATAGTAAAATTCCTCGGCACAAAAATCTTGAACATCTTATCCAACCTCACCATATCTTCAACAGTTTTGGCCATTTGCATATGGTTTCTTAGGAAGTTTCTGAGGTTTGTCGCTCCATAACTTCGAAGATCGAGCCACAATTTCATAGCTCGGAACTTCCTGCTTGGTGTTATCTGCCAATCTTTATAATCAATTACTCCCTTTGAACCTGAAGTTTTGTTCTTCAAGAACTCAGCATCTGTAGACAGGGACTTTATTAAGGCAGTTGGATCTTTCACCCAAAGACAGCAACAATCTAAATTAGTTAAAAACCATTTATGAGCATTGAAGCTGAATGAATTTGTCTCTTCAACTCCATCAATAAAATGCCTGAATTCTGGTCAAATGCAAGAACTGCCGGCATATGCAGCATCAACGTGGACCCAGATGCCATAATCTTTTGCAACATTGCACAGTGGCCCTCTTGGATCAACAGTAGTGGTCGAAGTTGTGCCCACAGTGGCACAAAGATAACATGGGACCAACCCATTTTCGACGTCCGATTGAATGGTTGATAGAATAGAGTCTGGTTGAAAGGCAAATGAGGTTGACTTTGTTGTCTTGATGGCTCGAAAATTTTCCGGTGGGATTCCGACGATTTGAGCTGCCTTCTGAAGTGCACAGTGTGTTTGATCCGAGGCGTAAACGATAAGCTTTCCGATATTTTCTCTTCCAATTTGGCGAAGAATTTGATCTCTAGCAGCCACCAAAGTACACAATAAGGCTTCACAAGTTGTCCCTAGCAGCACCCCTCCACCGTTACCTGCAGGAGTGAAAGGGATAAAACCTAGTTTAGTTGACTAATACAATGAAACACCAACACCTGTACTATAAATTTTAGGATTTGGGGTCAGATATCTGATAATTGCACATCAAAGACATATTAATATTGATGAAGATGGAATTTTTTTAACAAAAAAAAAAAAGAGGAAGCACTGCCGCAGTGGTACATGGCAGCTTTGTCGTATCTATAAATTGGTGACGGGCAAAATTTTACATTCCAATATTGAACCGTAACATTGCATTAATCTAAAACTTTGCTGACAGCAACATAATCATATATAATTGCAGCCACAACCACTAGCAAGTCATAATCATACTAACGACGCAGCAGGGGAGTGGATTTGATTATATATCTTGGAAGTTTCTTTCTCTTGGCTTATATTTTTATATAAAACTAATAAATATCGATATTTCAGAAGTTATGATAGTAATTATTTTATAACTATTTAACTATCTTACAACTACCTTCCACCTATTTTACTTAAAATTTTTTTCTATAAAGTGTATATATATATATATATATATATATATATATATATATATCTTTGTTACTTAAATTGTTTTTTCTTTATTATACATTATTCATTTGAGCATCAAAATTTTTCTGAAACTATACTCTACACCCCTTCTTTCTATATTGCAAGTACTGTTCTTTCTATATTGCAAGTATTTCAAAAAAGGATGAAATCTTTCAAAAACAAAGCTGGGTGTGCAGCATTTATGGTGGAAAGGCAGTTGACATCACTACCTATTTTACATACCATATATATGTATCTGCATGTTTTATTTTTTATTCTCTAACTTTGCTCTATCTTTTATTTTTGGACTTTTTTTGTATTTTATATTATATTCTTTGGTTATATGCGAAATATGAATACTACAAAGTCAGTGATTAAATTTAAAATTTTTAAGTCTTTTAGAACAGAGAAATACATAAATTAAGTATAACTTACAAGAGTTTTTTTGGCTAAAAGAGGGAGAAATACCTGATGAGAGGAAAGCTCTAGGGAGGTTTAGGAGCTGAGCAAGCCAATCCATGACTATACTTTCTAGCTCAGTGGCTGCTGGTGATGAAATCCAAATGAATCCAACAACATTAAAGCCGGAACTAAGCATTTCACCAAGAAATCCTGCAATGCTACCGCTGCTTGGGAAGTAAGCAAAATAATTAGGACTTTGCCAATGTGTTAGGCCAGGAATAATTTGCTGCTGCACATCTTGAAGGATGGTTTCAATGGATTCTGGATGGAGTGGGCTCGTAGGAGGCAAAAATTTCCGAAGATAGCCTGGTTCTTCCTGGCTTAAAACTGGATAATTGGCTACATTCTTGTAATAATCAGCAAGAAAATCAATGAGAATATGGCCTTGCCTTCTGAATTCTTCCGGGTCAAGAGGGTTTGTGAAAGGAAACTCACCTTCAGAGTTAGGGTAGAAATTGATGCTTCCCATTTAGATAGTAGGTATGTATGTTAAATGTGTTGAGTAAAATACTGGGTAAGGAGCGAAAAAAAGAATGAGATACTTGCAAAATTTCAATCGTAAAAGAGAATATTTTAATTTTACTTACTAAAACAAAAACATTATACTTACTTAAAAATATTTAAATATTAATTATACTTATATAATAATTATAAAATTTATTCAAATAATAAATATAAAATATATTTTAAATCATTAAAATACTTAATATATTACACACTCAAAATATACTGACTAAGAAATATACTGACTAAGAAATAAAGGAACACTCAAAACACTAACATTCTAACCGAAGAAGCCTTTTCTTGGCTTGCATGCTTTTGGCGAATGGAGGTGCCTTCTATTTATACCCAATTTGCATGGCTTTGTAATAAAAGCTAACCTCCCTATGTATCAATTTTAAATTATTTTATTATTTCTTTAGTTTCTTGTACCAGATGGCTATTGACTAAAGCCATGTGATTGCCTCGCTTGTCTCCAATTTGCTGCCTACGAATCAGGAGTTAGTGGGCTGGCAGCAAATCTTCGGTGCAAACGATAAATGGAAAATTACCATTTTGTTCGAAATTAAAATTTATTTTATTTTTTATTTTAAATATAAAATTCAAGATAGTTACATATTAAAAAAAATATAATAAAATAAATTTATTAGAATATTTCAAGATAAATTTATAAAAAATAAAGCATTTATTAATAAAAAGAGGGATAAAATTAAAAAATATTTAATACTTTATTGAATTTCTAAAATAATAGATAAAAAAAAGATAAAAATTTCTTTTCAATATGATATATAATAAGGAACAAAGGGACTAATAAATAAAATATATATTATATAAAATTAATATTAAATATTATATCATAAATATAAAATCTAAATGTAATCATAAATATTAATATCATTACAATTTAATTTTGAATATAATCATATTTATTATATGCATCAATTATATTATTTTAATATTTAATTATAAAAATAAAAAATTGTGTATTTGTTAACTATTTTACATAAATGTGATAGAATTAATTATTTATTGTATGAATTATTTAACTTATATCTTTCTTCATTTAAATTATACTCCATTTTAACTATATTAAAATAATTTATGACATATAAATAAATCAAAGAAATCTTAATTTTTTATGTAAACTTATTTTACTTTTTAAGAGTAAATTAAAAAATAAAAAATACAAATTTACAAAATTATAATGGAAAGAGAGATTAGAAATATAGTTTCCAAAAAATATAGTTACAGGTAATTAAAATTTGGCCATATTTCTTAACTCCTATAGAGTATTAATTCTTTAGTGTTAACTAAATAATTTTAAATACTTATTAGAAAGTTTACAAAAAAAAATTAATTGATAAAAAATTTAACTTTTTACATAAACTTACTTCATTTGTAAATTAGTTCTAAAAGTTTCTTCACCCAATAAATTCAATTCCAATTTTTGCTAGGTATTGTAATTTATTACCTCCTCCATTCTTTATTATTTATCATATTTGGAAGAAATTTTTTGTCCCTTATATATTACTTTAGAAATCCATTGAAGCATTAAGTATCTTTCTTTTCAATTTTGACCTTTTTTTCATTAATAAATATTTTATTAATTTTGCACATTCATTTTAAAATATTTCAATAAATTTATTTTGTCATATTTGTCTTTCCATTTTTAATCATCTTAAACTTTATGTATAAAATAAAAAATATAGTAAATTTTAATTTTGGACTAAAAAATAATTTCAAAAATTCAATAAAAATAAGTATACTAAACTACTTTTTTAATCTCCAGAAAATTAAATAAATGTGACCAATAACAAGGGATTGATGAAATATTTTATTCCTATCTCATAGAACTCTAATATTTCTTTCCAAAATTTTGTGATGTTAAAAAAATATCAAATTACCTGTTATACATTTTGGAGTTTGCAACTTTGTCATTTTTTAAGATTAATTTGTGCGATATTATCATACACTTGATTATTTAGATCAAACGTATTCACCGTATCAATATAATGGCCTAAAAATAAATTTTCTATTATAAAAAAACTAAAATAATTCTTTATATACAAAGGTGACATACAAATCATCATAGCTTTTTGGATTCGAATCACATTATTCTTTAAACGTGATTAATTTAAATAACTAATAATAAAAAAATTAAAATAATTCTCTACGTACGTGACATATATATCATCATATAGCTATTGGGAGTATAATTCACATTATTATTTAAATATGATCAATTTAAATGAATAATAATTACCTTTGTCTCGAGATTTTAAATATGCATTCACAAATATACAATATAATTCATTCATAGTCACGTAGTCTGTGTAAAAGCTGGATTAATATAAGTCGATACGGTAGTGCAATATATTTGATATTATTTAAAAAAAATTATTTTTAATTATGTTTGAACTTCAAATTTTAAATTTTAATTATGCAATCTTTAAATGAATTACACTTGGCCCATGCCCTGTGTCTGTGTGGAAGGGCTGGGAAGCCGAATTCCAAAATGTGGGGTCTGAGTCGTCTGACCATGTAGATCTTATCCTCTGACCATGATTCTTAGCAAGATATGATATGTCTCTGACCGTTTGATCTTCTCGGAGCAAGATTCTTTACCAGATATGACGCGTCTCCAATCATGTGAGCAACTTGATTTATGCCCTTTAATTAATTGATTATATTAATAATTAATTTAGCTGATTTAATTAGTTATTAATTAATAATTTATTATATTTATTAATTTCACCAGTTAATAATATTAATAATTTATTGAGTAAAAATATTTGATAAATTTAATTATTTATATATAAAATAATATATAAGAATATGATTATATTTTATAATTTATCTTACTATATTTTTTAATTCAATTATATTTTAAATTTTATATATTATTCATTAGATTAAAATTCCTTTTAAAATATATATTATTGCAATTTGTTATGTATTAAATTATTCTTCAAAAATGAATTACTATAATTTATTTTATTTGTTAAAAAGTTTTTTAAGAAATAAATATATTTATGTATTTGTATAGTAGTTTATATCAAGTTTTCAACATACTATTTATATACATTTCATAATGATTATATTATTTTCATATTATATAAATTTTTTTGTCATCATAAATTTTTAATAAAAAGTAGCTTGATCAAAAATAGTTATACTATTTATAATATTTTATATATTAAATTATCATTTTTCATCTAAGAAATGTTTTAAAAATTAGATTGAACAATGAATTAAAAAAATGATTGTATATGTTTTTATTATATATATGTATACATTAATTTTATTAATTTTTACTTTAATTTAAAAATAATTTAAATTTATTAAATAATTATATAATATAATAGTATTTATTTTATTAATCTATATTAACTTTATTATGGAAAATTAACTAATAAAAAGTTAAATGATTATCTATATATATACAAAAAACTATTAAATTTACACATATAAAATTAGAAGTGGCAATGGTTTAATGGTTGAACTTTTACTTTTACATCTTATAGTTTGAGGTTCAATTCTTCTATTTTTTATTTTAAGCGAACTAATAATATATGAAAAGAAGGAACTTAATGTGAAGGTTTCACACCTTTGAATAGAAGCTGTAGAAAATTGAGTATCCAAGCACCCTCGAAACTTAATGTGAGTTCACACCTTTGAACATCAATTCATTGTTTGAAATTTAGTGATTTAAGATTTTTATTTTAATGTGTGTATATATATATATTCCTTTATTTTTCATTTTATTTTAAGCAAAATAATAATATATGAAGAGAAGATGCTTAATGTGAGCTTAATGTGGGTTCCACATCTTTGAAGAAAAGGCGTAGGGAATTGGGTATTTAAGATGTCCTCAAAACTTAATGTGGGTTTTAGTTGTTTGAAACTCAATGATTTAGAATTTTTATTTTCATACACACACACACACACACACACACACATACATATATGTATGTATGTATGTATGTATAGATTTTAGTAGGGGTGGAAGTTATGTGGTTAAGATCGTTCGGGTTAGTTTTCCACTTGATCGACCATAATCGAAGGAAACTTCAAGGTCACTCAAAATCGATCAAAGGCACATATCTACCTGCCCCAAACTAGTAAAGTTAATTCCAATTAGGTTTGAGCGGTTTATTTCAGGTTGAAATGGGTGAAAATTACCCAATAATACCCTGCTACTTTGCACTATGAGTCATTGAAAAAAGAAAAGATTGAATCAAAACTAAATTCAGCCAAAATGATGTCATTTAGACATTAATTTTAATTTATTCCTTACTTCTTTCAATAGTCTAGCTTAAACTATGATCAAAATCTTGGATTCTTGCAAGTAATAAATATAAAATTCACTTTAAAAAGTTTAAAAATAAAAAATTCAATGCTTAGATTAAGTTATTGCTTCACACAACACTGTAATGTTAACAAATTTGCTAGAAATAAAATCCCAAAAAATTAAATTATAATGCAAAGAACACAATAGATGTTGAATATAGATTCCTAATTATCAATTATTGAATATGAAAATGCAAAAAAGGAGCAACTAACTTTAAATAGATGGATACAACGAATTTTCATTTCAAAAGTAGATTAGCTGCTTTTGAATCATTAGAGAATAATTGAGCTTCACAATTGATGCTGCTATGGTTTAGTTTTTTGCTTCTAGCTCGTTCTTTTACTTGTAACTACCTTAAAATCATATGTTAAGATCGACACTTGGGCAAATGGATGATTATGATGCAAAGGGGTAATTTATTGATAATAATTTTCACAATTTCAGCTATTATATAGCAAGCTAATGATTTTGTCCTCGCCGTTAACACAACCCCTATGTGGCTAAATAATAGGAGTTAAATGTGTTTACTAATAAGCAATAGGAACCATATTTCGAGTTAACAATAAAGCAATTCAGGTTAGGTTATGGGTTAGGGTGGTTAGGCATATCCTACATGCACCTACCTAATTTACCTATTTTCCTTTATTCACCTACTCGATTTATTGCAAAACTCGATTCTAACCCACCAAAGTTCAAGTTGAATCAGATGATTATAGGCAGTTCAACCTAACTTTCCCACCTTTGGATTTTGGACAACAATTTTTTCAGGGTATATATTGTATTTATTGATTTTATTGTATTTTGACTCAATATAGCTAAAATATTTAAAATAAATTTTATTTTATGAATTAAGTATGTATTATAAAATTTGATTTGAATATTTAATTATTGATAAAGTTTAAATTTTATGAAATTTGATAAGGAAAGGCACATGTTTCTTGCTTCAATTACTATAAAAATGGACAACATATTGGCAAGGTGCACAACATTAGCACTAGTTGGCATTTTGAAGATAATGCCATTAATTTTTTGAGAATTCCCTAATTTAGCAAAAAATTTTCAAACAGTTTTAAATTCATATGTTGTGATGGATTTAGCAATGGCTCAAAATTAGTGATAGAAAAATCCATTGCCAATTCACATTTTAGGGATGAAAATTCCATCACTTTACACAAAGCTAGCAATGGATAAATACATCACTAATTCCATTGACGTGCATGCCATAATGCATCAAAATTAATTAAAAACTGATTGTGAAAATAATAATATAATATAGTAGCACAACCAGGTCATACCCCTAGTGATCATTTAATTTTATCCTTCCTAAATGATTTTCTAACAATATATACACAATTGTTGAATTATTTATGCAATGAAAACAGAGAAAATTAATGCAAACAAAATGATAATGCAATAAAATAGAATGCTGTGCAAAAATAGAATTCATTGTACTAAATGCTATGTGAAACAGAATGCAAAATGAAAATTATGCAGAATTAGGGGATTTGGTTACATGAAATTAAAGTAGAAGCAATGAAATAATCAAGCAAAAATAGAAATAAAATAAAAGGAATTCAATACACGGAAGCAATCAATTCAAGGATATGATAACTCTCATTGTGGATTAATCCTAGATCACTAAACATTTGATTGTTCTAATTAATTTTTCAACCTTGAATTATCCGAAATCCTTGCAATAATCTATGAATCCTAGGCTAGACAATCACCTAGAGTTTAGTCAATTAAGATTGGAAGATAAATTAAGTAATCGTCATAATTCCGAAACTAGATCGAAATTGACTTATAGATAGAACTCGGTTGATTTAGGAAATTAAATCAAATATCATTGAAGTAACCCCATAACCTTCTGGCTCAACATGTAAAATTATGATTAATTAATCATAATTTCACATTAAAATAGCAAAATAGTAGAAATCACAAGATTGAGCACCAATTATATCAAATCAGTACTTAACACAAACAATCTCAATAATTTAGCATAAACAATTGAGAAAGAAGAAAATCAATATTAAGAAAATAATATTACTAATAAAAATCTCATAATTCTTAAAGAAGAGCTTCATAATCCTTGAATCAACTAAGAGGTTTTAGCCTTCCATGGCTTGAAAATAAGACAAGAAAGAAAAGAAGAACTTTGCTGAACTCTGTGTGTTCTAAATTGTCTTCTTCTTCACGTTTTAATTCTTCCTTCTATTTATTTACAACCCTAGAAGCATAATTAGGATTGGACCTAAACTACAAACTTGTAGCCTAATATCTTAGAAAGTTACCCACAAAATTTCAACCCAATCAGACATTCCTAACTTAAGTTATAGCTAAAATACTACAGACAGTTCAATCCAATCCGAGTTGAAGTAATGAGCCATCCATCTATCTTCTTTGGCCTTCAAAATGACTTAGTTTCTTCAAAAAGGCTTCATGAATGATTAGATATGGATTGTAAGGAGTAACTAAACTTGGCCTTACATCAATTAGATACTTGGAGCTCAAGATATGAATTAATCATTGTAACTAGGTCGGGTCTAGGCTTGGACAGTAACTCTGCTTCAAATTTAAGCTAATCTTTTACCTCCAAGATGGTAGAACTGAGTCCTCTGGTCAATATTAAAATTGTAGCTCTTTTTCTTAGCTTTCCAACGGTGTATATATCGTCCAAATCCAACATCCGAAACTCAAGTTATGATCAAAATACTGAAACAGTATCAAAAATTCAATATTAAGCCCGAAATTCAATTAAGCCCAAATTAATGCAATTAGTTTCAAATTAATGTCAAATTAATCCAATTAAGTATCATCACTTCCTAAGGGACCTAAATATAAGGAAAAATATTAATAAAATAATGTTCACATCATCCATCCCATTGTACATCTTTGTTATCATCTTCTCACCATATTAGCAACGACTTTAGCTGCAAACAATACAAATCCTTTGCCAATTCAATTATTGATGCATTATTTTCTATCACTAAATTTTTCACCAATAAAAATCCCTTAATTAATGATGGATTTTTCTATTGCTAATTAGTTTTTTTTAGTATTACTAGATTACTATAAATTGATATATTTATAAAGGTTAGAAATACATGTTAATCAAAGTTAATCAAAGAATGCATTAAAATAAAATCATAAAATCTTAACATGAAAAATTACTATATTAGTTTCAATAGAACAATTTCAAAAGTAGGCAAGTAGTATGCAATGCAAAAACATAATAAAATAATCATTGGTTAATTTTATAACTAGTTTCTAGTATAGTTAGTGCAAACTTTCTTGGAATAATTTGTTTTTAGTGTGAGAACAATACCTACATTCAATTATTTTTACGACATATGGCTTTAGATAATAAGCTCCTTAAATCTTTTGAAAATTGATGCAAAAAAATCAAAATCAAACAATGTTTAGTCGAGAACATCAAATGCTACTTACCTCAAAATATCATTGATGATGAAGCATGATTAAGAATGATACCAAAAGGGACCGTGAACGATGTCCTTTTGACAACAAATATTGGCTTCCTTTTTTAACGAACAACTCCCTCATCTTGTTCCACTTTGCCTCCACTATCAAATGCGCCATTTTCCTCTTATGAAATCTTTCACATCTAAACCAAAAATTAAATAATGGATTTTAAAAAAAGGAATTAACTTGCAATATTTGAATAAAAAGAATGGGAATAAAGTGTAAAATTTTTTATTCAAGTCTTACATGCTTCTAATGATGTAGAAAGAATGGCTACAAATGAGACATGTAGATAGGGGCTTCCTGTCTAGTATTTCAGCAAGGCGTGTAAGTCTTCACCCTTTCTTATACCTTTATTCTCATAGTTTTCACATATGTTAACTTTAACCACTTCTGTTGTACATGTTATATAGGATGCAATAGCTTATGTAGCAATAATCTAGTGGTTAAAGGCAATAAAAATCATTTAGAGTTGTTGACTGCCATTAGCCTCTATACCAGATTAATTAATGTTTTAAATGCAATAGGAAATTTAGTAGTTGCAAACAATGATCTTATATTTGTAGAGAAACATCCCTTTATTTAAACCACAACAATGTCAATTTACCTAATGATCACTAAAAAGTAAGGATTAATTTGGCATTTATTTTTAAGAAAAAGGATATGCCTTTTAATTGAAAGTTGAAAGGAAGTTAAAGTGGTTGTTTATTGGAAATAATAACTCTAGTAAATATCATCCCTTATGATTATGTATTTGATAAAAACATAGACTTTTAATTTATTACATATTGAAATATATAATTACTTTAAACTATTTTTATTTTTATTCTTTTGAATCATTGATGCTTATGATTTGATGTTAACATTTTTTTTCTTTCTCTTGTTCTAAAAGGTGGCTTGCATATCTTATTTTTATTTCCTTCTTAACCTTTTTCTTATTCTTTTTTTAGCATTTAACGATGAGAAATTTTCCTACCTAATGATGCACATCTCATATATAAGCAATTTTTTATGGTTTTAGCTTATCATATGCCTTCACTTTCCATTTCTAGGTGTGGGTATGTGAAGGTTTTGATGAACACTACGACCTTTTAAACTATTTATGATTTGTTCAAAACTATGAGATTTAAGGGCAAGACTTTCATGTAGATCACCTATTGCATCCTCCCTTCTATTTGCCAAGGCTATAGCATGCTGGAAACTCATCCTATATAATAACAAGCTAGAGAGATCTAAATTTGGCTATCTTTTTTAAGGAGAATACAATGATCTTGTAGAAATTCTGCACATAACTTGGATTGTTTTCATCTTTATCCACTTGTTTTTACCTTAGTTCTCTACAAATCAAATTATTTTTTATTTTTTTTAAAAAAATATGATTATTATACAAAAACATAGTTCTTTCAATGAAAAAATGAGAAGGACTTCATTAATTTTAAGGAAAAGTAAGAAAGCTAAAAAAAAGGATTGATTAGGGAAGCATTTGGTCTTCACTTACCATATCACTAGCTAAGGTTTTGATCATGCAATTCTAATTAGTGAGATCTTTCTCTTGATTCATTATCTTTTTCTACTTCCTTATCCAAATTAGTGTTTGATAATTTGAATTTTTCATTGGTATTTGAAATTAGAGAGGAAAATTTTGAATTGTTAGCAAATTATTATGTATTATTATTAAATATAATGGTGCTTTAACTATAAATTATTTGTAAATTCTTAATTGAACATAAAAATAGGTTTTCTAACAATACATTAAATTTATAATCCATTAAATACAATTTAACTTTAACAAGGTCATGATGCTGATGGAAATCTTACTTTAAAGGCTTGAAATATAGATTGGCTAATTATGGCAATCTAATTGATTGCTAGGATTCTTGAACTTTAACTCTCACGTTATATCGGCTTAATTATGTTGAAGTATTTCTTTTTGTCAAAATTTGTTTAAAACATTTGAATTTAAACATAAATATCTATAATAGGTGGATGAAATTAGCAAATGTAGTAAAATGGGGTATGGTTCTCCATGTCCCCCTATATAGAGCTATTAAAATATTTAAAAAATTAAACTTAGTTTATTTACCTTTTTGCATGCTCCTTTTATTAGCTAAACAAAAATATGGTTTTCTTCTATGGAAATTGAATTCTTATTACTATTTTTACATACATAGCCTAATTTTCTTCAAAGTCCATTACTTTTAATGTACTAGTTGGCAAATTAAACCAAATTTAGGCTATTTCAATGTAATAATGAAACTTTACCTTTCTTTATTAGCTTTTGATATGGAAATTTGTCATTTATCCTTTAGGTTTCTTATTTTCTATGTGGAATTCTTTTGATTGGAAAGAAATTTTAAACTATTTTTGAGGATCTAAATTATAGAATTATTTTATTCATATTTTAGAAGATGATTTAAAACTAATAGTTTTTTAAATCCAAATTTTACAATAGTTAACATGAGCAACTTTAAAGCTTTCCTTATGTGGTTGATTGACTTAAATAGCAAGATTAACCTTGGGCACCTAATTATTTAGCATATAGTAAAGGAAGTCAATAACAAAAAAGCAACATTACCTTATAAGATGTTAATCTCAAGGATATATATAGGTAATTGAAAATGGATATGTCCTTGGAAATTGGAAGAATAATGACTAAAGGAAATATCATGAATGCAAATTAGTTAAAGGTCTTCTCTCACAAAAATAACAAGCAGACTTAAAAATCCAAAAGCTTTATGAAGATCATTGAAGTAAAAAGAAAGCTTGAAGAATTTCTAAAAAAAGCATCTTGTTGAAGAAGAGAAATTTGAAGGAATGTCAATGAAAAAAGAGTAACAATTTGTTGATATTGTAGCTTCTATCTTAACCTCTAGTTTTGAAAAAATAAATGAATTCTCCTTTGATTTAGACCAAGAGTTACCTTTTTCTTCACTAAAAAGCAAGGGGATTATGCTTTTAGAAAGGCCAAATCCCAAGAAGTTTAGAGGTTCCATACCAATAAAGCACCTAAAAAGGCAAGTAGATTGCTAGGCCTTCCTAAGAAGAAATTCAAAAAAAGCAACTAAAAGAATATGTTAAAAGGCTAAAAAATGTTGAATTTAGATCTGCTTTGAAGAGACCATTCAAAGGTCTCCAAGGCTTAAATTTGGTGTAAATGTTTCCACTATTACCAAGAAACTAAAAATAATGAGATTAACTAAGAAAATCATTATAATTTTTTTATGAAAAAGAAGATAAAGAGTTACAACCTTTGTTTGGGGCACTTATGAGATTCACTGATCTATCTTAAAAATAGTTAGCAAGCATTAAAAATAAGCAATTCAAAGAAACATATGATAGTTTTTATTTCAGTGCTAGTTTCTCTCCAAGAAGAACCATTATGACAAGCATTAATGATAAATTTAAGTAGAATACGAGAAAGTTAACTCTCAAAAGCAACCAATAGACCTTAAAAATATTGAAAAAGGATCTTGTAGCAAAATAACAAGCTTCAATTACCCTAAACAAACTTACAAAAGTTATTATTTAAGCAATATTACCTAAAAAGAAACCTACCACTACCATTGAACAAACTAACACATTTTTTGACATTATTACTATTCTAGAAACCTATATATAGCCTAACTAACCTTAATCCCATGAGGAAGTATAATAGGCAACATCCTCAAATCCTACTTTCATTAGTTTCATTTCAATAACTTATCACTATGCCCTCTATCTTACCTTTTTATTTTGATGACTCGTAGCCCTTAGATACCTTTCAAGCTTATATTAACCAATAATCCTTATCCCAAACCTATATTAACCCTATTCCTTATAAATCTTAAGTGATATATGTGCATGTTACTCTAAATTAACAACTAATTGGTTTATAAAATGTTAAAAATTAGGTTGCTTTGTTAGCTAAGAGAGTTAGCATAGTTAAAATCCAAATGACATGATTCAAGAAGAAAAACAAAATGACAAACAAGAGTTAGAAAGGATGTTAAGTCAGATTGTTATTATATTGAAGGACACATTTGACAATCTAACAAGAAACTAAAGGAATCTACCACAAATCTTGCTGCCAGTACTGCTATGCTATAGTTCATGTTGTTTTTGAGATGTCTTAGTGCATTTAAGGTTATTTTATGTAGTTATATGTTGTTTTAGAATGTTTCATGATGTTTTAGGTTATTTCTCATGTTATGTCAGGAAGTTTCCTATGGTTATTAATAGTTTCCATGTTTAGAAAATTATTCATAAAATTAGGATGATTAATGCATTATTAAACTATCTTAGGAATACATTTATTACATTTTAAGCTACCAAATTTAAGTGTGCACCTTTTAGAACTTTATGGTTTAATGATATGATTATTTAATTATTTATTATATTTTGATAAGTCTTCTTGCTTATAAAAATTACATGTTGGTTTCTCTGCCATCATCTAACTCTTTTACAAGTTTTTATGGTGCATTAAATTAAACGGAGTATCTTTTATGACTAATTTAATTCTCTTTATTGTCTTAAGTTTCTATTTTACTTTTCTTCCTTGTGAACTTACTATCTATGATTTCCAACCATAAACCCCTTCCCTTGTTTTTTTGACTCTGATGAGTGCTCTGATATTTGAGGGAAGTGGATTAGTTCATAGACTTCATCATGTTTTTTATGATGAAAAGGGAGAAAAGAAAAGTTAGGAATGGAAGCGAAAGAGCAAGGCAACATTTATTGAAAAGAAAGAGGACTAGAACACAAAGCAACAAGAATAAATGATATCACACATATATAAGAAACATTACCTCAATACATGTGCTTTTATATTGATAAAGTGTTTTGATATATGTGCTTACTGATCTCAATTTGATAATTCATATGAGTTCATGTGATGATACTATTCCTTTTATTTTACTTTGCTAAACTATTAAATTCTTTATTTTTAAAACATCTTTTCATACATATCACCATAAAAAGGGAGATTGTTAGATGTGGCATCCCCAAATATTTTCTTAAATATTGCTTAAAAATTAGTTTTGATCATGAACTAAAATTGATATATTTTATTAATTATAAAGATGATTCACATGCATTAAAAAGTTTAAAAAGGCATGCCTTTTAGTTTATGTATTAACTATGCAAAGTTGCTTTTTGCTTATTGGTTTCATTTGATTTAAATCATTCCAATTATTATTTTTTTCATGAGAAAATATCTTATTTGGAATGAATATAATTTGCATGTGCAACTACTTTGCAAAATGTCAAATGGTTACAATTTAGTCTATAAAAAACTTGTTTTAAATAACGTCAACTTGGTTACTTTTTTACCTTTGTCATAAATGTAATATTTTTTCATAATTTTTGAATTTATATAGATTATTCTTTGGTTAATGCCAACTAATGTCAATTCAAATTCAAAATATTATATTATGATATATGGCAAAAGAACAAGCACAATAGTAACTTTGAAAAGGACTTAATATGATCAAATTCAAATACTTACTGAAAGAGTAAGTAGATTGTATTTCATTAACATGACTTGTCAAGCCATCTATTGAAAGAGCAAGAGTTTACAATAAAAAGTTATTGACCTTAAATGTGATTGATCATTAAACTTGTGGAAAGAACAAGTTGCCTAAAAGACTTAAAGAAAGAGAAAAAGTCTTCTAGATTAAAATTACTCATTATAATTCAAAAATCCTAATGGTTAGTCACATTTTTTTACTATAAATGGATGAGTTCACTTCACTTGTAAAACAACAAAATCAAAACCAAGCATCTCTCTTCTCTCTAGAAGGCTCTCTCTTAAAGTTCTTACTAGCTTTTAAATCTTATTTGTTTAAACTTGCAATAAATATGCTATTAAATTGTATAAAGCTTGTAGTTTTTTTTAAAAGATAAACCTTAACTATTAAAAGATTCACTAGGGATAGTGGAGAGAAATGAAACTCTTGTAAATACCTTGTAACTAGGTTGGTTTAAAGAAAATCATCAAGTGTTGAAGGAATTGCTTGAGTTTTTGAAAGATCAAATAGGAAAGTATATTTAAACTTGTAAAAGGAAAAGTGTTAATGGATAATGTTATTCAGTATTTTACCCAAGAAAAGGGTGAATTGGGTATAAAAACTTCTTCACAATAATGACAATGTTAGTTATTAATGATTCAAGAATGAAATTAATGAACAAACATATGCAAACTTAACACAACAGCAGTATAATTTAGAAGAATAGAGCATTAAACAAGTAAATAGAGACATAGAGAAAAAAAGATTCAAATATTGCTCTTTATAGTGGTTCTAATCTTAAAAATTCAATATTCTAAGTTGTACATCCATTACTAAGCCTCTCTGACTTAGATTTGAACTCTAGTCCACTATCTCTTCAACTTTGAGGGCACTTGAAGAAGTCTCAGTACAAGCTTCTATTTTTCTTCTAAAATCCTTTTAAGAATCTTCTTTCAAAGCCTTTATCTATCAAGAGATCCAAAACTCTTGATATCCCTAAGGATACCTCACTCTGGTCTATAGCAAATGTGTGATTTGAATACATGAACATAGCTCACAAACTCTATAAGTTAGATTACATAGTATAGCACTAAGAGAGGAATTTCAATTAGACGAGCTCAAAGGATTTTTAGGTTTTAGATGAGAGAAAAAGGTGTTTCTTATGCTTATGTAATAGTGAAAGCACTTTCTTGTTTTTGCAAATTGAAATGAAACTTTGTGAATCAATTAGTGAATTAATTCAAGCTACCTTTGAATTTTTTAAAAAGTCTTGGTGAATCGATTCACTAGCTACTCAATTTAAATTTGATATATGGTGAATCGATTGATTAATCAATTCACCAAGCCCCAATTCAACTCTGGATGTGTAGAATTGATTGGTAAATCGATTCAACCTTTTTAAAATATTGCTTTTGAATAAAATTCACATGATAATGAATAGGTCCATCAATTGATTCATATAAACTAAATTTTGAATTTTGAAATATTGAATCGATTAATGAATCAATTCATTTTGCCTTATTTGCTCTTTGGACCTTCAGAATTGATTGGTGAATTAATTCAGGATTTGTAGTATGCTCTCTGAATATTTGCAATTGATTGGTGAATTGATTTAGGCATACCAATTTTCTCTTTGGATGCGTAGAATCGATTGGTGAATCGATTTGAGCACTCTATATTGCTCTTTAGATGCCTAGAATTGATTGATGAATCGATTCACATCTAGTTTTTCATATTTTTTAAGATAGCTATTTTAAAATTCAATTGTCTTTATTGAAAGACAATCCAACCTCATTTCTAATTATTTTAAACACAAGATTTGATTTTAATGAATGACATTTTTCGTAAAAAAACTTGAATTCCTTAATGATTAATTCCTCTTTCACATATTCATCCTATGATCCTAACTAGAAATCCTAGCTACACCAAACATGATCTTCAATCTTTAATCTTCATTTTTTGCATCAAGATTCCAGTTGATTAAATGCCAAATTCAAGAGTATCAAAATGTTTTGTTATCATTAAAACTTCTTTAATGGGACTAAGGTTAATAGATAATCACTAAAATTGGATTTGATCCTAGGAAAGTGAAATAGATCCAAAGAAACTATTTTTCTTTTGAACTATCGAACCACAATAATACTAGTGCTATTTTCTATTTTCCTTACTCTTTATTATTTATCTTTACATGTTATTCTCCTAACTCTTTACTATTTATCTTTGCATGTTATTTACTTGATCTTTCAATTTATATTTAATTACTCTTTGGAAATTTTTTTCGAAAGCAAGTTGGATCTTTGAATTTATACTTAGTTGCTCTTTGGAAATTTTTCTTGAAAGTAAGCTGAAAAGGTAAGTTATTTTAAAAAGTTAAAATTTGCTCATAAGTTTTTAAACATTAATTCACCCATCGCTGGGTGAATTGTTGTCCTGTCAAACAGCAAGTTTGCCGCTGCTACTGCTATGCGGTTCACAGTTTAAAACTTTGCTTATAAGTGCTGTTGTTCATGAAAGTTAGGTCTAAAAGGTAAACTGATATTATTAGCAGTAAAAATGAGATAATATAGATACAATATTTAAAAACACATACGATGGTTATACATTAGGTAAATTGGATGACTACATATCTCCTTACTCCTCCATCTTTTATTGAAAGATAACAAGCAACATAAGAAACCACAAGATTCTTCCCCCTTCATGAGAAAGGGACGGACAAATACACAAGATTGTGTCTCACACGATGCACACATAGTTTCAAAATCACGTAGCATGTTTCTGTCTCTTTGCTTGTGAAGTAAAACACTTGCTGTTTTACCCCATCACAGTACTAGAATTTCGGCTTAGATAGAGATACTGTTTGGAATTCCTCTGCCAGTCAATCCTTCCTCACTTAAAGGATAAAGCAGAGTGTAAGGCATAGTAACTGGCCCAGTCCTGTTTCTCAACTTCTCATTCTTGTTCCTCTTCACAAGCTTTTCCTCAATTTCTGCTAACTTCTTTCCAAACCTATTAAAAGCGTCCAATGGCTTCGAATCCGAAGTCCAATTCGGACTATCCCTAGAGCCAAGATAGTACTCATCAGAAGTGTGCCTTGACAAGATCTCAATAACTGAAAGATCAATTAGGGTTTGGAATTTTGGTGTGATTGTTTTCAGGAAAGCCTTTTCTGGATTCTTCCTCATCTCTTCATACTCAGGAGTTCCTTCTTCCGGCATCAACCTTCTGCTAAGGGTCGGTCGGTTTAGGATATACCCGCCATAAGGGTACTGTCCGAAATTCACAGCAGCATGTAGGGCTGAAGCTGTCCAGATAACAATGGTGCAAGTCTCAATCAGCTCGTCTCGAGTTTGCATTGTAGGCCACCATGGCTCATTTTTCTTGTCGCCATGGCCAACTTCAACCAATTCCTTCCACCAAGCTTGGAGTTCATTGTCTTGTTGGACGATGTTGTCGGATGGATAGTAGAAAGTGCAATATTCTTCGACCCATGTCTTGATAGCAAACCATATCTCTAACCCATCAGCGGCAAATGGATAGTCCTCTATCACAAGGCGAAGTCCATGTGTGGATGATGGATCCTCAACGGCCATTCCTCTGAATCAAAACAAATTGCTCATTTTTTGTACATCATTCTCCAATTTTTTTTAATATGATTTTTCTCATTTTATTTGATAAATGTCCATGATTAAAATTGTGTTTTCGATCATAATCATAGTCGCATTATAATTAGTAAAAATGTGAATAAAATTGAAAAAAAAAATACAATTTTTGTAAAGCAAAATTGCAAAAAATTGCAATTGTAGAGCTTAATGTAAAAGCAAGATTGATGGAATGTAGCAATTGTGAATTGCAATTTAGAATCATGATAAAGATAAATCATGATAAACATGGGTTTTAAATTGCAATCCACAAATGCATTGTTGCAAGCAAGATTATTATTACTCAAGCTCTGCAATGACTACATTTTTCTATATTTGCTTGTGATATTGCTAACCTCAGTATGATTGCAACTGCAATTGAGAAATATATTTATATTATTGCCTTTTTTTAAGTAAAAAATAATCAAAAGAATTTTTATGATCAGTTCCTGCAAAGATTTTTAAGTCCTATTTATTTGGGCAAACAAGAAACAGAGCATTCAAATCCCTTCTTATTTGGCAGATGTATAGATTACCTTTTGATGAGATCTGCAGGGAGTGCTTGCTCAGGGAAAATCCAGTTCTTGTAAATGACAGAAGACATCTCCATGGCATACTTTCCAGGCAAGAAGGACAATTCTATGATACCAGAGGCATTGATTAGGGCTTGTCGAGCAAGTGCGTTTATATTCATTGTGTCACGGAAATGAGGAAGCAGAAGCTTGTGGATAGGGTGAAGAGCACTCAATTGCCTGTTTGTTGCTATCACAAATGGCTCAATCACTGCATGAGTATTCAACCTGTGATCCCAACTAAATATCAATCACCAATTTCAAAAATCTACATTCTAAATTAAGAGACATTCAATACTATCAAAAATATCAAGAATAAGAAATTTCACCTAGTAGCTATTTAGTTTGGCAAAAAAATAATAATAATAATAAAGATATTTTAAATTACAATATGCAACAATGAAATTACTATCAGAAAAAATTATTGTCATTTCAAGTTTGGCGATTACAATTAGGCCCTGCAACCAAAATCGAATTGTTTGTGAGCTTTTGGGGTGCCTTTAGCCTTTCAAGATTTGAAAATTTTCAAATTTTCTTCTAGATTTTCTATTCTCTTTAAAAGAAAATGTTTATATCTAGCTCTAAAAATTACAAGACTTTCATAAAAGATTTTAACAAATTGTATTTCACTCTTTGTAATAACTTTTTTTTTTCTTGTTTGCAACAACTGCTTTATTTCCAATTTGTATGCAATTTTACTGGAAACAATCAAGCTATGGTTGCAACCACATTTCAATTTAGAAAGCATGAATAAGGTAAGAAGTTGTTATTTTGGAAGTAAAGAAGAATGGCTAAACTATCATACCAATGGCTAATAAGCTGATGATAGCAGGAATCATTGACGATCACATAGGCTTTGGCAAGAAGCCAAATTGTGCTTTCAACGCCTTGTGTTGCAGGAAGGTATACTTTGCTAACAGCACCATATAGATCTCCATCAGGATGTGGGACGCTCAATTCAATGGCCACTGGTCTCAAAGTCCCATCATCTTTCAAGAAGAGGACTGTCCTTGTGGCGTAGGCCTTCTTAGTGGTTTCGTTTATCTTCCTCAAATATGGCATGAATGCATCATGGTGATCCAATATGAATAATCTCTTGTTACAGAGTGCCTGTTTGGAAAAAATAAATTAATTAATTTAGTTAATTAATTGTGGCATAAAATTATGACAAAAAAAATTAAATGGAGTTTTATTATTAAGGGAAAAATATTTCATAGTTCACCTCATCAACACTAAGGCCGTCTAGGTTGATCTCTAGCTGCTCTGTGGTTATTTTACTATTTTGATCACCATACACTGCACTGTCTAATGTGCTCTGAGGAGGAAATTCCTGCAATGAATCCAAGAAGATTATGACTAAATATACAAAATTTGACTTTTTTCATTTAACTAGAGCAAATCCATTTAAAAAATCTAATAAAATGAGATTTATAACTTCACTATGAATAATGATCCTAAATTTTCTTAAAACAATGAGTAGGTGTTTTCAAAGAGCAAAATAGATATATAATTTTTTATTTGTATAAAAATGATGATTTCTTTATCAGAGGGTTAAGTATTTTGATTGTTAGATTACTTTTTAATGCATTGAGATTCATATTTATTTTAATTCATTTATTTTGAGACTTAAGAAATAAACAATGTAAAAATATTTGATCTCATAATTAGTGAGACTTCTCATAAAATTACTCGTTTTATAATATAAAAATTGATATTTAATTCATTGGTCATTAATTAAATAGTATTTTTTTATTAGAATTATTCTTGAATAAAAATATAAGCTAGGTGAAAATTATGGTTAAAACAAGTTTTTTTCAAATATATATGTGAAAGACCTTTTTACCCTTTTTAAATATATATACCTCTTAAATCTTCCTTATAGGGAAATCCTTTCAAGTACAATTGCACATAGTTTTATTAAAACAATTATTTAGGGCTTACTTGCAGGCAGCGGATTAGGCAAGGATTAACACCAGCAAGCATCTCTCTTGCAAATTCTTCATCAGTCATCCAAGCAGACTTATCATCTGCATTATTAAAACAATAAATTAACAATGCAATTATTAAAAAAAATCATTCGACAAATACAACTGGCAGCATTGAAATATGTAAATTTTATATACAACCTTGGATCACTCGAGGAGTTGGGTATCTGAGGAACTGTTCGCCATCAGTTCTGAAAATCTCCTTAAGCATTTCGAATGGGATTTGTGAACTGATCTGCTTGAGAACATCCGTAGGAAGCTTAAATCCGCCCTCGTAGAGTTGGCGAACATCTTCAAAGCTGTCGAACTCATTCGACATTAATCTGAATGCAGATTCTAAGGCAGGCCTCAGATCTTGAGATACAGATTTGATCAAGTATGTCAGAAAGTCTGACATCTTCAGGTGACCGAATCTCTCATCTCTTGGCACGTAAATGTCGAAGTTTTGAACAACAGGAAGAAGCCTGCTCTCATTGCTTGGATCTGTTGGTTAAAAACAGTGAAAACAAAATCAGAAATACTAAACACAAGATTCACGATATATATAGCTTTTAAAATGGCAATCTAATAATTTTGATCTGTTTGCTTACTTCTTCATAAAACATGCTAGGGTTGTACTTCGTTACATAATAGGGAAAGTTCACGTTGATACGTTCTTTTACAAGTTTTTGAAAAAATTTAAGGTTTCCGACAAAAATTATACTTTTCGAACTTTCAATAAAGGTTGTAATTTAGATATAGATATAGGAAAATTTTCAGATAATCATGTGATGCCACTTTACCTGATGAAGTTAAAAAATTTTATGCACTACGTACAATTGTAATTTTCACTTCACAAAAAAAAAAGTAATTTTTATGACTTTTACATTAAATTTTTGCAAAATTTTGTAAAAATTTTTTAAGTACATATATACATTTTAAACTTTTTCACTATTTCAATTTTTTCTATAGGCTCCTCAGAATACGCAAATAAGTAGTAGATCTGAATTCTCTTTTCATCCTTTTAATAATTTTCTTGTTATGTCGCGAATATATTCATATAAAATTTTTTGTAAGTTTTGTTATATATAAAAAAGGATTTTGTATTTTATAGCAAAAAAAAAATTTATTTCCATTTTTCTCTGATATAATAAGACAATGATCAATAGAAAAATGAAGAACATTTGAATTTATATAAATTTAAAATTATGAAAAATAATTTTTTAATAAATGCAATATCATCGTTATAATAAATGACATCTCCAAGAAGAGGAAAAAGACAAGAATTGAATAATTGACCTGCTTTTGAAGGTGCTCTTCCAGTTCTACCCCTGCGAGGATAGGGATATTCAGAGGAGCCTCCAAGAATGGGACGGGCAAAGTCGGCAGAAACGTCGGGCCAGCCCAAGTCATTGTAAACAGCGTAGTCATAAATCCTTTCCCATTCTTGGCGCTCTCCCGTCCCATCTCCTCTCAGATTTATCAATTCTTGTTCTCTGTATTTGCGCAGTGGCTCTGGTGTTTCATGTGGAAGATATGTCTGCAATGCACATGTACATTGAATTTAGTCACTTCAGAATCATGGACTTAGGTGGCAGCTTTAGGCGTGCTTATTTTATCTTATCTTATTTTATAATTAATAAAATTGCAAGTAAATATAAAAATTATAAGATAAAATTGTAAAGAGTAATGAGTTATAGACCGATCTTTAACAATAACATTAAGCAAAATACCAAGGGTAAGCATCATAATTGAAAATCATTTTTTTTAAAGTAAAAGTGGCAAGTTATTTAATAAATTTTTTTATAAATAATATCAAATATTACTACAATATTAATAATATTGATTTAAAAATCATGTTTAAAAGTTAGGATTAGCCGATTAGGCTTTCATTAAAATGCAAGAAATACTATATAAGGTAAAGTGCAACAATATAAAACTATTTTTTCAATTTATTATTATTTATATAATTTTAATCCTCAAATTTATTTTTCTTATTAAGAATTATATTATTCTATTTTACAAACGAGTGCGATCCTAAAACTTATATTCTCTACTTTTTGCAATAATTATGTTAATATCATTTTAACAAAATAAGATCGTTTATAGTTCTAAATTGTGATTGCAGCAGGATTTTATTTAGTAAAATTGTAAAATAAATGTAAAAAATGTGATTGTTAGCCAGCAAAATAATAAAAAATAACTATTGTGGAATATCTCACAGCATAGTATTATAGCTAGAAATCACAATCACAATTCACAATCACGGCGTTGTCAGAAGAGGATGATTCAAAACTGTTACCATATAAGCAAATATTAATATGTTAATATATTGAAATTGGTGATGTAAGTTACTTGTGTACCTTGTTGGCAAAGAAGATGCGATCGGATTTGTAATTGCCTGATGGGTAAACCCAGGAGTTGCAGACAAAGTGGAGATCACCCTGGTTTGGGATGTCTTCCAGTGTGATGCTTACGAGGAAGAACTCACTTAAATGGTTGTTTTTGACAAGAATGGCTCCTGGAACTGCAATATCTTCATCCCAGTCAAAGTGAACTGCAAATTCATTCTTGCCTGATGCTGTCAGTGATGGTAGTGTTGTTAGCCAGCTTTCCAGATATGCTGGCTTTCCAACCTTACCCACACCGTTTCCTGCAGAAAAAATAATAATAATAATAATTCACCAAAAATCACTATTTATTTATTATCGACAAAAAAAAAATACTCACAAAAGTTTTATTATTTATGAAATTTACACTATTTGCACAATAAGATCATGGATTGGACCGCACATGCACGTGCTCAAAGGATAGAAGGGATAATATATTTTGTTAAATATTCGTTTATACAAAACAAGAAAAAATAATGAAATTATTTTTCAGAACATTCCTAGAGACTATGTTCCAAGAAACTATAAGACCCATTGTATCTAAAAGAGAACATCTTAAATTATCTCCTAGAGTAATAAAATGTCTGAGAAATATTTTTTTAAAACTTCCAAATGGATCAGTAACAGTCTCCTGATCAACATGGAAATAATATAATCTATTGAAAATTTTAATCAATTAATTTACTTCTAATTATAATATCTTCTTTGACTTAATTATGGGAAAGAGGTTTTTGGTCTATTCATTCAGAATCCGCAATCCATAAAGTTATTGAGCTTCCTTACTCCTCTTTCTCCCAGAAGTCTTCGGCCTTGTAGTTGGGATCAGACTGACCATCCATGTATATCACTTTAAAATTTGGAAAATAAGGGAGAAATATATATATTAAAATGCAATAAACAAGGCACCAAATTGTCATATTATCAAACTTCTCATTTTTAGTTTGGAAGAAATTAAACCATGACAAGCAAAATGATAAATATTGGCACTAATTTTAACTACTCAATTCCATTGATGTATATTGAAAGTACAATCTAAATGTAAACATGTAGAGTTAATATTATCAAATCTACAATAAAAAAGCCTGACACTTTAACGATGTAATCGCATTAATGATGTTATTTTAAGAATTCTATTTCCATCATAGTTAGAAATCGAATACAATATATATATATATATACACACACACACATTAAATGATTATTATTCATACCATAACAAAAAATCTACAATAAAAAATAATTGATGAAATGATCGAAGGGAAGGAGGGAAAGAAACTAACCAGGATCAGTTTTATGAGAACTGACCAACTGGAGAGAAACTCCTTGGCCCAGGAACTCAGAAACATTATCAATGGCGGACGAAGCAATGTTGTTGAAATCCAACACATTCTTCCTCATCAACACCGCCTTCCCTTTTATCTTCTTCCCCTTCGATCCGAAGATGCTCTCAGTCACATTTCCAACAACGTTAAACATCTTGCCTTCCCGACAATACTCAGCAACTTAGTTTGCAAAGCAGATATATATCTCAAGAAGAGCTTGTGAATTGTGTGAAGACTGAAGCAAGAGATGGTGGGTATTTATAGGAAGAAATTCATGTTGATGATGAAGAAGAAGAAAATTGAAAAAAAAATGTGCAAAATGTGTTAATTACTGGAGGGCAATGGACGGAGGACAAAGACATTTATATATTATAAGACGAAAATTATAATATTAATTAATAGCAAGGTGGGACTTTTGTTTTTATACGCATAATACTGCCATGAGCTTTCCGTGTATTTATTCCTATTAAAATATTGATAATTATAGCTGTATTTTCTGACCCGCTTTTAATAGAACTACATGTAAGGATTTTATCGATTTGTGACTTGTAACTGTGAATGTCTCGGAGAGTCACCTTTGTTCTAAAGATTTCTTAGAATTTAGAATTAGTTTGTACTTAATTTATGTCAAATAGAAATCGTTCGAGGAACAAATTGAAGAGTCAATAAATCCTCTGATTAAAAGAAAATTTGAAAACATACCTCAAATACAAGATCTCGTCCCTTCATTTCCTTTTTGTCAATTTTTTTAATAATAAAAGTAATTAAATTATTAAACATAAAAATATAAATAAAAGTATAAAGCATTTGAAGAAGACATAAAATTTTAACAGAATATCGCATATTGAGTTAAAGACTTCGATTCATTGCTGTTTACAAATAAAACATGTAAACACTATCTCTTATTCTCAAACTTACAATTTTTTAATTGAGTTCACATTCTAATTAAGAAAAAAAAACACTTTTATATCTATTTCTCTTTGGTTGGGGCTCCATTTTTAAAAGTTGAATATTTCATCATCGATTTTTTTTTCAAATTTCAATACATTAAATATAATTTCAACACGTTAATATTCAACCTTACAGAAAGTAGAGTCCCATAACATTATCTTTTCTCTTATAGATTTACAACCTAAGAATAAATTCGGACAATATATTTCAAATATTTTATATTTATTAAATTAAATTTTATAAATTTATTCTATTATATTATATTTAATAATAATTTTTAATACATATAATATTACTTTTTTTGTAATAATAGAAATAGTTAAACCACTAAATGCGCACGCACGCAATGATTAGGAATCTAACCTTGGATGCAGCAGAGGATATAAAACTTTCAAGAAATATTGAATATCACTTGAATCAAAAACTCTTGACATATAATATTACTTTTTTTAACACTATGAGATCTAAACTTCATAAACATGGTCTAAATTATATTCAATATTATTATTATCATCATCATGATATTGTCTTTATATTATATTATATTATATATATATATAATCATGCAACTTCATTTGTAAAATTATATCTGATTATTATATGAAAATATACAATTGGATAGCACTATTCACTAATACCGGAAAGTAAATCACTCATAATTTAATTTGAAAATTAGTTATCATAAATCTAAAAGATTTATTTATTTGTTAGGTCACTCGTTTTGGTACTCCAATAATTTTAAAATCTTGGATAACATAAGTTTAGAAACCATTAAATGGAAATTATTTAATTATAATTATTTATTTTCAATAGTTGTGATCAAATAATTTCAATTTTATAATTATAAAAAATCACATATCACTTCAAATTTTAAAAATTTTAAAATACTGTAAAATTCATTATTTGTTAAATGAACCAAGTTCAATTTATAATTAAATCAACTTGTTTAATTTAAGAGCCAACTCAATAAGTTAATTATATATAAATATATTATAATAATACTTATGAAATAAATTATAATATTAAATATAATATTATATATTATGTGGCGTGTTTAAATAAATTCGAATAGCACTTATTAAAAGATTTTTGACCAATAGATCACACCAATCGAGATGATGAATCAATTATACAAGCCGTTTCGCTTCATTTTTATTTAAATTTAAAAATTTTGGTTTATTTGAGCTATCGAATCTAATTGGACGGCTCATGAACTTAATTCAAATGAAATTGGAATAAAATTTTTTTATTTATTTGAGCAACCAAACTTAATTTATTCTAGTGGAATCAAACTTACTCACAACACAATTTGTATCTATCCCAACATTCACCGTACTTTTCCGAATTTTGTTTTAGTATCGAGTTATCTTTTAAATTTTAGTCATCGACCATTTAGAATTATAAAATAGCAAATATAAATGTTGACCACTGAATTTTCAAGTTCTAATCACGAAATTATAAGTCTTAATAACTAGCTTTAAAATTCTAAATCTTAATTAATTTTTTTGAGAATTATTTTTAAAATGAATGATGATAGAAAAGCAATTATTTTAATTTATAGATTATTCTTCCATATCCAAAATATAATGATAATTATCAATACCTTAACTAACAGAACTAATAAGAAGTTAAGATATTACCTATGTGAAAGGAGATTATACGTCAATTATTTTCTTTTAAACCCTCCAAACAATATTCAAATGTATATTAATTTTATTTCCTGCCCAAACTTTTTTTTAACGATCCTGTGAGTGAAATAAAAATAAGTTCGGCTGAATTTTGTTTTTGTTCATCAAAGATTTGAGGATATCTTTTTAAAATATCTAGAATTTTTCTAATCCCATCTACTTGAAACACAATGAGAAGAAATTTATAAAAAAAACATTATTTAGCAAAATTAAAGGAAATAACTAAAACAAAAGCATATATCGTAATCATTATAAAAATATTAAAATATTTTTGAAAAATATGAGTGAAATTCAAAAACAAAAAATATGATTTAATGTTGCTGAATTTATAGTATTAATTTTATAAAATTATTATTCTTCCATGTGTTAAATTACTAAAATTATTACTTTAGTAAATATAGTAAAGTATTAAACCCCATCAAAAATTAATTAAAATCATTTTCCTTATTTATGAAAATAAATGATTTTGCTAATTTATGATATATTAAATTAATTATTACCAAATAATTGTAATTTGGTGTAAAAATTATTAAATTAAATATAGTGATGTAAATATAATAAATTCTTATTAAATTATTGCAAATTTATGTGTTAAACTCCTAAAGTTGTCATCTAAATAAATATACCAACATATTAAATATAATAAAAAATTAATTAAAAATTTATTTAGATATTTTTACATTGCATAACGAATAATTTATAATACATCAAATTAATTCTCACCAAATTGTTATAACTTTATGTGTTAAAATCCTAAAATTATTACTTAATTAACAGAACAATGTATTATATTTGCAACTTTTAGGCATGATTGAATTTGAAATTATAACTTTTAAAATTAGTAAGTCTTCAGCCACTCCATCTTAAGCATTCATTTTAGTATCACCAAAATATTTATGATATCATGAAATTAAAGTAATGATACTCAAACTTTTAATTTAAATATGTTAGAATTTTTATTAATTTATATCCTTTTTGGTAATGTGTAGTCTTTTTAATATTTCTTCCGTCTCCTATTATTTATTGTATCTTTTAAAGAATTTCTATATCTTTTTTTTCTATTTTTTTAGAAATCAAATGAGGTACTAATTTTTTTCAATTTTATTTTTTAATAATAAAATATTTTATTATTCTATATTTTTAACTTAAATATTTTAAAAAATTTATTCTATTTTTTCTTCTCATCTTTAACCATATTAGATTTTTTACATAAAATGAAAGAAAAATTTGTATATACATTTAAATTTGATTATAAAAATAAAAAATAAAATAAAATTTAATTATAAATTAAATAATAATTTTAAAAAATTTATTAAGAATAAATAAATTAAATTATTTTTTATTTTTATAAAATTAATTGAGTATTATAAATAATAAACAATGTAATACCTGCACTTCAATTAAAGCCGGCAGTGCTTTAAGAAATGTCATTTGAATTTGGTAGCTTATTCTTAATTGAGGATCGGATGAGGTGAGAGAGTGCTGCCACACTGTAGAAAATTGTTGGAGATAGTTGTCGGGGTTTAAATTCGCACTCACCATCTTTAATAAATAAACAATATTATATGATATCATAAAAAAAATAATTTAATCGCGAGCTCAATTGTATAAAAAATTAAATATTTTTATCAGTAGTTTTTATTTTTTTTAATTTTAAAATAAATGAATTAAAATTAAAATATAAATTTTAATATATTAAAAATAATTTTATTGTAAAATTTTTAATTTTTGGAAAAAAATTAATTTTTTATATTTTTTTAATTACTTACCAAGTAGATACGCAAACTATATAGTACTTATTAATAAAAGAAGTTGAGAAAATTTTTCTAAAAAATTATTTGAGAAATTAATTATTTTATTATTCTTTATAATAACAATAAATAATGAATTATGTACCGATATTCATGAGATCATTGCAGCCATATGATCTGATGAGGTTCTTCAATAAAAATACCCTCTTGTACTATTCAAGGATGATCATTACTGTTTTATTGAACATTGTGGGTTGAAACTTGGAAGTATGAATTTAAATTTTTTTAGATACCGCTCAAATCTTTGACTGTTGGTTGCTCTCAGTGATGGTGTTTTGATTTTATGAATCAAATGTAAGATACAATCTGGAATACAAGGTAAGATGATATAATTTTTTATAAAAAAATTGAAAAAATAAATAAATAGATATGTAAAAATTATTTTTAAATAATTATTATTTATTAAATTATAAATTATTAATTTTTTAATAAATAAATATAAATGTAAAAAAATTTTAACTATTGAAAAAACAATTTTTTATTTATAACGTATTATTTTTACTTAATAGCATATCATTCTTCTGAATAATTTAATGCATTAAATAATCTAAAGTTTCATTTATTTTGATAAAAATATATTTTATTAAAAAATTTAATTATATTTATAATTTTAAAAATAATACAAATATTATATATTCAATGTTAAATGTAAAGAACATGACAAATAACAGTTTTTAAAAAAATATTTTTCTCACTATCATTTTTACACCTATTTATTTAATTAAAAAATGTATAATAGACATAAAAATTTATTAATGGAAATAATTAAATTTTAAAAAATATTTTTTAATAAAACATTCGATTGCAAATACAATTAGAAAGCTCTCCTGGACTGACTTAGACCACCGTTTTCTGAGTCCCCCAATTATTGAAGCAAGATGTGATTATTATATGGAATTAAATTTAATTTATCATTAATAATAAATTATATTTATATTATTATTTATTCATGTATTATATTATTAATAAATTATTAATTTTTTACTAAAATCAAATATTTTAATTATTTTTATATTTTAATAATATATCTTTCATCTATTTTTTAATAATGTAAGTTCTCTTGAACTAACTTAGACCGTGGTTTTTTTAATCTCTCAATTATTGAAGCTAGAGGTGATTATTATATGAGTATGAATTTAATTTATGTTAATGTAAATTATATTTATATTATTATTTATTCATATATTGTATACTATAAAAAATTATTAAATTATTTTTATTATAATTATAATTTTTAATTATTTTTATATTTTTAATAATATATGTTTCTTCTATTTATTAATCATATAAAATATTTTATATTATTAAATGATAAAATTCAAAATCTTATTATATTAATTATATTATTATCATGGAATCGGGTCACATGAAAAAGAGAAAGGGCAACAGTTCTTTTGCGTTGGAATTACATCCACCTCCACGTGAGAGATGGACAACAAAATCAAGGGCAATCTTTTCCACGTGCACACAAACATTTCACAAGATTTTGTTAAAAAATCCGTATAAAAGTTATAATTTTTATAAAAATTTACAACATTTTTATCAAGAATCATAAGCATGAATGAATTTTATATCAAAAGGTACAATTTGATCGTTTAAAATTATAAAAAAAATTATTTTTAAGTTTTTGTATAAATATTATAACTTTCATTAAAAAGACTTAAAAATTTAAATAAAAATAAAAAAATATAACGGAAATATATTTTTCCCAAATTCATATTAAAGCATTATGAGAACATGTATCTAAAACAATTTTTCAATGTTGGACTTATCAGCGAACCTAGGATGTTATTGAATGGTGATTTAGTTAATACACAAAGGTTATGGCGAAAAAAAATATAAAAATTAATACAGAAGGGTTAGACTTCCGTGTTTACGTGATTTTTCGAGCTGTATATATTCGGGAAATAAGTGCGATTAAATTCAATTTTCCAATACATATAGTGTAGAATATTTTTTATTATTAAGAAATGAAAAGAAGATATCTTATTAAAAATAAAAATAATTAAATTTTTTTACCATCATAAAAAATTTGAATTTTTTTTTATTAATATGATAACATGAAAGTGAATAATAGTATAAAAATAATTTATATTAATAGTATATCAAATTTAAATCTTAATTGGATTAATAATATTGATACAATTAATTGAATAAAAACATGTTAATTTTGTGTGATTATTATTTATTAATAAATAAGAATTTAAATTTTAAAAACGACCTTTATTAGAAATAATAAGAGGGGAGAAATTTATTTATATTTTAATATTTGAAATGATTCTCTCATTTTAATGTCACGCCAAAAAATATTATACTGATAATACGAGTTTTCAATCAATAAAATTTATTATTTATCTTAAAAAAATTAATAATATACGATAATATGTCCAACTATAATATTATCCTAAATATTCACACCTTTACAATTTATTTGAGTGTCATAATCTTAACCTTAATATAAACATTTTTTTCTTGAAGGCCAAGACAAACAATGAAGTTTTTTAGTTCATATAGGAAATAACTTCTTACAAGAAATTGACCTTTCAAAAAAATAACTTTCTGTATAAATTTTCTAAAAAGTACTTCAAATTATTTAGTTAATACATAGGAATTAACATTTCCTAGGAAATAAGTTCCTATGTTTTATTTAATTCAACTTTAAATATCATGAAAAATATTAATAAAATAATTATTATATCCCTAATATTATTATAATATAATTAATAAATTTTAGTTATTATTAATTAATTTTAATAAGGATAATTTTTTTATTATATCTATAAATAACACAGGAAATAGAACTTATTTGGGGAGGTGGGTAAATTATTTCCCATATTTTATGGGAAGTAGGATTTTCTATTTTTTTTTCATTTTGCTAAATAATAACCAATCAAATAACTCAATTTTTTTCTATTTTTTAGAAAATAAAATTTTATATACTATTGAGACAAATTAAACAGCCTCTATATATTAATTTATACACAGATAAAATTTAACTTTTTATTTTTTTTAAGTTATTAAGATGAATAACTAGAATTAAGTTCCTTTAAAGTATAATATACATTTTAGAGAACAAAATATAAAATTATAACTTTTGAAAAAAAAAAGGACTCTAAATTCAATAAATCATAATAGATTAAAAAAACATTAAATTTACAACTATCAACTCCCTCAATTTTTTTATCAAAGATTATAATTTTATACTTCACTTGCCGAAATGCATTTACTTTAAAAGAGTTTAATCCTTATTTTAAATATTGGAGCATTAATAAAAAATTTTCAAGTTAGATGAATAATTATTTTTAAAAATTATGATATTTGTTATGAATAATTATTGAATGTGAATGTGCATAAGTTAAATATTATATCCCCAATTATGATTAATTATTAAAATTTAATTATGATCAATTATATCTTCAATTATAATCATATTATTAGGTTTCAATTATGATTAATTATATCTCCAATTGTAATCAATTTTATTTGTGAATTATCATTATAAAATGCAACGTTTGTCCTATAAACATGGGTTGTACAAATCATTTTATATACAGTTGAATGAAATATTCTCCTCACCTTGATACTTCTTTATTTTCCTTATATTTTTCCTTTATCTCTTTCATCTCTTTCTTTTATCATGTATTTAATATTTTCATAATAATATTAACAAATTTCTCTTTTAGCGACCGGTGTTAAATCTGAAATTAGAAAAACTTCAGCTGTAAATCCATTAACAGCGACTCAATAATGTTCCACTTAATTTTTCTTTTTACATCAAAAGTTTCTTCACCCAATAAATCCGATTCCAATTTTTGTCGGGTATTAAAATTTAGTATTATTTTATTCCTATCTCATACAACTCTAGTACTCTTTTCCAAAGTTTTGTGATATTAAAAAATCAAATGTACCAGTCATACATTTTGAAGTTTGCAACTTTGTTATTTTTAAAGATTAATTTGTACCAAATTATCATAAACTTGATTATTTAGATCAGACGTATCTCATCGTATCAATATAATCATCACAGTGGCCTAATAAAATAAATTTTTTATTATCAAAAACTAAAATAATTCTCGACATTTGTACATACGTAACACACAAATCATCATAGCTCTTAGGAGTTTGAATCACATTGTTCTTTAAATATGTTTAATTTAAATAACCAATAACAAAAAATTAAAATAATTCTCTATATTTTTTATCAAAAATATTTTTATAAAAATATAATTATAAAATATTAAAACAATATAAAATAACATAAATGTATAATAATTTTTTTATTCAAAAGTTTCATCCAAAATTTGGCATGCATCCACATCTTACAAATGAATAAAGTGGCATTTTATTGAAAAATTTAAGAGTTATTAGTAACTAAATATAAAAGCTGATTTATTTACTAATAACATATTTGATATAATGGAATGGAATATAATAAAACAAAAGAAATTTTTTTAACAATTACAAAGATTGCTCATATCCTGGAGAGTAATTATTCTATCAAATGATAAAATCTTTATTCTATAGCAAAAGTTATCAAATAGCCAATCCATCATTTATAAAACCATTTTTTGACAACTTTTATCTCTCATATTTTTATATATTCAAACATTACTCTTTATTAATAAATAATAAAACTATATTTTTAATATTTTTCTATTCAAATATTTATATAATTATATTTTTTATAATAAAATTTAAAATAATATTTTTTATTCATTATAAAATTTTTAAATATAAAAAATTTATAAATTAAATTTTTATACTTTTACTATACAAAATTTTGTATTAATTATGATTTTAATAATTAAATTTAAAATATAATATTATTTAGTTATTGATCATATCATATATTTTTAACATATATTATTATTTTACTATTAAATATATAAATGTTTAGTTATAAATAAAAATAATAATATTTTTATATAAATATAATTTTAATTTTATATTTTATATTTTTATAAATATTATTATCACTGATCCACTTTTTTTATTCCACTGATGTAATATTTATTATATAAAATATAATTATAAATAAAATAAGTATTTTATTTATAATTACGAAGTATTCGTTACATTTCATTTTATTCCAACGCGGAGACAAAAGATAAGGTGCCTTAACCGTTAATTTGTCTATTATATACTAAAAAACTCACCGCATTCCAATCCCAATTTAAAATAATTACACTTGGCCCATGCCCTGTGAAAATGCTGGGAAGCCGGATTCGGAAATGTGATGACAATCTCCAAAAAATTCAGATAAGTTTAAAGCAGCATGACATAAAATTAAAAATTCAGACTCTTGTATGATGCACCATAATTATTAATAAAAAATTTAAAGACGTGAATCATAATAAAATTTCAATTTTATATTTTTAACAACTTGTTCTTTATTAAATTCATAAAATTTATTTTATCTTTGATGTATCCACTTTACCTATCATATGTTTTAGAGGAATCAAATTCAACAAACTTGAATAATGTATTAAAAATTTCAAATTCGGTGGTCCTCATCAATAATTAAAAAATTGGCAAGATGATAAGCAAATTTTACATGAGGAAATAAAAAATATTTTAATTACTCGTAAGTTCACATTTTAAATATGCTTAAAATGCCACTAAATTTGCTCTACTAAGTGATATCTATTATTACAATAGAATATATATACTATTCATCCTTGATATAAACAATTTTATCAAAAAATAAATTATGAAATCTCAAATAATTTCAGAAGAAATCAACAAATACTTAACTCTCTTTTCTTAAATCCTGACATTGTCCATATTCCATGCAACATTTATACGTCAGGAAAAACTTCACAAGTAATAATAATCTTTATATAAAAAAATTAACTCAATTAGAAAGAAAAATAATAAGAATCTATGACTAGCTATTTTAATATTGGTTAAACTGCAACAGCAAGGTTATTATTATAATTTATCTAAAGGTGCTAAAACATGCTAATAATGTGCAGTGCAACAGCCAATAAATTAATAAAAAGTGGGTGATGGGGTCTCAAAATAAATACAACTTTCTGATGGGGATTGTATAAAATTAAGCATAAGATGGCCTGGTGGGGTCAATTTTTATTTCTTTCAATTTATATCAATTTAAATTGTGCGATTATTTTACATTTTAGTTCCCCATCAAAATCACCGCACCATGTATACTTTAATTCGATGATATGGGTCTGATCGCTACTTATCTTGATGACAAAAATATATGGAGAGTTTCACTTGAACGGTATCTACGAAACAGTTATACTAAAAATGAGACTTGAAATTACATATTGAATATAAATAAAAGGTTATTATTAAATATATGATTATGAAAAAATTGTAAAGTTGAATTTAATAGATATAAAATATTTGAAATTTAGAGTTGTTTAATCCATATATAAAATATTTTTTTATAAAAAATTGAACTTCTTAATAAATAACTTCTTATATGAATTTTTTAAGGAATGTTCAAAATTATTTTGTTGACATTTAGAAAGTAACACTTTTTAGAAAAAAAATTTTATATTTTATTTGGTTTAACTTTGAATATTTTAAAAAGTATTAATAAAATAATTATTATATTCTCAATATTATTATAATATAAATTAATAAATTTTAATTATTATTAATTAAATTTAATAAATATAATTTTATTATTTTATTCATAAATAACATAAAATAAAATTTACTTAAAGAGAGATAGGTAAGAAATTTTCATACACTGTGTAAAGTAGGATTTTTTTAAAAAAATTTGTGTAAAATAGGATTTTTAAAAAAAATTAATAATGGCCCACCAAATGATCTATCTCTCGTCTATTTCTTAAGAAATAGAAGTTTTCATACTATTAAAGCAAATCAAATCACCTCTTAATCTCATATCTTATTTTCTGAACTTGTAACATTTTTTATCTAAGGAACAGTGTTTCAGAATTGGAGTGTCGAAGAATGTTCTATCAGCCAAGTTAATAAGAATGATGAAAAGTATAAATTTGAGCCCCTATATATATAACTTTTTGTATAAAGTGGTATGTAGATAAATAATTACTGCTACAATCCTATAATAATATTGCTCCTTTTAGGTAGACATATAAAATAGGCTGATCTGTGTAAATTTATAAAAAAAAATAAATTACATTTTAAATAATTTAATTTAGTTTGTATTCGTGATTTAGTTTGCAAATTTACAAACTTTAACTATAAATTTGCAAACTGATTTTGTTTATGCGAATTTTAATTCAAATGAACCAATTCATATAAACTTGCAAAGAAGACAAATTAAATTTTCAACAATTCGATCCACTACATTTGCAAATCATGATTTTCTTTATAGAATTATTTTTAGGATGATACATCAGATCAAATTGGTGCTTGTAAAAAGAAGTCAACTCCTCTACTTAAAATATAATTGGGATGATTGATCAATTAATTTAGTAATATACATAATTTAATAAATAACTACTTAAATTATATAGATAAAGTGATAGTTGTAATCATAATTAGTGTAAATATAGACCGGATAAATGAATCTAATAATCAAATATTGATAATCTAATAATTGAATAACTAGATGATGTGATATTCTATTGATGAAATACTTATGATTTAATTTAATGATTAAATACTTTGATAAATTGATAAGGAGGGGAGTGATTGGAGTCGGGGTTATGGAGAGTGCACAAGAAGATGATGAAGATACTAAATTTGAATTTACAATGAAAGTGTAAGAGTAGATTTTATATTAGTTTTTTTTTTTTTTTGGTATAAAATAGTAATAGATAGTTAAATATGTAGGTACCGTTATTCTCCAAAACAATAATATTAATCTAAATTTAAATTATAACTAAACACTAATGTATAATGCTGTAGTTTGAGAATCTAGTTCGAGATTACACGAGTTTTGCAGAGAAACAATTCTATTTTCACGTTCGAAAATAGATATTGAAATATTTTATCTTTTAACAAGAGTGTGTAGTTCATAATAAATTTTTCCTTTTTTTTCTTTCTTTTGAAAAATTGTGAAAGTAAAAGTGATTAAAAAATTAGAATGCAAGTTTTCCTCCGACCTCTATAAAGAAAGCTTTATTTCTCTTTCCCCGTTAATTTGGCCAATCAATGATCTCCTGCATAAAAAATAAAATAAAATGCTAAAATAGCATAACTGTAATAAAATATTGGATCCAACCATATTGTTTGGTGAACTGTTGAACTCAAGTGTTTTTTATTAACAAGTTTTTAATTATAATTTAAACACCGCCAACTACTCAGTCTTATCTTCACTTTTCATGGATGTTGTTCAACACATAAACTTTCTAGAAATAGGTTGAGTGGACCCGTACCCTGGTGCCTGGTTATACTCCAATGCCATTTCTCCACTTGACTGACGAGACCACGATTACATTAAAAAAGGATATAAATCGTCCGGTGAGACCGCATGGGTATAGTATCAAATTTAATTATATATTTAAATTTATTTAATAATCGAACTTATTTTTTATGTAGAATCGATTCGTAAAACTATTAAACTGATGTATTTAATAATTAATATATTTATATATAATAATACATGGTTATATATAATATATACATTTATAAAATAGATATAAATATAATATTAATATAGTCTTAATATATACAATTATATATAGACATACTTTAATTATTGATTTATTTTTTGTGTTAAAGCTCTTTACCTGTTAGTTTACTTCAAGTTTTATTTTTGTAAATAAGCTTTTAAATAGGTCAAGTTGAGTATAAAATTTAACCTTCTATAAGCTAATAGGTTCACTTAGGCTAATAATGTATAAAGTAAGTCAAGCTTTTTTAAGATAAAATTTAACTTAACTTAACATATTTCTACACTGATTATATAGTATTAATAAAAAAGACCCATTATAACTCATTCATTGCCTTTTTAGTTAGGTTAAATTTGATAATAATATTTGAGTGGACCTTTATTAACAATTTGAATATTATTATAAAAATGAAATTAGAATGATAGAGAAATAAATGAAAGAATAAAATAATAAAAGAAAAGAATATAATAACATAAGAGAAATTTCTCTTAAAATTTCTCCTATTTATGAATGTTTCAATCTCTTTCATAATGTTCATTATTTGTAGGCTCTCTAAGCACTAAATGATAACTATCACAATTAGTAACAATAATTATTTCTAATCGATATTATCTATTATTGATTACAATAAAAGACTGTGTAAATCTCAGTTATAATAACTAATAAACAAATAAATAATATTTTATAAATATCAACATAAATAAATATTTATAACAATATTCATTTTGTAAAGAATATATTTCATTAAAAGCTCTACTAGGGAAAAAACCCAATGAAAAAAACACAATGGAAAAAGATATCAATGACGGAAAAAGAGTAAAATTTTCTTTTAGTAAATAATTTATCTCATTAAAAATTTTGCCAAAAAGACTTAATGAGAAAAAAATCACAATCAAGGAAAAAAGAGTGTATAACAAATTTAACTCCCATATTGAGAATGTCATTGAAAACCTTTAAGTCAATACCTCTACTTATAATTTAATCAAAGACTACCTGAATAAACTTGTTGTCATGATCGATTATTAAAATCCTTTTGTAAGTATAAGAAAAAGCTATCTCCATTAATGTGTTATCTTTTTAATTGTGCTTTTACACATAACATTATCTTTATATGGATTAGTTGAATTTTCTTTCTTGAAATTCACAATACATATCAAGAAGCATGATACATCATCATATGTAAATAAGCAATAATATGAAATTAAACTTTACATCTATTAAACATTTTGCATCTACATAATTAAATAGTTATGACTTAAAATTCATACAATTAAAATAATCTTATTTCAATTGTTGTATAAAGAAACCAAAAGTATAAGTTTGGTTTTATTCTAATATATCTTCTAGTTAAAAAAGAACTATGTCTTATTAATAGACTTATTAAAAAAACTATATTAAAATGTATATTATTAGGAAACCACATTAGTATATCAATTATACTAAAATATGATACTTTAGGACTAAGAACTTTTTTCATTTTCTTTGAAGTTCAAAGTGGATCCTTATTTGTACTAAGTGAGTAAATAATCATTGGAATATTTAATGGATATAATTTATCCATATAAAAATATTTTAGAATCTTTCTATTTTGATTGATGAATAAATATTCTATCATTTAAATATTTAATGTAAAGGTCCAGATAAAACTTAATTTTTCAAAATCTTTCATCTCAAACTCCATTTTTCAAATACTTTATTGCATTTGAATTTTTTTTTTGAGTTCTAATAATATTCAAATCATTAACATATACAACAATTATAATGAAATCATATTTAAATTTCTTGATAAAAACACAATCAATTTTTTATATGCCTTTTTCAAAAAAATATTCTTTAAAATGATTGTACCACATTCATTCTAATTATTTTAATGCATATAAAAATCTTTGTAATTGAATTGTATATATATTCTCAAAAATTCAAATTGCACATTTCAAGTATCCAGAATCCTTTAGGAATTTTCATATAATATTATTGTCAATTGTCATGCATAAAATGGGTATATTAAATCCATTATACATATATCAATTTTTAATATATTGCTAGAAAATTATATCCATCATATGCAAATAAATTTTTCTCATAATTAATGACAACTTTTATAAAAAAAAACTTTACATTATAAATCATACTTGCTATTTGGAACTTCAATTTTCTTATTTTCTTGACACAAATATATATTTGTACTTTATTAACTTTAAACCTTTAGGATGTTTCATTAGCTTAACACATTTTACGTGTTTCTTCATTTTGCAAGAATAATAGTATTTCAACATAAACATGAAAGATGGTCAAATTTCAACATAAACATTAGGTTTTGTTGAAAAATAATGCCCCCAAAAAATGATTTGATGTTGTTGGAAGCATTCAATTTTCAAAATTCATATTTTTCATTAAATTCATTATTAAATCATTACTAGTTATTTTTAAATTTTTATTTCAATGACAAAACTATCTATAAAGAAAAAAAAGCTAAATTTTGCAAAACATGAAACTAATGAAAGCATGTGTGAGAGAAAAATATTACCATTAAATTGTAACTATCAAAGTAAATTTATTAAGCACAAAAATAGTTAGACCAATAGCATAGATTGCTACAAATTGATATATTCATAAATGTAAAAAAAAAATATGATAATCAAAGGATGCATTACAACAAAACAATAAAATCTCAACATGACAACACTACATTTGTTTCAATAGAACAATTTCGGAAGGTAAGCAAGCAACATGATATGCAAAAAATAACAAGGCAATGGTTGATCAAGTTTGCAGGTAGTTTCTAGTAGTTAGCTCAACTTTTCTAGGAGTAATTTGCTTTTAATATAAGAACAACATTTACTTTTTAACTATTCTTACAACACATGACTTTATATGATGAGGTCTTTAAATCTTTTGAAAATTAATACAAAAATCATGATCAGATAGTGTTCAATTAAGGGCATTAAATGCTATTTACCTTAAAACATTGTTAATAACAAAGCACAAGCAAGAATAATGTTAAACAAGGACCACGAACAATGCCTCTCAAATGATAAATGACAATATCCTTCTCTAATGAATAACTCCTTCTTCCTTCGATGAACAACATCCTTTTTCTTATTACATTTCACCTTCACCATTGAATGCCCTAATTTTTCCCTTTTAAAATTAACACATTTAGATAAAAAATAAAATAATAAATTAAAAAATAAAAATAAATAACTTATAATATTTTTAATAAAAAGAATAAGACCAAAATGCAATAATTCTTATTTAAATCTCACATGCCATTGATGTAAATAGAGAAAGAAAGATTAATGAATGGCTACAAATGAGGTATATGTAGGCAAGGCTTCCTACCTTAGTATTTCAGGGGCCACGTAAGTCTGCGGCCTTTCTTATACTTTTATTCTCATACTTTTCACATATATTAACTTTGGCCACATCAATAGCACATGTTATGTAAGAATATAAGTATGTCAAAATGAGATTTGAACTTAAGTCCTCTACTAAGGAGTAGAACTTAAGTCTAATGCCTTAAACCTCCTAATCATCTTGATTGTTTATTTTGAAAATAAGAAAGTATTGTAATTATTAATTAATAGCTAACATGACATAAAAATGGAAAAATTAACTCCATTAAGGATCAAACCCAAAGTCTTTAGTTTCATAGACTAGCACCTTACATATTAGGCTATGGAGTCATTTGTCATTAGGACTTTTCAAATTTCCATAATATACGAAAAGAGAGCTAGGATTAATCTAAATTAACTTTGTAATCAAATTAAAAGATATATGCAAAATATAAAATAAAAAATAAACCATATTTATAACACATGCTTTGTTATAAAAGTGAACACAAAATAAAAAATAATGACATTAAAAAAATAGTATCAGAAAAAGAAATAACTATTTAATATTATTTTTCTCTTTTTCATCATTGGCCTTAAGAACAAGTGTCTACTATTATTTATAAGCAAAGGAAGATTTAACTCCTTAACTATTAAGGAAGACCCTCACTTCAAAAGGCATTTTTTTTGGGTAAACAAAAAGTATTAAATTAATTTAAAAATTTTATAAGTCTAGGTATAATTTTGCCTATGATATCTTCAAGTAAATATAAAACAACCCCATTAAAAAGGCAGCCAAAAATAACTAATTCATAACATAAGTTTACTACATTTTTTCATGATATAATCAACTAAGCTATTTACTTCATGTGCTTGATAGAATAAGTTTCCAAGGCAGCTAGTAGCACCTTATTAGGTTATAAACATTAATAAAGTGAAAAGATAAATCTTAGGTACACATCATGTATTACATGAAATTATTTTAAAATACTTCTTAAATACTAAATTATTTATAAATTTTAATTTAGTGTAATAATTGCAATTTTTTTATTGCATCTAACAATCTAAATGAGTGAACCTCTACATTTTTATTTGTCTTCTATTAATGTCAACCTATCATGAATCCTTCATTTGACTTTTAATTAGCATGGGACCTATGAAAATGCAAGGGCCACTTGTTTAGATAACCAAATACAATAACTATAATTGCAATTGCTGCACTAAATTTAAACCGATAAATAATTTTATATTTAAAAATTATTTGAAATAACTTCATGTAACATCTGATGTCTATCTAAAAATTTCTCAAGGCAAGGTAGATTAGCATTTAATAAGGAATTAACTACTAACAAAGCATCTAGCTCTACTATAATTGGGAGTATACACTTGTTTTGAGCTAACATTAGCCCATATCTTAGGCTACACAATTTTGCTACATAATTTGAGCATACTCTTAGTTTTTTATAATACCCAATAATCCATTCCTCATTACTATTTCTTATAACTGCAAAACATTAGTTAATCTTATGTTGCCTTAAGCATCTCCATCCATATTTAATTTATGCCAACTAAGTAAGAAAGGCTCCCACCTCACTTCCACAATTAGTTTTAGAGAAGGTAATTTTGCTTGTCTCATTATAGACTAATATTCTACTACCTTAGTTAGAGTGATGGTTTTTATGTTAATATTTATTTAATCAGTTCTAAAAATTTTCTTATTCCTATAGAGGCATGATTCCATAAACCAAAAGCAAATATAATAGCATAGGGATCATTCAAATTACAACTTAATTTAGATAAGGTTATATTAATTCTTAAATAATTAGTAAAATCTAAATGAAAGGGGTTAGCATAGGAATCCCGAATATTAAGGCTATTCCAAAGGTTTATGGTAAAAGAATATTCATGCATAATATAGTCAATGCAATCAATATCAAAATTACTAGATACACAATTTGGAGGAACATCGACCCTTCTTATGATTAAAAGTTTCCTAGTGAGACTTTTATTTAAAATATCTAACTAAATGAAAAATTGAACTTTGAAAGGAGTAGTTGTTTTTCAAATCCATTTGAAGTACTAGCCTATAAAGGAAGTACAATTTTTAACAACATAATTACCAAATTTATTTATCATCCCTCTTTGTGAGACTAAAAAAAGTGTCAAAAATAGAATTAATTATATAAAAAAATATATAAATAACTATTAAATCTAAGGCCTTATGGTTCAACATACTTTTAAGTTTTATTTCTTTTGGGGATAAATACACTATATATATTATGTTAGAATCTCATTATTTAATTATTTAATTTTCCAAAAATTAAATTTTTTCTATGTACCCTACAACCTATCTAATTCTAGCCTTAATTATATATGTTATGCATTTTAGTGCTTTTCTATGAAAACATAACTTGTGCCCAATACTCTTAATATTCCCAAAAGAATGGTATTTTCTCTTAAAAACCTAAACTACAGAGTTTGGTTATAATGAATAAAATTCCATGCTAATTTGTTAAGCATTGCCATATTTATTGTGAAAAAGTTCTCGATCCTAACTCTACTTACATCATTAAGTATCATAATTATTTCTTATCTAATAAGAGCTAATTTTCTTCCTTTAGTCATACCCTTACAAAAAGTTCCTAATCAGCTTGTACATTTTTTAATGAATACCTTTGGAGATTCTAGTGAAAGGCATATAGTAAAGATAATGGGCAGACAAGAAGACAAAATTAATAAAAATTACTTTGCCAACAAAGGAAAGGTGTTTCATTTACTATCCCTTGAATCTTCCCTTAATTTGTGTACAAGAAATTGAAAGTCAATTGACTTGTAATTTTCCTTAATATTAACCCTAAGGTATTTATCTAAACTCCTTCTAAGATTTATGTTTAACTTATTACTAAGTGTATGTCTAAGTTGATTTTCAATTTTTTTTAAAAAAAATATATTCTAGACTTTTTAAAATTCTCCATCAGCCTTAAGACTTCAATGAAGTCATTCAAAAAAAATTTATTTGTGTAGCAATTTTTCAAGTCAGTTTTAGAAAAAAGAACAATATCATTAACTTAGAATAAATGTGGAAAACTTAATTTATACTTATTAGGCTTTGTTAAGTTCCAAATTTTATTTTGGAACTATCTCTAATTGTTAGTTGTAAATATCTTAAACACAAAATGAAAATGTAGAGAGATAGGGGATTTCCTTATCTAAAACCTATATAAAGGTAGTAGGATCTAATTTCCTTATTGAACAACACATGATATGACATCATTGAGATAAAACTCATAATCAAGGTAATCAAATTAGGAAAAAAAAGAAAATAAAAAGTACTATCAATCTTAGCTTTGAATTTATCTATAATATGTATTATATCCTTCAAAATTATCATGTTATCATTGGCCTTTAATATTTTAAACAAAGACTACTTGATAAGGAGAAATTAAATTTCTAGGGATAGTTTATCATTTAGTAATCAAGGTTTTATTCAACCATTTAGGAATGCAGTAAATTATAAAAGCATCGGAGACATATTTGCACTTAGAATCTCTTACCATAAACCAAAATATTTAGAAAAACAAAGAATCAAGACAATTAAGGTAAGAAGCCTTTGTGGCTTTTAAAGATTTTAAGGTTGCTAGGGTTTCCTATCTACTAAAGCAAGAAATAAAACTGGGCATAACTCCATCCTCCAATCCAATGTTGCAAAATGATGACTTAGGAATATTAGGGAGACAAGATTTTTTAAAGGGGTGAATCTTTCAATGAATGAAGGTAGGATATGTTGTTAAATTATTCACATTTTTTAGCCATTAACTTGCCCCATTTTTAAGTTTGGAGATTTTTATTTTTTTCTTCTCCTAATTACTATGGATAAATGATAGGTATGAGTATTTCCATCCTCATCATGTATTTACTACATACTAGATTTCAAAGCCTAAATCTCTTTCCCTTATCTAAATATTTAACGATATTCCACTTAGAAGGTCTTGTCTAATTTGTGTAATGATTCAAAAGGAGGAAATTTCCAAAGCAATTTACACCTCTTAATTCTAGCTTCAAAGTTTGGGATTGTTCTTTTTGTAATTTTTCCTTAAGATTTTCCAAGAAAGGATTTAAATGCCTTTCTTGGGGACTCTAGATTCCAACTATTTTGCTTTTTTCCAAGTATGGCTAAAGATATTTTTATTCCACTCTTTTAACATTAGTTGGAAATGATGAGGGTTTTTGGGGACCAAAAAAAAAAATAGGTACTCCATTCCTAGGTTAAAATTTTGAAAATCATCTTATGTTAACTAAGCTAGTTCAAATTTGAAGAGCCTTTTTTCATTACTACCTCCTACGGCATGTAAGTTAATTAATATAGAATGATGATTAGAAAAGGCTTTTGGTAGCATACGAATATAAACCTCACTAAATTTAATACGCTAGTCTACCGAGCAAAAAGTCCAATCAAGCTTTTTAAAAAGATGCTTATAGCTTTTCTACTTTAATATCTTTTAAGTAAATCTTCCTCTTTGCACATTAATTTCTAATAATTCACAATTATTTATTCAATCATTAAATAGGTTCTCCTTATTCTAAATAAATAGGGCTGCATTTTAATCTCTAATGTTATTGAAATCACTCGTGATGAGCCATAGAGCCGATATTAAATGATGAATGGATTCTAACTTAACTTATAAAACCATCTCCATCTCTTAATTAGGATTGGCATATACTATAGTGAGGTATCAACTTTCCTCTAAGATCTTCATATGCATAAGTTGAAAGTTATTGTATAGTATCTTTATAGTAACTTTATGCAATTTCTATGCTACCTAAATCCTACTAAAGAAACCATCACCATTCATTGGTTCCTATTGATCATATATGATATCTTTAAAAATAACTTTAGCTCTAGTTAATGCAACTCTAGTTTCAAAAAGAGCTATAATATTTGGTCTAATTAAGCCTATAGTAATGTTTAATTTATTCACAAATTCTTTCTTTTTTGCACCTCTACAATTTTAGACCAATATCTTCTTAATTATTATAAAAAAAATTAAATTAAAGGAACAAAACAACTCAAGGGACCTTAAGCAAGATCTATCTTTTCAATGTATTCATTAGTAGCATTCTTAGCCATTTGCAAGTTTATTTCATTGTCTGTCCCAAGCACCTAACCAGTTAAATTTCTATCATCTTAAGGCTTTACTTTTTTAAGGCAAACAAGGATCCCATTATTTGTCATATCTCTTTTAACATTCACACCTTTAAGCATGATGTCTGGAGTCTCATATACATAAGTGAGGCTCAAAGTGGAAGCAGTTAGCTTTAGAAACTTTCTTGGCTGAGTTCATTCACTCATAAATAGAGCCCACACTAGTTTAAAGCTATTTTCATCGACTACAAGAATAAGAAGCAACAATGACAACGTTTTTAGCGATGACAAAAATTCGGTCATCACTAAAAGTATTTCTAACGACATTGTCATTAGTGAAAGCCAAATGGCTTTTAGAGGGAATCGAAAAATCGAGGCGGGAAGGAATTAGGCTTTAGTGATGACAAATGTCGTTGCTAAAAGCCTAAAAGAAATTTAGGGGGGAAATTTAGCCTTCAGCGATGACAATTGTCGTCGTTGAAGGTTCCCACTTTCAACAACAACATTTGTCATCGCTGAAAAGCCAGCCTCGAAAATTGGCCAGGCCTTTAGTGACGACTCTGTCGTCGCTAAAAGGCTCAGCCTTCAACGATGCCAAATGTCGTCGTTGAAGGTTTGCCTCAAGTTCCGAGGATAACCTAGAGCGACGACCGACTATAGTCATCGCTGAAGGCCTTATCCGATTTTTTAGATAGGGCTTCAGCGACGACAGATGTCGTCGCTAAAAGGTCATCCTTTTAGTGACGACATTTATCGTCGTTGAAGGCCTGTTTGCTAGAAAAAAAAAAAGCCTTCAGCAACGTCGCTAAAGGGTGACTTTTCAGCGACGACCCTTCATCGACGATTGAGAGTTTTTTCTCATCAGTGAAGGGTCCACCTATATAAACCTCGGCGCCTCCTCCCCCTCTCATTTGCGTGCTTGGAGAATCTGGACCTGAGATAAGTTTCCCAACTTTCTCTTTCTCTTATAATTTTTTCTATTTTAGTATATTTATTTTTTATATATGTTAATGTGTATTAAATTTGTATATTGCATATTTTAATTTATTAATTATTATTAGCACTTATCTTTGCTCGTGGAGAGTATTCAGAGTTAATCAGTAGATTTTTGCTATTAAGATACGTAAACTAAAATTTATAATATTTTAGTTATAAAATATTATATTTAATTTACTAAAATAGTTTGCAATGAATTAATAGAGTTGATAGTATGTTTAATTTAATATGAAACTTCATAATATTTAGTTTTGCATGTTATAAATTTTAAATTTATTTATGTAAATTTAACTTAGTATAAAATTTATAAATATAAATTTTATTGTTATTATGTACCCTTAAATTATAACTTTGTAGTATATAATATATGTCTAAATTATTCAGTTAGACTAATGTAAGATAAAGTAGTTATGATATTTTATCCACAAAATCTAAAATTTATGCAATTTAGGAAACTTCAAAATGATTAGATTCGTTAAAACAATGTAAGATAGAAAAATAGAATACGTATGTAAATATAGCTTAGAAAATAAGAGATTATAATAATATAATCTCTTTTTTAATTGAGATTGAAACTTAATAATTTAAATTATACTATTTATACCATATAATAAGAAAAATTTAATTAAACTCGAGACCGCATGAAAATTAAATCCTAACAATCTAAATTATATTATCTATATTATATAGAAACAAAAAATTCAAAAAACTAGGAAGTTCGCATGAAAATCACCCTCTTCTTGGATAAATTAAATTTATCTTTTTCTTTTAAAATTATAAAATTTATAATTGATTAATTTTTAAAAATTATTTGTTAAAATTATTTTTTAAAGCTAAACCCTAAACACAACCAAAATAAATATAGTTTATATAAGTTTTGAATTATATTTTATTATTTTCAATGTCAATTTTGTCATTAATTGATTTTTTTTATTTACAATTTCAACTATTATGTATCTTAAATTTTTAACTGGATTAAAAATTAATTTTCAAAATAAGGAAATGTAAATTTTTGAAAATTATGAAACATTTCTCAATTTGTATAGAAAATATATGTTATATACATAATTCTAATAGCTAAAGTTACAATAACATTATATTAATGAATAACTTATGAAACTAAAAAAAAATATACGATGAAATATTTTTGAGGGCCAATCTACAAAATTCTAATAGCTAAAGTTAAAATATAATTTGGAAATTATATAAATGATGAATATTATTTAATTTGTTTAGAATTATATTAAAAGAAATATTGACAAACAATGGTTCCCTATTTTGTGATAGCATCCTCTTACTTTCTTTCAATGTTATAATGATAAATATTATTACTTTGTTATAATGACATGTGACATATTGGAGTTATATAAAAATATATATAATAATTCTTATGAAAAGACTTCCTGATAAAATAATCAAAATGACCATACCATAATAGAAATTTAAAAAGTTTCTCTGCCTGATAATTTATAAGTATTCATAAAATACATGGAGAAATAAGAAAGAATTCAATGGGAGGTCAGAGAGGAGAGCCCCTCCTCGGTCTCTTACTAGTAACATTATCATGGAACAATTGGGAAAGGTGGCACAGAGATTTCCTAGAAAACATGCTCAATTTGGTGGTTTAAAGTGAAAAAAGGGTACCAACGAACTTAATTGGAGTAAGAAAAGTATATTTTTTAATCTCCTGTATTGGTCGATAATGAACTTAACACATAACATTGATGTGATGCATGTTGAGAAGAATGTATGTGATAGCATCCTGGGTACATTATTGGACATTAGGCACAAAACAAAAGATACAGACAATGCAAGATGAGATCTGGCAGACATGAAGATAAGGCCCAACTTACATCTATATGAGCAGAGGGGTCAATTTTTCAAGCCATATGCTGCATATACGCTTAACTAGGAAGAACGAAAATGATTTTGCCAATATATAAAAAATGTGTAATTTTCAGATGGGTTTGTTGGGAGTCTTTGTAAGAATGTCACAGATCATGACCTGAAGTTGAAGGGGCTGAAATTACATGACTATCATGTTATTATGCAAAGATTGTTAGGACCAGGAATTCAGGATTTCTTACTAAAGGAATTATCATATCCACTTGTTGAGTTATGCAACTTCTTCAGTCAAATATGTGCTAGAACTATCAATAGGAAGGATATTTTGCAAGCTAAACAAGACATTATCATTATTTTATGCAAATTTGAGAAGATATACCCTCCAGCATTTTTTGATATAATAGTTCACTTAGTAATGTATTTGCCAAATAAAGCATTGGAATGAGGACCCGTTCATTTTCGATGGATGTACCCATATAAGAGATATATAAAATAGTTGAAGGATTATGTTCGAAATCGTAGTCGATTGGAGGGTTCAATTGCAGAAAGGTATATTGTTGATGAGGCATTAACGTTTTTCTCTATGTACTTGGAAGGAGTGGAAACTAGATTCAACCGACTTGATAGAAATCAAGATGTAACACCTAGTCAAATAAGAAGGGCATTGCCGGTATTCTAATCCCAGTATCGACCGATAGGGAAGAAGATTATTTCTTACTTTGATAGGAAGGATCGAGATATTGCAGTATGGCACATCTTGAATAATTGTACTGAGATTGAAAAGTATCTCCCAGAAGTAACTTAAATGTCATTTGTGTTTTTCTCCTTTTTGTGATTATAATAAACTAAGATTTTTATGTTTTATAGTGAGTATCGATTGGAAATCGAACGAAGTAATGCTGAAAATATTGATAACTTACAAACAACTAAATTTCCCTCATGGTTTTACTCGACCGTAAGGGTTTTTTCTTCCCAAATTCATTAAACTAATATCTTAAATATTGTTCATTTCTTTTACTGATCTTTCAATTTAATTCTTGGAACAATTGCTACTTTTTTAGATATACCATTTACATAAGAACGGTTCCTCAGAGGCCACCGAAGAGCTACTATCATTAGCCTTCAGTCCCAGTTTTATTATGATGATATACTCTATATGTATTGTGAATGGAGTGAGGTTTGTAGTCGAAACTCGGGATGCGTAGCATAAAATGCAAAACAGTGGCATTTCTACTTTGGGGACTGATGGTAACATGTTTTATGGTGTACTAGAAGAAATCATTGAGTTAACTTATTTAAATAAGTACAGTATGACTTTATTTAAATGCAAGTGGTATGACACTGATCTTACAAAGAAGAAACTTTATATTGACAAAAATATTACAAGCATATCGATCAATGGACAATGGTACAAGGATGATCCTTATATACTTGCTACCCAAGCAAAACAAGTGTTTTGCACTGAAGATCTCCTTAATGGACCGAATTGGAAGGTCGTCCATAATTTGGTGCATCACGATATATGGGATCTACCCAGTGATGGAGACAGTGCACAAGATCTGTTATTTCTGCAAGATAGTAACTCATCTAACTTCAACCTCATAGTTGATCTTAGAGATTTTGATCTAGTAGATATAGGTAATGAAAGAAATAGTCCTTCAATCATTTCAACTTATAGGAATGTTGGATCTGGTGCTTATGGAGAAGACACCTTCATTGATGATGACGAGAGCCTTGAAGATGAAATAATTGATGATTATATGGATGAGGGGCCTATACAATCTAATAGTGAAAGAGAAACCGATGACCATGAGTCTGTTAGGTTCACCGACACTGATTCAGACTAGGGATAAAATAAGATATTCGAACTGCAACTCGTAATTGTGTAAGCATGATTGTTTAAATAATCAATATGATTGTAAAAAATTGAACCACTTGATCGTTCAATTTGGCATTGGATCTTCTTTTAATTACTTGTATAATGTGTATTATTTTAGTTATGGTGGATGTCAAGGCACGACACCACGGAGGTGATGCTGGAGGTGACCTATCGCAACGACCCATCCATATTCCATCACAGTGCGAGGGATGAGGTATTTGTTATTAACTGTGCATACCTGAGATTGATTAAATATCATGTTTATTGTATTGATATTTTTCTTTATTTATTGAAGTGGAAGCTGCGAGAAAGAGGGGTCCGAATAAGTCCTTTAGGCTGCATGAGAAAATAGGTAGGGTTTGGGGCAGACCGGTGCCTGTACAGTTTGATACGATTAGTACATGGCATGCGGTTAGTGAGAATGTTAGCCATCTCCCTCGTGATATTGGTAGCATGATCTGCGCCTACGTGCCGCCCTATTATAAGTCATGGCAAGCTGTATCTCAGCAAATTCGAGATAGAATTGTGTAGGAGATTTGCGTAAGTATCTATTTCCTCTATCTACTGAATTAAATTCCTATGAGATTGAAATTTCTAAATATATTACTCATAAATTTGTTAAATGTCTTTTAATGCAATCCCATTTCGAGTTCCAAGGCATCTCTGAGGGTGATCGGGTCTGGTTTTATACGGATTGTTGCAGACTTATACAGAGATTGGAAGTACAAGTTGAATAAGCATTTCTTAGAGCATGGAGGCGATCGATACTAGGAGTATAACTTGGATCGAGCTTGACGTTGTATGCCCTGATCTGTCTCACCACAGACATTGCAAAAGTGTGTGGACTTTTTTGATAGTGACGAGTATAGGGTAAGTATGACATTTTATAGTATTATGTCATTATTTCATATATTTAAATTGTAAACATAAAAATTTAATTTTTTTTTTTAATTTGTAGGAGTTGTCTAAGAGAAATACAAATAATAAAGCACAGAAGGTCGCGAATGACCGACATGGGTCAAAGTCTATTGTTGCACATTGCTTTGATAAGGTAATTTAACTTTTTAGTTTCTTTTTTAAAATGGATAACCACTTGTTAGATAGCTTTATTTATTTCATCCTTTTTTTTTCTTTTACAAAAATTAAACAGAGAAATAGAGATACTAGTGAGTTGCAGTCGATTCCTGCTACAATCGGTTCTCGAGAATTTCAAGGACCGACACACATATAAGTCGGGGGAGTGGATGCATCCAATCCCTCATGGGCAATATATAAGGTACTTGAATTTTATATTTTAAATAGAATTTTATGAATATATCTTATAAGATAGATTTATTATTGAATTTTGTTTTATAATTTAAGGCAAGGATGACTGAGCTCATGACTCAACACGTTCAGTTTAGTGTATCGTCCACTAGCTTGTTTGCGACTCCTATACAGATAGATGAGGTTACCATCGCCGATGAGGTGCTTGGCGCTCGTCGAGGGTACAGGAAGGTTGTTAAGCGTGTGCTTGCTGGTCAGTCTTATCATTCGGTGGGGACTTCTAGCGTAGGGGCGAGTTCACAGACCGTGTTTCAGGTTAGTGAGTTGTAGGAGCAATTACAGCAGAGTCGGGAGCAGTTCCGCAGAGCCAACAATTGATTCAAAAGTAGCAGTAGATTACACAGCAGCAGCAGATGTAGCAGTAGCTTAGGACTTACCTTACTGAGATGACCTTGATCCTTAGACAATAGGGTATCGTCCTACTGTCACCTCCATTTACTACTACTACACCGCCTAAGCCGAGTAGATTTACGCCTGCACTTGCCGCTCAGCCACCTAGTCCATCTCAACTGCCACCATCGTTTTATCGTCCTCGTTGCCAGGATGATGATGATTGTATATCGGCATATTTATACCTCCCTTCCCCGTAGTATATTCTATATATGTATCTTTATATTTTTTTATGTGTACACATTTACATGGATTGTATATATATAATTTATTCATATAAATACTATTTTTACAATTGCTTTATGAATATTCATTTTTTTTATATTGGAACAAATTGTTAGACATTATTATTAATACTACTGATGTATTATAGTTGTATAACTTATATTAAATTAAATTTAAAAAAGATATTAAGTAATTCAAATTAATTAAAATAAAGAATATTTTAGATAAATATTGTTAAATATAATATATTATTTGAAATATTTAATTATAATGATAGTTTGAATTTAAATTTAAATTTTTTTTTAAAATTCAAAAAACCTTTAACAGCGACATTGTCATGGCTATAAGGCAAAATGTCGTCATTGAAGATGACAATATCGTCACTGAAGCCCTCTTTTTAACGATGACAATTGTCGTCGCTGAAAGCACACTTTTAGCGATGATAGTTGTCGTCACTAAAGCTCAATTTTCAGCGACAATAATATCGTCATTGAAGCCTGACCTTTTAGCAACGACAATTGTTGTCGCTGAAAGTCAAACTTACAGTGATGATAATGTCATCTCTGAAAGTAGCTTTAGCGACGACTTTTTTACATTGTCGTCGCTAAAAATCAAATTTCAAAATTTTTTAAATTTTGAAATTATTTTCTACGACGATATTGTTGTCATAAAAGGTCGTACTTTTAGCAACAACTGTTTCAGGTACAAAACTATACCAACGACATTTTCAGCAACGATTTTTTCTTTTGACGACGACCGAACGCTCTTTAGCGATGACAAATATCGCTGCTAAAGGTATTTTTTGTTGTAGTGATCTTGTATTGGGCCATGCAAATTTCGTTATGTTTGCATCAAAGAAAAAAAAAGGATAATTTGAATTAGACACTTCATGGGATTCTTGTTAATCATATCCTCACCTTTTAAATTTGGAAGATGTTTGACAACATCATTTTCACCAATTTTTTAATACATTAATAGCGAGATAGTTTGAATACGAAACTTATAGCACACTACTTAAGTCTTTGACTATTGTTAGATCAAATTTCTTAACCTCATCTAATATTTAGTCATCAATCAATATTGTACTCACTTGATAATTATTCCTTTTTTTTGGATAAATAGTAGAAATGGTTAAATTAATAAACACATATTAAAATTAAAGATCAAATCTTATAAGCAACAAGAGGTGTAAAACCTTCAAGAGATATCGAATATTACTTAAGGTAAAAGCTTTCAATTTTTTTCCTTTTTTTAATGATAATAAAAGTGATAATACATTTACTATACATGCAAAATTTTGAATTTAAACTCAAGAAATGTAGAGAAAAAGTTCCAAAAATATTAATATAAAATATTATTACATCACTAAGGATTTCATCCTTTTTTTAATGTATTTTCTTATACTACATAAATTATAGTCAATAATAAAGAAGAAAAGGATATAATTTTCCAAATACAAAAATGTGATGTTTCTAAATAAAATAAGATAAGGTTTTGTTATTCTGTGTCCTTAATTAAAATTTTTTAAAATTTACGTTTGTTTATAAAATGTATTTTAAATTTTCAAAAAGTTTAAAGAATAAATTAATTAAAAATATATAAATTTTGAAAATATTATATTATTAACGATATTAGATATTCTTTAACCAATGACACCATTCAACAAATACTAATAACGTAAGTAATACATGCATTTAAAGGATATACTTATTAGTGTTTTATTTATTGAATAATGAGTCACATATTTTACAAAAATATAAATAAGTATAGCCCTATTACCCAAGGTTTAAACAATAATAAAGGGTTGATATGTATTTTCCCATTTACACGTGAAAGGCAATGATCCTTCTTGTTGGGTTATTTTGTTCTTGTGGCGGTGTGCGAACGTCAAGATGGGGCAACGGTCCTAGGTATGAACAAAAGACCATTTATGAGGTAGCGAGCTTAATGTTTATCTTTAACGAGACTCTTGCATGGATTTTGATTTATTGTTAATTTGAGAAGCCAAGCATGATAAATGTTTGTAAAATTCACCGGCATAAATGAAATTCATATTTATTGTTGTGTTCTATTCTCCTTAGATACAATAAAAATGATAAACTTGATGTTACTAACATGTGCACAAATTAGAAATAAGACAAAAATGTTCAGTAGAAAACTACTTTACAGTGCTACTGATAGCAATTTGATCGGACGGTTGTGATTTGCGCAGGGGAAAATGCAATAGGAAAAAGGTAAATTTCATTCATCTTCTCCAATATTTGGACAAAAATTATTCACTATTCCTCTATTTTAAATATTTGAAAGATCTCCCTTGTCCGCCAACATCCTCTAACTCCGTTGAAAATATTTCTTCTTTTACCAATTTTGTCTTTTGTTTGAACTGTTAGAATACAATTTATTTGCTTGAACATTTGTTAATGCTTTATAAATTTATTTCAATTAAGTGTTTATCAATAAAAATGATAATCTATTATAATATTTTTAATTATGTAAATATGTTATAATTCATTCTAATATTTTATATATAAATATCTAGTATCACCTAGTTAAAACCAATGGTTTTAGAGACTCCTCATAATATATAACCGAATTTAAATTTAATTTATTATCAGTATAAAATATTTTAAATAATTAGTAAATGAGAAGAAAAATACATTATTGAAACAATAAAAGTAATTAAAAATTTTTAATAGTAGTAAATATGTTTTAATAATTTTTTATTGACATAGCAATCCATTAATAATTGATAGTGTAAAGCTAATTTACCTTTAAAGTACATTAAATTTAAATTCTTAATTAATTTTTTGACACAATTAATTAAATATCATATTAATTCTTTAACATAATCAAATTTATTATCATCCAAATTCTTTTGTCCCACCAAATCAATAAATTATTAACATCAATTATAATCAATACCTTTAATAATACAATGATATTCAATGTTAGTTTAAGAGTTTTTCTCTATTATGTTCTTGGTTCAAATTTAGTATTATGTGTGTGTTAAGTGACTTGTCACTTCTCTTAATGCAAAAAGGAATTAATGTTAATTATAATTTCTAAAATTAATTACAAAAAAACTCAATATTGCTAAGAACAATATATTTGAAACTTTTTTGTTTCTTATTAACTTTATACTCCAATATATTTGATAACTCTAAATTCGAAATAAAAATTTCATAATAACACAGAAAGAATTATTTCATTTTTATTTATATTATATTATAGTTACAATTTAATACAAGTTAAATATATAATATCGATATAATTCATCATAATATTTTGATGTATATATCCTGTATTAACTAGTTAAAATCAACGGTTTTAAAACTTCATATAACATATAATCTATCTAATGGGTTTAGATTTGATTTATTGTTACACTAATTACTACTATGATTTTCTATTGAAAATTATGGTAACATTGACTTTTACAAATCAAAACATTACTTTCTAAAAACAATTCACTAATTGCTAATATTTATACTTCCATTTAATTTTTCTTTTGTTCACATCTTCATTTAAATTGCGTATAGAAAATTGTGAAAGCAATCAAAATATCTTTCAATTAGTGAATTTTTTTAAAAGAAAGTAATTTGGAAAAATTAGTATCTTTCATTTATTCCACTTGAATAATCAAGGCAAAAAATGTTATAATTATTTTATTTTAACTATATAACTATTAGATGATTTAAAAATATTAATAAGAAAATATCATACATTTAATTGGAATGAATTATATTTAATTTGTACCTATTAAGAAATATAAATAAAATGAAATAATACTTTTTGTGTTATTATAAAATTTTTATTTTGAATTTAATGTTATCAAATATACTAAAATATAAAGTTAATAAGAAATAGAAAAGTTTCGTATATATTGTTGTTAGTACTATTGAATTTTTTTAAATTCATTTTAGAAATTATAATTAACATTATTTTTTTTTTGAATCAAAAGGAGTGATAAATCATTTAATACACATAATACTTGGTTCGAACCTAGAACATTATAGAGAAAAACTTGTAAATTAATATTGAGTAGGACTATATTACAAAGTGTGTCAATTATAATTGATATAAATTTATTAATTTAATGGGTCAAAAGAATTTAGATCACTATAAATTTGATTATTATGTTAAAGAATTAGATGACATTTAATTGATTGTATCAAAGAATTAAATAAGGATTTAAATTTGATTTATCATAAGTGTAAATCAGTTTAATATTATTATTCATTTATATATTACTATATCAATAAAAAAATATTAAAACTCATATATTGTTAAAAATTCTTAATAACTATTACTTTTTTAATATGTCTTCTTCTCATTTACAAATAGTATAAAATAGTTTATATTAATAATAAATTAAATTTAAATTCATTAAATAAATTAGATATTAGAGAGAGTTTTTAAAATAGTTGATTTTAACTAGCCGATACAAGGTATATACATAAAAATATTATGATGTATTATATCAATATTATAATAGATTACCTTTTCTATTTATAATTACTTAGTTGAAGTAAATTTATAAAACATTAATAAATGTTTGCACAAACAAATTGTATTCCAAGAGTTTACTTTATTTGCGTTCCAACATAGTTTACAAATTACAAACAAAGGGCAAAGTTGGTTAGAAAACCTAATGGACCAAGTAGATATGTTTTTTAGGATTATAAAGAATGAGATTTTGCCTAAATTAAAAGTCTATAGCATAATTTACAAATTAAATTACTAATAGTGTTTATGTAATAAAATTTTATAATTCAACCTCTAGTTTAAGTTTGATCATTAAAATAATGTAGTTTCATTAAACTTTAAATATAAAAGTTGCTAGGCTGAGCTTTATCTAACTTTGGGCATTAATTTCACTTTAATTGGATACTTAGAGCTCCAAACTAGGCTTCAGTTAAAACATGAAAATTGTAGAACTTTCTCTCAATTTTTCAACCATGGGCTTGTTTGGCAAATAGCTGATAGTTATAGCGGGTAGCTAATTCAATTAGCTGTTAACTGATGGCTGATTATGTTAATTGATGACTAATTCTGTTAACTAATTTAACTAACTAATTGTATAAGCTGTTTGAATAAAAAAAATTGATAAAATCAGCTGTTTATAATTAGCTGTTTATATATAAAATGATAAATAAGAATATGAATATATTTTATGAAGCATTTAAGTATTTTTTATTTTAATATTTTATATTTTATATATTTTTTAATAAATTAATTTTTTTGTAAATAATGTATTATTATAATTTATTATAAATTAAATATTTATTTAAAATTAAATTAATATAATTTTTATAATAAATAAATTTACTAATAAAAAATTAATAATTATAATTATTTAATTTTTATACAAAAATAAATAAAAATATATATGAAATACATTTTGAAAATAAATAGATATTTTTTTGAAATTATAAATTTAAAAAAATAAATTTTAAAATAAAAATAATATTTTACCTTTTCAAAAATAATAATTTAAAAAAAAAAGAAGAAGAAGAGGCCTAAATCTCAAATCAAAGATGTAGGTTCCACCCTCCCTAATTGGCCGAAGCAAAGATACCAATAGAATGCAGGACTTGACATTTATAAAATTGAAGTAAAATGTTTATTAAAAGTTGTGATAATTTAGTCATTACACAGCAAAATGTAATCACTGATGGAAAACGCTACTACTAATAGCGTTTTCATTTTCAATTTATTGAAGCCTAAAAATTGTTTGAAATAGTTGTTTACTAAATAATTAAATTAGCTGATTTTATAAGTTAACCAGCTAAAAGCTATATGATAAATTGTTTGTCAAACATCTCCTATGTAAAGATTTTAGACATTCAAAATTTAAGTTATAGTAAAAAAAAATTGAAATAGTATAAAAATCTAACCTTAATTAAATAATTTATTAACATTGGAAAATATTACTTAATCATAAAATAAGATCAATTTCGTTAAATTAAGCATATATAATACACTAAGAAGTATAAAATAAGAAAAAAATAATATAATTAATATTTTGCACATTATTCATCGTTGAACCCATCATTAAGTTAAATACATTGTTTCATTAACCTTTTAGAATAGTTATTATTATTCTTAAATATCTCTAATCAAGCATTATTATAAATTTGGATAGTAATAATACATCAAAACTAATATGTATATTGGCCAATAATCATGGTTATGGATATAAGATACTAAGTCAATACATAGGTGCAAATTAGAGAATAAATATACTAGATAAACTCGCCATAAGAATGTTATATGAATTACTATATAAGTGTTATAAACATGTCTCATACCAACAATAATGTATGTAATCCTTTGACTAGATATCACTAAAGTTTCCCACATGAGGAATCATATACTTTGATACCATTTAATATCACCTGTAATAAAGTTGCCTAAAAGGTAATACTTAGGTATATCACAAAGGCATAGATCATGTAAAGGATCTAAGTGATTAAGATGGGATTTTGTCCTTCTAATATAAGAGAAGTGATATCTATAGGTCTCTTGATTAATATAACACATTTTAGTATGACAAATTTCTTTGTATATCTTAAAAATAGAATTGATAATTTGATTGATAATGGCACTAATCAATTTTGATTTCTATTTAATTAATATTGAATATTTATTTCTTATGAATAGTGCAATAATGCACATTATTTCTAAGAATAAAAAATAATTTTCTTAATTAATAATGGGTATAATTATATTAATATAATATCTAGTAGTACAAAGTTATTTAAAGGCTCCTAAAGAGTTAATATAATTTTACTAAGAAATATACAATGCTTATAAATGTATTGTTATTAATTAAATCTCAAAGATATTTAATAATTTTTATAAACATATGATGAAATAAATAATACATTGAGATATAAGTCCAATTGAAATAAATATTATAGTAAACTAGAAGTTTATTGCCCAAAATATTTTTACTACTTGGCATGATCACTTTGGCCACTTGAATTAATAAAGATGTAAAAAATATTAAAAATTCATATGGTCATCCATTGAAAATCTAGAAGATTGTTTCATTAGCTAAAGTTAGGATTAAATTCCTAACATATTTTTGAATGAATTTAAGATGATAAATGTGGACATACTTGTTAGTGTATGCTTTAGTTGCCAATTATAGGATGATTATATTTGTATACATTGTATTATATTTTCTTTATAAAGGCATTCCAGTTATTATGTTTAATATTATATCTACATAATATAAGTAAATATAGTAATTGTACACAGAATAGTTAATATTATTCTTCAATGTTCCTTGTTAATTATTATTATGAACTAGAATAATAATAATAATAATAACAATACATTAAGACTAGTGTGTATGTTAGCTAATAATTATGTTCATGAACATAAGATATCAATTCAACTCATACGTACATATTAGAGAATAAATATACTAAACTAACTCACTATAAGAATGCTACATAAGTTATTATGTAAGTGTTATAAACAACTTTCATAGTGACAATAATATAAGTGGTCCTTTGACATGAAATTACTATGATTTTCTTCATGAGAAGTTATGTACTTTGATGCCATTTAATTTCATGTATAATAGGATTGGATTGAACAGTGATGATTAGGTATATCACAAATTATAGGAAGATATGTGAGTAATTTAGATGGGATTTTATCCTTCTTATCTAGAAAGAGTGCTATTTGTGAGCTTGTTAATTGAGTAAAATTATGAAATACATGATCATGCTTAAATAAATTAATATGTAATATTAATTCATTCATTTTACTTAGTCTACTTAAAGATTAAGAAATATGCAGATAGAAAAAACTAATCATAAATATTTTCACTACTTAGGTAATAGTGATATATTGCTAGATACCACTCATTATTTATTATGATAAAATTAAATTTTAACATCACTACTAACATAATAAGAACTTATAGGGTCACACACAAAGAGCATGTTAAATATTAGGGTCATAGTGTAATTAATAACTTTTAGTCAAATAAAGGATCTTAATCGTGATAGACCCAATATAATTAAACTTCACTAAGTAATAGCATAATATAATTAAGTTATACTTAAAGGACACTAAATATAGGTTGATTATTAACTAGTTATATTTAAACTTGATTAATAATCAAAGTTTAATTATCACCTTTCTCTAAGTAGTTTTGATTAAAGATCAAGAAAAGATTTTATCTATAAGATAAAATAAATTAGTCAAATAATAATATCTAGCTAATATTAGTCAAATCATTTTAAAAGAAAATATCTGACTAAGATATTAATCTTTAAAAAAAATAAAATTTTTATCTTAGATATTAATCACATGATTTGATAAATATCTAACTAAGGTTAGAAAAACCTACGGTTATTATCTATAAGATAGTGAGAATGTCATGGGTTGATTAAAAGAGTGATCCAAAACTAAAAAAGTCCCACAACTAGCATTACACTAAGAGAGAGAGAGAGAGAGATCAGATTTGATTAAATCAGATTATTCAACTACTTGTATGGATACTATAGAGACATTATATCGAGGATAATGTTTATAATTTGTCATCCTACTTTGTATGTTCATGATGAGATTTGATCATGACCAAACATTGTTCGAGTGATCGAGAGTAAACCATTCATGTGTTCATGATTGAATTATTCGAATGTTGGTGATCAAATTATTCATCAGGAAGTAGAAATAATTTTTTTCACAGAACTAAGATATAAACACTAAAATTGGTTCATGCTTCTTTCACTTGAATCCTTGATTTGAAACCTAATAATATTTGCCCACTATATGGATTATTTGAAAATTTTTTGTTTGAATTGATATTTCAACAAAATGGTCAATGTATATTTGTTATCAACTTGTAACTTAATGTTTGTGAGAGTATTTACTCAAATGAGTTAACTTTGAGTATAATTTATTAATTTTACAATTACGATAATATGCCTTGACAATGTTAGTAAAATTATATTTAAAAGCCTTTATTAATTATTATATATCAATTAGAATAATTGTTGAACATTTTAAAGTATATTCATATATAAAATGATTTAGTTATAATATTTTTAATGTCCAAATTATTAGTTGTATCTATGTTTAAGAGAACAACATACTTTATATCATCTTGAGGGATATGCAATTTTACATATTTTAATGCTTATACATATCAAGCCTAAAAATTATAGTTCCTCTTTATAGTTAGCTTTATTTAAGAGCTAAAAGGTTTCATATATAGAAAATTTTGAATGTCTAGTATATTTTTATTCCACCATATGCATATAATTTTGAAAATTGATAAAAAATATATTTTTATATGTGAAATTTTATCCCTAAATCTAGGAAGAAAAATGTAATTGTAGAAATAATATGATATTTAATTATCTTGATCTTTACATAAAGTGATATGAACTAGATGTTTATAAGATAATTAATTTATAAAGTATAATAAAATTGTTAAATATATTACTGATAAGAGAGAATAAATAAATATTATATGTTAATTGTAAATGTTCCTACTTAAATTGATGTTCAAGCAAGGCAATCTATTTTTTAATAACAATTGAATTTTGAACATGCAAAAGCATGATATATCTATTGATTCAAAATACCAATATCTTCAAAATAAAGAAAAAGTAGATAAATAAAATAATCTTATTAAGGAACTAAATACTCTTGGAGAAAGTTGAATATAATTGATGATAAATCTTTAGAAGAAGTTCAGATACCTAAAATTTATAAAAAAAAAAAAAGAGATTTCAATTAATTATGTCTTCAATAAGAAAGATGGAATTAAAAAAGAAATATTTGTTGACAACATTAATTATAATATACAATGTAACACTTAATGGTAGTGGTATTTATAGGGATAGTGATAGATAGTGATAAATGATAATTAGTAGTAGTATCTAATGGGCAATAGTGGTGGGCTGTGGCAAATAATGACAAAAACTGATAAGTGATAGTGGGTGGAATAGTTAGGCAAAATGGCCTTTTATTTTAATGAAACATTCCCATGAGAGGATACTCATATCTTATAAGAATATTTTGAAAAAATACTAGATTAAAAATATTCTTATAAATATGAATATTTTTTAATAATTTTTTCTAATTTTAAATAAAAAGGATAATTTAAAGGCATATTTATTTATTATTTTAAAAAATAATTTTCTATTTTTATATATGTTTTGAAAAATGGAAGTTCTTATGGTAACTATTTTTATAATCTATTTTTGAAAGTTATAACTTCAAATGTGTAAGTCTTTACTTTATGTAACAAATAAATTAATTTATAATTTATTAACTTGATCAATAAGTTATAAACTAATATCTGAAGTTATTTTGCATACCAATTTATTAAAAAAAAGGCTCTACTTTATTATGATACATTTGATAACTTATAACTTATAATTTTTTCTTTTATAAAATCACCTTTCTTCTTTAATTAATTGACAACCCATGTTTTAATCATATAAACCTAAATATATGTAAAAATACATATCTAAATATATAAAAATATGTATATAAATATATATAATATTATAAAATATAACTAATTATATTTTAAGTAATTATATTTGTAGTATAAATAATATTAAATAAAAATTATGTAATTAAATAAATATATAAGGTCATAAAAATTCATTAATCAAATTTTAGGTTATTATATTTTTATGTTGAATATATTAGTTGCATTAATATAATTAGATCTTGAAATAAATATAAATTAATTTACTTTATATATGTATTATATTAACATATCTTTTTATATTATTTTATATTTTCAATTAGTTCAGTAAATAATTTTATAAGACATTTCTTATACAATTAATTAATTTAACAACTATTAGTTATAAGTTAGTTTATTAGTTAATATATTAGTTACTTGCATGAAATAAAGGCTAAGTTAAAAATAGAAAAATAATAATAAGTTTTATATTTTTTAACTTATTTTTTTCTTGATTGCAATTTTATAATTAAATAAAATCTTTCTTTATTTACTCCACTAATCACTTCCCATTCTTTGTTTGTCTTAAATTTGAAAATAAATTTTAAAAATAAAAATCAATTTTTTAAAAATAACGTTTTATAATAATTTTATTAAAAAAATAAAAACATATCTAACCATAACCTCCCGTTAAATCATTTCGAGAAAATGAGAAAACGATTTGGCGAATTAAACCTACCCTCCACTTCTGAAGTCCAGACCTCAATCCATTTCCAAATTGGGCTTTAGATACCCATTACCCAATCTTAAGACCCTAACTAAGGTGAAAGGCCTCCGTAGCAATGTCCATGGTTTAAGCTCAAATATATACCAAATGTTTATCGAATAAAGTAGAATTTAGATCCTCCCCATTTTTTTATTAATTTAAAGAAATAAAAATATAATTTTAATCTAAAACTTATTATTTTTTCCATTTGAGCCTATAATTTCAATAAAAAATATTTTATATTCATCTCTCTTCAAAATTTCCCTCATCCACCCCATATTCTAAGAAATGAAATGCTCCCAAATTCTGTAAAATGTTGGGCCTTCTCTGCACGTTCTTAATTAGACCCTACTTTCTCGCTTCATCCAGTCCTTTCCGAGAGTGCCATAATTTTATCATAAAAAGCAAGATTGTTTGCGCAAAATTATATTATATTATATTCTCATTAATCGTAAATTATCTCTGTTTGAGATTGATTTTCTCTCTCTGTCTCTCTTTTAAATAGTGCATTACTATATCCCCTCATTTAGAAAGTAAACGTGAGTAGGTTTGGATAATTAAAATAAGAATAAGTACAAAAATTCCTCCTTTATTTATAGAGGTGGGAATTATTATATTCTTTAAATTTTATGAATAATATCATTAACCTTTTATTTTTCTTTTTTATTCTAATTATTCATCCCATTATTAATTTATAATGTATAAATATATAAAAATATTAAAATTTATTGTTAAATCTTATTTTAACAATATCCAAATAAGTTTTTTTAATTATATTATTTTTATAATTTATTTTAGTATTATAAGTGGAGGGATGAATAAATAATTATAATAAAAGTAAAAAATTAATAATATTAATTATAATTTTTAAAGAATATATTAATCATCACATTTATAGGAATATACGTTCTGTCTATTCTTAAAATAATGGCTACCCATTTACTCAAAGGACCGGGGTAAATTTCGAAAAAAAAATATGGAGAAGTTTTATGTCACTTTATGAAGTTTAGTAGAATAAACATTTTCTAATAGATTTATACACCACACAATTTAAAAGTTAATTTTTTAACTTATTAATTAGGCTTAGATTCGAAGTCTTTTAATTTACATAAAAAATAAATTTTTAGAAATGACTCGAGAATATTTTATTAACTATGAAAATTAAAAGTTTTTTTTACCTACAAGACACGGGTAAATAATTTCCATTGTTTAATAAGAAATAAAATTTTCTGAAAAAAAAATCTTATTTCCTCTATTTTATGAGTTAATGGTAAATCCAAAAACCCAAAAACAAACTTATCTCTCATACTTTCTTTAGAAGTTGAAATTTCCACATAATTTTTTCTATCAATCAAATAATTATTTAAATTATTTGTTACATGAAGCACACTCAACAAAAACACAATTACTTGTAAGAAATATAACCACACAACTCAGACATGTGTTTGTGTTCATATTTTATTTTTTAGAATAAAAATGTTATTTACTAGTTAAGAGAGATGGTAATTTCCCATATAGTTTCAGTTTTTAGAGGATGAATATTGTATTTATTGAATTATTTTTAATAGATTAATATTTATAAATTTTTTACTCATTTATGATTTTAAAAAAGGAATTCAATAATAAAAATACTTAAGCATTTAGGAAACAAATCATTAGTAGATTTACATTAAAATAATGTTTGATTTATGAAATCTTTCTTACATTTCTATGAATGTTAGATTTATATATTTAGATCAAATTTTAGGAAAATATTCTTAAAAATTCTTTTAATCCAATATTTCTCTAAAATGCTTCTATGGAAGGAATGTAGATATTTGGCATTCTCATGACAAAAGAATGTCTTTTATATATATATATATATATATATATATATGTATGTATGTATGTATATATATATGTATGTATGTATATGTATATATATATATATATACACACACACACCTTTTCATACAACTCTTACCATCAATTATCGCATTTGATCACTATCAGCTACTATTTATTAATATTAATTATCATTTATTATTATTTATCATTAGTAACTACTTATTTACTAGTGACTGTTAGTGATTATTATTAGTCATTAATTATTATTAATTATTATTATTAATTAATATTAGTTATTATTTATTATTAATAATTATTGTTTAACTATCAATTTTAAATAGGAATATTTTAATAATTTAATAATATTTTAAAAAATATATAAAATAATTAAAATATAATATTATAATATTATTAAAATATTTTGAAATAAATTAAATATAATAATACTACATCTTTAAAAATTAAATTCATGATAAACACGTTCAAAAATATTAAAATTCTTCGTAAATCTTTGATTCCATGACTCAACCGGGGCACGCAGGAGACATTTCTATCATGTTTGGTCCAGGACTCAGATTGTCGTTCTGTCGGCATTTGATAATGCCAAAACCTAACTCATGTCATCGTGTAAGGCTCCGAGGAGGCCAAGGAGTTTTCCGACTTTGAATGACAAGTTGAAGTTCAAACAAATTTGCAAAATAAGGGGAGTAATGTTTTCTCTAGGGCGCCGCCGCGGACAAATACCTGGATACCCTAGTTATGTTACGTGATAGTTATAATTTTTAATATTTTAAAATTTTAAAACTTAAATTTTTAATGTATATAATTTTATAAAATTGACATATAATCAATCAATGAGATTAATAAATGACTACTTTTTATTAGATAGAAATAAAATATATATTATAATTTTTTTTGCCGCAATTCAGTTTGCTGGGAACACAGAAGGATTATAAAAGAGAAAGTTGAATTACACTTTCATTAAATTGTTAAAATGTTTTTTATAAAATTAATTTTTTTAAATATTTTACACATTATAATCATGTTTAAATAATTTATAAATCATTTCATAAATTCTTTTTGGTGTGAAATTCTTATATATATGTTTTTCATTAAAGATTATTACTCTCTCTTTATATAGTAGTAATATTTTTTCAATGAGTGTATATACCAATAAAAATAAAAATTATTAAATGCACTGATATTCCCTCTTTAACAACGGGTGGGAATTTTTCTTTTAATTCGATACTAATCGATCGTAACTACCTAATAATAAGTAGTTGGAAGTGGATTAAACAAAGGTTTCGGTTTATTTCGAAATAAAAAATGAAGAATATTTTTGCATTCAGTTGGTTGTAGGTGGAAGTGCACTAATTGTTACTAACCGAATCCAATCGAATACTTCGTTAAAATTCTAAAAAATAGTATTATTTTAAGAATATTTTAAATTTTCAACTTAAATTGTTCTTTTAATTTGAATTTCTCATTTAATATAGACTCAATCAAATTCATATTTAACCACTATAAAAGTTTTTTTTCCTTTTTTTAGTTTATTAAGGCTAACAGTTTAAGCCAAGACATTGATATCATACTGGTGCATTTTGTATTTTAAAAAATAAAGTATATAATCTTACTATTAATTTTAACTCATAATTTTATAAATAATAATAAATAAAAAAATAATAATGAAATTAAATACTTTATCTTTTAAAATATAAAATACATATTAGAGTAGACTAATCCGTCATGTAACTCTCTCTGCACCTCCTTGGATGATAGAGCCCGATCCAGGAATCCAACAATTTTCTTCCATAAAAAAAATATAAATAATGGTGGAAATGGCGAAAATATATATAATAAATATAATTTTAATAAAAAGCAAAGATTCGAGGAAAAAGATGGTAAAACATAAAAAATTACCATTAAAGTCGCTGGGTTTCTGGGTAGCTATTTGATCTGTGACCGAACCAAACCCTAGAATCTGAGGCCTCAGACCAAAAAATTCTCACAGATCTTAGATTCATTTCAACTTAGCTTTGCTGCTGGCGATTTGGCGCATTTTGAGTTTTTTTTTCTCCTCTGTTTATCTAATCGGGGATAGATAGAAAAATGGCTTACGCAGCTCATTTAATCAATCATTCCAAGAAGGTATTTACATTCTTCGCTCTTTTGTCTATTTTTGTATGCATATCGGATTCTACTTCGTCATTTGCAGAAATATATTTGTTCAATTGCAAAATTTTGTAACTTTTAGCTCGAAGTTCTGACTATAGCTTGTAGGTTGAGCTATAATCTTCATATCAGCTCCAAATTTACCCACTTTGGATCCTTTTCATCTTCAACATTGATCGATTTAATTACTATCTTATGTAGTTTTTTTTAAATTTCAATCTTTTTTCTTCAATTAAGTGAATATATTCAAGTGTGATTGTTGATAATCATATTTGAGAACTGATTTTACAGATGGTTAATTGGAGCATATTGTATTTCAGACTGCTAACTCTAAAAATGTTGCCACCTTCTTAAAGATAATTTGCGAACAATACCACACAGCGTCGAATAATTTTTTGTTTGTGCCTGTTAGTTAATCAATCAGGTTTCAATTAGCTTCTGGAGTGCTTATTAGTTATTATCTTGTGTCATACAAAAGCTAGTAATTGATGAGGGTAGTTCTTATTTTCTCTGATTTAGTGTGATGCTTATTTGTTTTACTCAAAATTATTATTTCAATTCTTATTTATTTGTTTACAGTTATTAGCAAAATGATTTTACTGTGCATAGTTTAAGACTTGTTTTTATTTTACTACAGCAATTGCTGCTAATAAATTTCTTTTATTAGTTCTTTCCTAAACAACTTTGAAAGTTTTTAGTTCTCTTTCCCCAGTTCCTTGGTATTTTTTCGCAGCATCTGCTGACTCACTGTGTGCATGGTTTTCCTCCTTCATGACTCTCAAATGTTTGTTGTCTCGTCTAACAAATAATAAATAATAAATACTTATGTTCCTTGAAGTTGAGAAATGCCCCAAACTTGCTGCATCATGAACGCGTATTTTTGGTTCGATGGTTTTCAAATGATGTTCGACCTTCTACCAACAGAAATCATGGTACTTGGCTGATCCTTGTCATCTATCAACTTGCACTGTTTATATGTCATTTGGCATTAGATGATTCTTTTGTTCTCCTTGAAGTGGCAAGTTTATCAGGCTCATATTAAGTCTATCATGTTTCTGTTTTGTGGGTTTCCTTTCTGTGGGGTTGTCAGTTGGTGGAGGATTTACACAATGGTTAGTTGGATGTTAATGCAATGTCCTAGTATTCCTGCCTTTTCATAATATTCCTAAACTAGTTGTTGGGGCAAGTGTTGACAAAGATAAATGTCGAAAACATAGTTTGAATTAGGTTTGTACTAGGCAATGATCAATTAGATGGTATACCTGGAGGGCAGGAGTTGGCCATCTTATCTTAGGCCATCTTTTGCCATTGATGACACTGCTAATAATATATGCATGTGTCTGTACATAGGAAGCATATAACTTTACTTTCACATTTAAATTTCACTTTCTATTTTGATGAATGTCTATTTTTCAGAGATGTGGCAAACCCAATTCCATGGTTATAAGCCTTCAACAAAACCGAATGTTCCTGAATCCCTCTCGAACTATGCAGTGAGTAAAGCCCAGTTATATTTCCATGTCCATTAAGCAATGTAGTATCAGAAGTTTGCAGTCTTCACTATCACCTCAACTTTTTCGTTTTCCTCTTGAATGCCTTTTTTTTCCCCCTGCAAGCTGGCTTTCATAACTGAATGGAAGCAATTGTCAAATGATCTCTTTTGTAGAAACTGTCATTTGGTATTCAGAGGAGAAACATTTCAATGGCTACCACAAACACAGGCTTCACTGGTGGATCAATTTTCAATAGTGGGTCTGCACAGTAAGTTATTTTAATGTTTCTTCTTGAGTGTTTTTCTTGCTTAAATTGGTGATTGTCTGCAACTTATTTCTTCTGTCCACCCACCCTCCTGCAGAAAAAGTTCACAGGCAGAGTTAAGGAGGTGCTACTCATCAGCTTCAGGTACAGCTTGATGCCCTTTGGATCTTATAATTTATCTGTGCTTCCACATTTCATGCTTATTTCATGGTTATCTTATTCATTTCTCATAAAGCTTATGGAATACTATTGCTCCTTGTTAATGCTTCTGCTGCTATCATTCATGTTTTATGGAATATTATTGCTCCTTGTTAATGCTTCTGCTGCTATCATTCATGTTTTATGAAATTGTAGTACATCATCTGAGAAAAATTGTATTTGTGTTTGGTATTTTTCTGAGAATTTGCAGGGTCCCACACCTTTAGTTATCACTATAAAATTGGTATATGTTAAGGATATTAGTTTAGATGATATCATACTTAATTGTTTCATGGTGAATATCTTTCAGACCTTCCTCCACACCAAGAGATTGGAATGCCTTCTCTTTCACCTACGATGACGGAGGTTTGTATCTTTCTGAAAATTTGGCGTGGCTTAAAGTAGCACGGTGTTTCTGCCAATTCATTCCCAATGATATATGCAGGGTAACATTGCAAGATGGCTGAAGAAAGAGGGTGACAAAGTGTCTCCTGGAGAAGTACTGTGTGAAGTTGAAACTGTAGGGTTCTTGGTATATTACATAATAATCAACATTGTCATTCTCAAGTGGATATTGAAAGGTTGAATTTATTTCATATATAGGATAAAGCAACAGTGGAAATGGAATGCATGGAGGAAGGTTATCTTGCCAAGATATTACGTGGAGATGGGGAAAAAGAAATTAAAGTTGGCGAGGTATTATTATCTTGTAGTTGCAAGCAATTTGGACCTTTCTGTCCCCACCAGCGTTCTCTTTCTTTCTTTTTTTTTTTTTTTGTGGTGGGGGGTGGTTTTGTGCTTGATATTTCATTAACTTCAGACAATTACTATGGATCCACTTTAAACTGAATTCTCTTGTTGGAAGCAAAATGTTAGTAAAACCAATAATTTCTACTTAGGTTATTGCTATAACTGTTGAAGATGAGGAGGATATTGCCAAATTTAAAGATTATCAACCTTCAGCATCTGATGCTGGTGCTGCTGGAGTTAAAGGATCATCTGCTTCTCCCCCACCAAAGAAAGAGGTGGTAGAGAAGCCAGCTCGTGAACCCGAGCCAAAGGTTTCCAAACCGAGTGCCCCTGCTTCATCTGGAGATCGCATATTTGCTAGTCCTCTTGCTAGAAAGTTGGCTGAAGAGAACAATGTGAGTAACTAAAGTGCCCTTGTGAAAGTTGTTTTGTGAAAGAAAAGAACTACTCCATTTTCAAGTGTTATAATAATATAACAAACCAGCTTTCCCCTGCTAATGTAGGTTGCCCTCTCCAACATCAAAGGAACAGGACCTGAGGGGTTTATTGTTAAGGCTGATATTGATGATTACTTGGGTACCTTTCTATCTTCCTATCTATGTATTTGTATTGCATGTATTGTGGTGGATCCACCATGCTTATTAAAAAGTTCTGGATTTATTTCCATCTCTCCTGCTAGTTCTAATGTGACCTATTGCATTTATCTTAGTGAGTTGATTTGGATTTCCTTTTTGACAATCTCATGCAGCTTCTGGCGCTAAGGAGGTTTCAGCACCCTCAAAGGCCAAAGTTGTAACAGATGCAGCATTAGATTACACCGACATTCCTGTCTCTCAGATAAGGAAGGTAGTTTATTAGTCACTTTCTGATAATTATTTTTTACTCTATTAGATAACACTTGTTTTCATGTCTCGATCACATCCATTTTGTTTGGACCACATCTTCTGTTGAGTTATGGAAGTTTTAGTTTAGTGAAAAAGATCAATTTTGAATTTAATCTCCCACTAGAATTGATCTTGGGATGTGTACTTGTTGGACTACCAGCTGGAAAAAGCTTATATCTACGTCTCTTAGTTCCCTCAATTAATTGTTGGCCCATTTTATACTTTTGACACATTAAATATGTTTGGATCCAGCCTTTGTGTGATTGTCAGCATATATGTAGTTTTAAGGTCTTGTGAAATTGTGAACAAGTTCCATTTCCTCTTCAGTCCATTTATTCTTACAAGTGGAAATTTTTTTTCCTATGTTTACTTATATATCTTCTGCAAGCATGAATGATGTTTTATTCTTCAAAATAAACTTATATATTGGCAGGTCACAGCTTTGCGCCTATTATTATCAAAGCAAACTATTCCTCATTACTATCTAACGGTAGATGCTTGCGTTGACAAACTCATGAGGTGAGTTTCTCTACTATTAAACCTATGGCACACAGATGATTTTTGATGATTTAAACTCCTTATCTGCAGTTTGAGGACTGAACTCAATTCATTGCAAGAAGCATCTGGTGGGCCACGGATATCAGTTAATGACCTTGTCATCAAGGTACTGCATTTTGATTTGACTAAAATTTACATGCTTGTAATGTGCAGATTGTCCATAGATTACTCTTAGTCACTGTTGCTCCTAAACTATATTCATTGAGGGATGAAAACTAGTGTTTCAACAAAGTTGATATTTCCAGCTTTGGCCTTCAGTTCTATGTACTGGAGAGCTAGGGATTGATATGTCAACATCAATTTATTTTATGATTTGCTTATTTCATTTTAGGCTGCTGCTCTGGCTCTTCATAAAGTCCCTCAGTGCAACAGTTCATGGACAGATGATTATATTCGCCAGTAAGTCAAACAATTTTTTAGATAATTATTGCTGTCAAACACGTATATCACATTCCACCTGACATCTTTTTCTAATTTTATTTTTATGCAGGTATCACAATGTGAATATTAATGTTGCTGTCCAGACTGAACATGGACTCTTTGTTCCTGTCGTCAGGGTGAGCCACGACCTCTGTATAATGTTGTGACGTCAGTGGCTTTAGTTTCTATTGGTTCTCTCTTGATCTGATGTTGGTATTATCTGCAGGATGCAGACAAGAAAGGCCTCTCCACGATAGCTGAAGAGGTCAAAGACTTGGCCAAGAAAGCCAGAGAAAACAGCTTGAAACCCCGAGATTATGAGGTCATTTCTTGTTACTCTTTGGTCTTTGAATGAACCCCTTGGACTTTTGTTTACGGATTTTGGGTTTCCTTTTGCAGGGAGGTACGTTCACGGTGTCTAACTTGGGAGGGCCCTTTGGTATCAAGCAGTTCTGTGCCATCATCAACCCTCCTCAATCGGGCATTCTTGCAGTTGGATCTGGTGAGAGAACACTATAATTTCTCCCTTCTCATCGTCTTAACTGCAATCACTGCTCTTTGCATTTTCATATTTACTCAATTTTGCCACCTTGTCTTGTCCTCTTGAGCAGCTGAGAAGAGGGTTATACCTGGTTCTGGGGCCGAAGAATTTAAGTTTGCTTCCTTCATGACTGTAACTCTTAGCTGTGATCATCGCGTAATAGATGGTAATGGTTCTTGGTTGGAATTTCTGAGTTAGAATGCTATCAAACTTGTTTCAAGTGTCTAAGTCATGGAGATGCTGCTTCTCATACGTACTTGTTTTTTTTTTTCTTTTCCCCCGTGTTTTAGGGGCAATTGGTGCCGAATGGCTAAAAGCATTCAAAGGCTACATCGAAAATCCACAATCCATGTTACTGTAAGGATAAGCAGAGGCTTCCCGACTCAATTTCTTTCAAGGGACATTGAAGGCGGAGGATCAGTTTATTCACTTGTGTATCTGGTTTTGGTTAACTTTTTCCCATAGCACATTGCGATTGAGGTGTTTGCTCAATGAGATAATATTGCAATTTTGTATTCATGAATAAAAAATTGAGTGGAATTTTGATCTTGTAAGGTATAAAGTGGAGCAGGTCCCTAGGAGATAATGTAATTGAAAGTCGTTTTTTTGGGCATCTTCGCTGACTGAGGTGTAATGTAGCTTTCTTCTTGAAACTCAACATTACTTTGGCAACGAAATTATGAGTAATAATTGTCACACACTTAAACACATACTATTATGCACATATTTTAGTGAGTAATAATTAATAATAATATATGTACTCTTAATGAATAATAACTTCGAGGTGCTTGCTATGGTGCTCCTTGGGTTTGGTACCCGGGGTGATGTGGCAAAATACAAGCCATTGGATGAGATTACAAAAGTCTTAGCATTGACTTAGTAATCTCATCCAATGGCCTGTATTTTGCCACATCACCCCGGGTTTGGTACCACTAGGGGTACCTTAGAATTCACCTAACTTTCGATCTGTTGGTTACAGTATTTAAATTTGATGGTAATTTTTTTTTTTTGAGTACATGATAATTTATGTAATAATTTTTTACTCATACAAATAATTTGTTTATTCTCATAAAATTGACTTTCTTAAAATGAAATAGTTAACGGACAAATGTCTCATTAAGTATTTTCATCCTCTGATGCTCCTCGAGGTTGTATTTATTTGTGGGGTCCACGCCCCCCACGTCAAGTGAGAAGTTTTTCAGGCAACAGCGGCAAATATCTTTCTAATGCCCCAAAAAGTTGTATCTGTTTGTGGGGTCCACACCCCCCATGTCAAGTGACAAGTTTTTTAGTAATACTAGCAAATGTCCCTTTCATTTTCTCGAGTCCGATGATCACAAAGACATCAAAGTTAATTTAGAGTCCCACTGGAATACGATTTTAAATGAATCATATTTAAGTTTTATTATATTCAATTTAAATTATTGATAAGTCAAATTAAGTATTATAACAAAAAAATATATATTTATTTTATATTATATTAAAAACATAATTATATTAATAATTATTAAAATTATATAAAATATAATATTTTGATTAAAATAATTTTTAATATATGTCATTTTTTACTAAATTTATTAGGTGGTATGATGTAATAAATGTGAATATTTGTTTTTGATAATTTTAATAATTACACAATTTATATTAACAAATAAAATAAAATTAAAATCTAATTTATTTATAAAAGATAAGACTTTATACCCTTAAATTCAAATGAAATAACAAACTATTTCAATAATGCTAAATAAACTCATTTAAATTTATATTTATCAAAAATTTAAATCTTGAATATCTTAAGTCCAATGAAAAACTAGAATAATATAATACAACTTAAAAAATTTATATAAACTCATTGAAATTTATTTTCAAGCTAGGCTTGAATTTGATTTATTTCAACTTTATAATATTCAACTCAATTTCAAACTCATTTAACAAATTTACACCGATAGATATTGGCCTCAATATCTATATGCATGTTTACTTGATTCGATCCCATTTGCACTCTCTCTCATGCGTGTGCGCATACGTAAAAATAATAATAATAATAATAATAACAACACACATCCCAAGCAACAGACTGCTGCTCATATGACAAGAATGCCTTATGCCTCAAGTAATAATTAGGATAGTAAACCATGAAAACAGTATTTCATTAGAAGGATCAAAGGGATAGAATAATTTTTATTAGAAGAAAAGGATGGCTACATCGATGGAGGAAGATAGTGTACCTTCCTTTGAACAAAAGATACACGGAAGAAACCAAAAAACTCAACAAAAGAACTCTACAATCTTGCTGCATTATGTAACGAGACTTTCCGAAAAAAACCAATTGCATAGAACCAAAGAGATGTCGTGAAGAGAAACCTACATCATAATAAATTTAAAGACATTTCACTTTCAAAATCAGACCATAGCAATGCTTTGAAAAAAATAGTTAAACAATAGCAAAGTTAGCAGACTGCCATATCACTGCTTACCTTGCATCAGCCCAAACCCTTGAAACGAATCAAGAAAAGTTATTCCAAACCTTGAGGGGAGACGCAAGACTCATGTAACACACCAAGAACCTATTACACATGAAACTAGCAAACACACGAAAAACCGATTACACATGAAAGTAGCTGCCGAGCAACGTAAGGACATATGTACACTGTTTCAGAGTCTGAGGTACACCTCACACACATATCATGAGACGGAGCAAGTTAGCTCATTTGGGGTAATACGATCGAGTACCACAGTCCAAACAAAAAATTTGACATTAACGGAGGCTCCTCACTTCAGGATTGGCTTACTAAGGGGAATTTTTTGGTTTTGAGAATGTAATCTCTGAAGCAGATTTAACAGACTAACCTGGGATAATAGCCCTCTCCGCATAAGGCTGAATCAAGACTCATGTTCACATACGTAATTCCTTGACTTGAAAGCCCCCCAACCTTGCCAGGCCATACCTCTCACCAAAGCGGACATCGGTTGGAATTTTTTTGGTTTGAAGAATAGGTTAGAGAATGAAAATAACAATTACAAGAATACACTCCAGATTAATCAAGAAACCTAATTCTTCTATCTGAATTGAATGAGATGAGGATAGAATTAAGCAAATGCACAACAGATTACATTTAAAATCAGGTTTCACTATCATTAAGCGTCCCGAAAATTTTTACCCCCAGGAATTGTTAGATCTTCAGTGGGACAGCCATACTATGTTTAACAAATGTTGAGGAATAAACCAATCTTATCCTAAATACATATATATAAACTAAATCAGAAAGACGATAAACCCTCAGAAACACATGCATACAAGCTGTCACACATGCTAGGCTAAATGAGAATTTTCGTATGAAAATAGTGTCATCTGACATTCAATTTATCAGAAAATTCATGCTATCTCCAACTTTAAATCCATCTCAATTATTCATTACAAGTTAATTGGACAATTACATCAGAACGGTTAGCCATAATCTGAAAAAATATGCATTAAAGTTGTAGTTTGCGAATGCAGCATCAGCTGCAACATAATGGTATAATCTAATACTATGATAACCTGTAATTCAACAGCAATCGCTCAAAATTGGTGAAAGGAAACACATTTTCTAAACCTGGAAGAAAAATAACCTCAAATAGGCACATAACGCTTCAATGCTTGCCTTGCCGTCACCGCCACACCAACCAGAACACCACCAACAGCTCCGGCCACAGCAGCCGATCGCACTCCTCTTGCAGCTCGATACAGGGCACCAGTACCAAGCCCTGCAGCGACGCTATTCCACACATCATCAGTATCCCTCACCGCCACAATCCCACTCTCAATACCCGCATAAAGCAATCCAATGACTCCAAGTCGGTTGCCCCAGGACCGGCCCGCCTGACCCGCTGAGTTAAGAATCCTGTTGGTTCGGATCTTCAATGTATCTCCAGATTCGAAGGATTTGACGCCAGTACTGAACCCGTATCCAGCGCCACCAACGGCTCCGGCGAGGTAGCCACATCCAGTGTAGAAGGTGAGGTTCTCGCCCCAGGATCGGCGCTTCCGGCGCGCCTCTTCGTCGAAGAGGAATTCGGGAGAGGTTGGGAGCTGGTAAAGGTTTCGGATTGGAACTTCAAGGTCCTTGTAGGGATTGTAAAGGCGTGTCTGGTTTTGAGATTTGGAATCTGTGTCACGTTCAGGTGCCTGGTACGCCATTGACGGGGATTCCAGACGCTGCCTTAGGGTTTGGCTCTTTTGAATCGGAGGTTGCCGAGAAAAAACAACACACGGCAAGCCTTAACTTATGGTGGTATCTTGGGCGGCGGGTAAGCGAGCCGGTATTTGGCGAGAAGGATCCGGTTTGATATCGAACCGGACGATTAGTCCGTAGATATAATGGTACAGTAAAATTTAAATAATAAAATATCTTTTAAAAAAATTTTGAAAAAAATTTATCATTTATTATTCCTCCCTTAAATAAATTCCAAGAAATATTTGGATGTAGATAGAATATATAATTTCAAAGAAATATTGACAAATTATAATCTTGCATAAAGGAAAGTTTTAAATAATTTAATAGAAATTATAATTTCAAACCATCATGTCAAAATTGCAATCCAATTCTGTGATGAATAGTGTATCGAGTTATTTGTTATGCAAATAATTCACATGGATTATTCTTTTGATAAAAAATTTGATATTAATAAGTTTTGCCTTTTGGAAATTTTTGAGTTTTGACGAGACCATTATCACATTTTAATATGAAAAAGAGCAAAAATTTCGATAACATGAATCGAGAGTTCGAACTCATTAAAATAAAGCTGAAAACTTGAGGGATAATTAGTACGCGGAATTTTTTTTTTATCTAAAACACAGATAAAAAAATTGTAATAAATTTCTTTGGCAATTTTTTATATTTTATTCTAACTGATCACATAAGAAAAAAAAAATAAAAATGGAAAGAATATTTAGATAACGTCAATGGGTATAGTTTTTTTTTTGGGGGGCCATGAGTTATAGTATTCCATTCCAATTTCTATAAACTTCTGTATCTTTATTTCTTCTATTAAAATTTGACTTTGTTGTTTCATATTCTATATAAGAGGAAAATTTTAAATAATCCCCCGGGTTAAGGCTTAATGTCACGTAATCCATTCAAAATTTCAAAACATAAAAATAATTCTTATGATATTTTTAAAAAAATTGAATTGAAAATTTTAAAATTTCAGTTGAAAAAACAAAGGCATACAAGCCATCAATAACTCATGATTTTAAAGCGAAGTCAGCCGATTTACGTAGAAAATCAACTTATATAGGGCACGAAAGCCACTTTAACTCTTTTTATAAATGAAGATAAATATTTTGTGTAAATCATTAATGAAACTCAACTCAACTGTAAGTATAGTATGTGTTTTTTTTTTCCATTTATTCTTTGAAAAAATAATTAGATAGAGTCTCAAGTGGTTCATCTGTTTTTTTTTTTTTTTTCTTTTTTTTCATTTCTTTTAATTGAAACTTTTCAAAAGTATTATTTTTAGATTTTGAAAGTTTAAGGAGTTTGTGTGATAACAGGCCATATTTTAAGGGGTTGTTTATATTTTTTTAGAGAAAGAGAACTACCAGATGAGGATGTATCGCATTGTACATGAAGCTATCAGTAAAGACACGTAGGATCATAAATAATACTAAAAAATAAACTAGAAATTAATTAATAGTAAAAAGGTGGATAGTTTGCAGGAGATATTAGACTCAAATTGATGTATCAAAAGCAACAATGTGAAAAGTAATAAATGAATGGAATATATGAAACTTCTATAATCGAAGAGATGAAGTGGATGTACAACATAATTAGGCCAAAAATGCTATTACATGTCCACCATTTCCCTTGTTCAAAATTAAATAAATGAAAATTTCATCAATTAAAGAAAAAAAAATGGAGAATTAAATAATGGTCTTCTTCTTCTATGATTTTGCCATAGTAAGTTGATCAAAGGACATGAGAAAAAAACCCTTAATTGAAATCCTTCACAAAAATGAGTGCGATTTCCTGAAATTGTTAACTACTATGAATCTCGTAGTATCATTCCTCCGGCAGGTTTCCTTCTCATTATCCTTCCCATTTGGCGGTATGAGGCATGATTTCCTCAATATACCTCTCAAGTTCCACATGTTCATTTGCCACCTTCTCATATGCATCTACGGTGAATTTTCTATTAAGAGCTGTAAATTGCAATATACAATTAGACACAAAATGAGAGGAAACACTAATTTCCTATACTTGATTTTCTAATTCTTCACACTTTGAGTGCACTTGTTTTGCCAGAATGTATCTACATTTGAAATATAATCTTGTTTACTTGTGTTAAAGTTACAAGAAATTAAAATAATCGAATATATTTTATGTATTCAACTTATATGTGAGGAACGTAATTGAAAAACAACCTCCACTATTGCAGAGAAGTTTCCATTATTGTAGAGAAGTTTCCCCCACTACCATGATAGTGGACAATGTTCTGTATACTCAATATTTGAGTGACGCAAAAGTCCTTCATTTATACTAGAATATACAAGTAATTTTTTTTTTTGAAAATTGTCTTTTGACAGAACAAATAAATCTTTTACTTCCGTCTCCTTTAGAATTAGTGCAATTACCCTCTTGCACTCTTTCTATTTTTTAAAATATATATTAAACTTCCTTTTTATATATACTTATCCTCTTTTATCTTTATTTTAAATATATACTCACAAGTCACATCCCCCCCTGCTTTTGAAAAATAAGAAGCGAGATGAATATATATTTTTTATAATAAAAAAGATTTGAATGTAATAGGTTAAATATCAGAGGAGATGAGTATAATTTGCCCAACCTTCTATTTTCTAATGCTTATTTTCCTCATGCTTTTTATTTTCCCATGCTTATTTTGTTAAGTTTTGAAGAACATATACACGATGACAAAAAAGTTAATTACATACTCAAACCGCCTCACAACACACTCGCGATGTAGAGAGCAGACCCTGCAGTCCGCACAGCGTTATGGAACCCATCCCATCTTACACAGTAAAAGCATTACAAGGCAATTTGAATATGTAGTGACACTACCCATCTTAACGAGGGGTTTTTAGGGGGAAAAAAAATTACTGACACTCAAACCACAAGCAAGCGATGCCAAGTTGATTCAGACAGGGATTGACAAACCTCGCTGGCCGCATTATCCGGATCACTGGCCCCAGAATCCATTCCAAGATCTCTCAATCTACACAACTCCGGCAAAATAACAGAGCCGAGGCTCGGTCTGTCACGTTTCCTCATCTCACAACACTTCAAAGCCAACATAGCACATGACAAAGCTTCTTCAACAGGCCAATCTGTCACACTTGGATCAAGAACGTCTGGAAATACACCCTTTTGAATGGCCTTATTAACCTGGTGAGCCAAACCCATTGGAGGCCTCGCAGTGATAATTTGTAGCAGCATTACACCAAAAGAATATATGTCTGATTTTACACCCAACAATCCTGTTTGTTGATACTCAGGATCAATATAGCAGAATGTACCCGCTGCTGCTGTCATGTGATATTCGGTGGTTTTGTTGGCTACAGAAGGGGGAACAAGCCGTGCCAATCCTACATCACTAATCTTGCTCACATAGTTTCGGTCTAGAAGAATGTTTGCTGGCTTGAGATCGCGATGTACAATAGGCTCAGGTTTTGTTTGATGAAGAAAAAGAAGGCATGTGGCGATTTCAGCAGCTATCTTGAAACGTGTTCTCCAAGGAATAGGTGGAGTGTTATCTTTCTGGAAGAGACGATCTTCTAAGCTGCCATTATCTAAGTATTCATAAACAAGACATCCATACTCAGGGCAAGCACCAAGGAGGATAACCATGTTTGGATGTCTTATGGTGCTCAAAACATCAACCTGCATTTTAATCATGAAACAAAAGAGAACTGAGACTCTAATTCTGTAGTATGATAATAATACATTTGATTTTTGCAAATTGAATATGTAATTGTCCCTCCTGATTTGTAGATAATGTTATTCTCTAATTTTTCATCCCCCATATTAGGTAATATTATTAACACTATTTAAGTAACAGAGATTATTACAAAATGCAGCAAAACTGGTTGATAATCAGCCAGGTGATTATGTAATCTTAACCTCCATCTTTTTATTATTCTTCTTCCGAGTAAAATCTTTTTTTAAACACTAGTAATTGATGTAATCAATAATATATCTATTTTATTAAAATTATATGCCAACAAATTAGTTTGAAAAATCACTAATGTGAGCATTATAATATATATATTAGGATTTAATGTTCAAAGCTCCAAGTCCCCCCCCCCCCCAAAAAAAAAAAAAAGAAAGAAAATTACAATTACCTCTTGTTGGAATTGCCTCTCCCCATGGGCTATGTCAGGTCTCAAGACCTTAATGGCAACGGGAGTGTGCTCAAGTAATCCTTTAAAGACAGGCCCATACCCACCTTCACCAATTTTCTGAGTATCGTTGAAGAATCCTGTTGCAACTTCAATGTCATTAATATCATATTTTCTGCATCGCTGACTGAGTGCATTCACTGCTCTCCTCTTCTCTTTTTCCTCATGCATGGCTCTGATTTCTGCTTGCTGTCTCTTCTGGCTCTCCATTTCTGCAAGGCGTTGTGCCATTAGGGCTGAGTCCATAGCTGCCTTGGTTTTTTGCCTCTCTACCTCAGCCAAAGCCAGTGCAGCCTCTTCGGCAACCTTGGCTTTTTCCAAGTTGCGTTCTTCTTTTTCTCTTATATGTTCAAGCTCCGTTGCCTGAACGACAAATAGTGGTCTTTCAGGTTTTCCATTTAGTTGGACATTAGGAAAGTGATCAGATCAATTTAGATTTGATGACATGATATTACCTTTTGTTTTGCTGCAATAGCTTCTTTGCAAGCTAAACTATACTTCTCCATTGTTTGCTTCAATTCCCGTTTCAATAGTATGATTTCAGCTTCCAAGGCTTTCTGTCAGTTAATTCATGAAAATGTGGGGAAATGTAACCATTCTCTTGGTGATGGAAAAAAACAACTTAGAAAATTTTTAAGCCGTAAACTTGAGAGTTATTTTGTCAAGATATGCTTGAAATATTTTGAAGTTTAGATGTTAACAATTAAAATAGGGAATGGAGCATCCATTTTAGAAATCAATATGAACACTTGCCTCATATGTTATAACAACATACCAGTTCAGCATTCTCATAAAGGAAAAAATACAAGGAAAATGAGTTCTTCAAAAATCTAGAACTCAGGGAAAGCAAAAATGTAGAACTCAATGAAAACAACCATCACTAGAGAAAGAAAGGGGAAGCCTTATAACAATAAAATGCAATTCACCAGTTGCAATGTATGTCTGAAAGGCTTTGTTTTGAATTTCACATTATCATTTTATTATCTTCAAATGACAAATAATCACATTCCTAATTGCATGAATCTATAATACAAAACTCTTTCTTAAACTTTGGTGTGGTTGGATTTTGCCTCTACCAACTTTAGAAACTTGAAATTGAAACCTTAAATTATATAAAACTTTAATATTAACCTCCATTGTCCTTTTAATTAACTGTTTCATCTAATTACATAGTTTTCTCATAAACTTTTTAAACAAGCATTACAATATAATTGGATGTTGGCTTGAAACATTATTTTTTCACATCATATTAGACTCATTTTTATGTTATCTAACCTAATAGTAATTAAATTAGACATATAAAACTTAAAAAAAAGAAGAAAGGAAATGAGATTGAAATTATGCACAAAAAAATGAGTTGGCAAGCCAACATACAATTTTATTGTGAATCTTATTTAAAAAGGTCATTAAAAAAATCACATTATTAACAAAAAATTTGTTATTTTGGGGACGGCAGGGTTGGTTCCAAGGTGCTGCATAGGTTAAGGCTATAATTTAAAGTTTATGATTTTTTTTTTTTTTTGGGGGGGGGGGTGGGGGAGGGGTTAAAATATGACCACCCGAAAGTTGTAGGGGTTTTCTGCATTTTTCAATAAAAAAAATACAAACAACAAATGGCAAGATGGCTTCCCTAAGATAGTCTGGGTCCACAGGAGAACTTCAAATGTAAAAAACAAAAGGTAAAACTAAAAACCTAAACAGAATGATGGGTCATGAAAAAGGAAAGGAGACCGTGATAACCTATGGATATAATGCATATGACTTTCGAATGTATAGTGGACTGCTAACTTAAGGGCCTTTTCACATCTCCAACGTTTGCTTAGGTTTAGCTGGAAGTAAGATAATGGTCTGAATTCAATAGGATGTATAATTTTCTAGTTGTTATTTCAGCTTCTGCTTATGCAGTCCAGCATGTTCCACACCAGACTGAAAGAAATGACTTTGTATAATAGAAAACCAATTATGTTTTGCTTCTCTGTAAATGACTAATATGATTCTATGATTCTGTAGAATTATGTTGCGTACTCCCAATGAGCATGTTAAAAGATGTCAAATGATGCAATGCCCACTATTTTAATAGTATAGTACTCACTGTGGATTTTGAACGACGGATGCACTTGAAATTATCCAACTTCTGGGGTACTTCTAGGTGTTCATCTACATCAGTGGATTGAAAACTATGTGGTCCTGAAGTGTCGGTGGTGGATGAATGGCGATTGTGATCAAAAGTAGTTGGCGATGAGGAATTTTCTGCAGATAGCCTTGGTGAATTTGTCTCTCTGATGGACATAGGTGGATTAACAAGAAAGAGTCAATATATGAGGAACATCTAATTAGCCAAGAGTTTTTTTATCTATATAATAACAACATTTAAATTTTCATACATAGCCAATCAGATGATGATCTGTCACCCTTCCATTATATGTAATAACTACTGATTAGAATAATATCTAATATCTTAGATGATGCATCACCCTTTCATTTGGAATATCAAATTATAAATATTTTAAATGACATGGTTTCCACTGCATGGCTCCAGGGTGCAGATGGTTCTTGTCAACCCACGATTGCAAAGACATTTGAGATACAGAATATATCTGGAGCATATACCTGTTTCTGTCTTCAGAATCTATGGCATTTTGATGGAGCTTAGGCGAATAACATGCATCTTTCATAGATGTGCATGCTAATAAATTAACATTTTGAGTCGTTGGCTTGATATTCTGTACTTTTCCTTTTGATATAATATGAATTGTGCAGGACTCTGGCAAAGACCTAGCTAACCTTGTTGGCACATCTGCATCTTTGAATTTCCTGCATTAAATTTTTAAGAAAATTATTGATTAAAATTAAAAGATGTGAAATCTTGGTTCACTCGTTTGTAATCTATAAACTAAAAATATTATTGCTGAGTCGTCAAACCATGACCTAACTGCAGGAAGGCAGGTAAAATATTACATGTTATTTGCATACACTGCTTGAATAGAAGGCAATTGAGTTGTCTCTCATCACACACGTCCTAATCCAGAGAAGGGTGTGATACTAGCCTCCTTTATATTACCTATGTCCAAGAGGATAACTTGATCAAACATGCAAATTTCAATTTCTTAAGTCGACCAAATAGGGAGAATGAGCTTTTTTATAATCAATATCATCTCAGAGATAAGTCACATACTTGGTAGCCAAATTTCTTGGATGGACCCAATATGGTGAGTGAGTGCACACAAGTGCATGTGTCAGAGAGAGAGAGAGAGAGAGAGAGAAGAGAGGGAGACCTTGTAAGAGCATTTCGGTGGGAAGCACCAAGAACGATGTTGCTGATAGAGTTGTCAATGATGTAATCACTAAGTGCACTTGGAACATCAATATCATGCAGTACCACCTCCTTTGCTGTAATCTGAAATTGCCCAATGTCCATAAATATATATTAACTTCATCCTTGAATATCTCTATATAATACTTCTCATATTTAATTCTTTCATCAAGCATCCTTTCTTAAAAATAAGCATGTATATCCATGCTACCCTCATGAAATTAACTAAATTCCACGCCATGCATGATTTCAAATGCATGTATATCCATGTTGCCCTCATGATAAGAATAGGCAACTGATCCAAACTCTTCATTGTTCTACTCATGTTGTATAACCTAAGCCATATTGCTAGTTATTAAAAAAAAAAAGGAAGCTATGGCAAACAAAATCATGCTATCAATAGCTCACCCCTTTTCTGGCACAAAATCCCCGGAAGGGAAGAAAAAATTGATGTAATTCATCATCTGTCGGGGGGCGACCTTCTTTAGGAACTTGATCAATATCGTCTGCATAAACCAAATGACAGAAGTGATGCACAAGAAAAACAAATTATAACTGGCTATCCAAAATAATAGATAATATAATAAGATGTTTTTTATAAAAATCATTATGCAATTGAATTAACTGGTTCATCCAATTATTAAAAATCTCAGCTAAACATTATCCCAAACACCCTAGGGGCATTAGTTGCACAGACCCGGATAGAGTGGAATCCAATCAAAGTTTTGGTTTCCTCAAAATCTATTTGGAAGTGGTGCTGGTGATAATGCTGGCGAAGGAGAAGGGTACCTACGGGGATGCATGCTCTGGGTGCGAACGTGAATAAGGGTGCAGGAAGAGTTCTTCTTCAGAAGATTATCCACTGCCCATTTCACAGCAATTTGGCTGTTCTTGTCTCTATCAATGGCGATCAAGATGGAGCCAGCGGAGGCTTCGTCTAAACTAGATGGCGTTCGTGTGAGAGCCATTGGAACGGTGGTGCCAGTGGCGGTGGGCCCCACCGAGCCAAAGGCCGGCCTCAATTGAGAAAACTTGGAAAAAAAAATTCAAGTACGAGGTTGTCCCATTGAATCCTATGATCTGGCCTTATCTATATTTGGCGGCAATGCGTGGGGAGAAGAAAACACCATTAACGAACATTTTGGAAAGATTATATATCTGACTTTTTCTTGCCTTGAAAGCGTTTGTTAGTGTTGGGCCTTTCATCTTCTAGACCTATTCTTAGTGCAAGTACCAGGGTTGGAGGTTATTCAAATTCCATCTTTAGTATGTTCAAATATGTTTGGAAGATCAGGGAAGACAATATCCTATTTATTCGGTAATTTATATTTATAATAATAATATTAATATATTTTCATTTTCATTTTTTGGTTGGTGGTTCTAATTGCATAGACCACATTTTATAAGATTCCTTTTGAGCGAGTAACTATTTAACGGGACTTCATTACGCATTACTCGTGATTTCTTTATCCTACTATATTGAAAATTTGACCCAAATTTAATTTCTGTTTGAAATAGGATGATTTCTTATTTATATCTTATTTTATTTGAATTTAAATTTTGATTAAGAATGAAATTCTAAACAAATTAAAGTTCCGTATAAAAATATTATATATATATATATATATATATATATATATATATATATATATATATATATATATATATATATATATATATTAACAAAGGAATAACATGTTATTTATATTTGTAATTAAAAAAGTGACACTTAAAGTTATAATAATAAAAGAAGTACACTCCTTCATTTTTAAATAAGAATTTATTTTATTTAGAAATTCTAACTCAAATAATATTTGATATTTTTTTGAAAACTTTATATCTCTCTATGCATGTAACATTCTATTTCCAATTTTTACATTTGTGCTTCAAATGGATTAAACAAGTAAAATATTTTTATTTGTTTTATCATTTTATAATTATATTTTACAAAAAAAAATATTTTTGGTAATATATATATATATATATATATATATATATATATATATATATATATACCTTTCTTAAGAATTTTGACTTATAAATATTACAAAGTTTTTGAATTAACCGAGTTTGTTTTTGTAAGCAAACCATTGGAAATGTGACTTATAAATATAACCACAAAGTATTTTAAGTATATTAAAAATGTGAATTTGAAAGTGATTAAAGACTCTGTTGTTCTTTTCACTATTTAATGAATTCGTTTCTCAATTTTCTCTTCATCGAGTAGATTAATTTTCTAGGTGATCTCTAAGGCTTCATAAAAAAAGGGTTGATAATTGAAATTCAAGAGAGACAAACATGTATTACGTTTGTGAACTTACTTGAAGGTCTTTGAGGCAAAAGAATTTATTTTTATAACCTTTTAAGTGTTATTTGTTTGTTCAGAATATGCTCTAAATCTTTTAGTAAAATTATTTGCAGTAAAAATGAGAAATGCATTTATCGTTCGTTAGAAGATGCAAGTATATTTGAAATGTTTATTCAAGAGTGATTAAAAACTGTGTTGTCCTTTTCATTATTTAGTGAATTTGTTTCTGAATTTTTTTAATGGAGTAGATTAATATTCTAAGTGCCCTCTAAGTCTTTAAAAAATGGGTTGATAATTGAAATTTAAGAGACAAACATGTATTACTTTTGTGAATTTACTCGAAACAAATCAGAAAAATCTAATTACCTGCAACCTAAATACATAGTACGGATTCGTCATTCGAGTGCAGCAGACCATTCACCCCCCCCTCAACCCCAAATATATATATATATATATATATATATATAATACAAGCATTAATAGCAAAATCTTAATTTGACTCAATATTATTAAAATCGTTACAGAAAAGTTGGGTGGTAAACTTCAAAATCATCAGTGAACAAAAAGAAAATTCCATAAAGGATAACAACTTAACTTGCTACTGTAACCCAAAAAAAAATAATAATAATAATAAAAACATAAATAAAAATAAAAAAGGGACTCAACATATGATTCATCTATTTTTTCCTCTTTTGTTTCCTTTGCCTCAACTCAGGGAATTGCAGCGGGACAGGAAGTGTGGCATACAACACTCTATTCAGCCGCGAAAGCTTACAACCCAATCCCTGATAGTGTATTCTCAAACTCGCCGAATCCATCCTCAGATCTGTTGCAATGTCAGCGAAGTCGGTCTGGAATTCGTCAACGAATAAAGTGAGCACCAAGACGTAGCGTATGAGGAGAATAATCTTTTCAGGAGGCAGCTTTCTGAATTCAGTTGCAGGAAACATTGTTGTGAACCTGTGACGTAGGATGCTTGGGATTTTGTGGTCCTTAACAGAGGAATAATCAACAGAGTGCAGCTCTTTGAATTTTATAAGATGATTGATGAATGAGAACATGCAAGCGCGCCTCTTCTTTTCTGTCTCATCCTGTAAAAATTCATAGGATAAAAAATGTATTTTATCAATTGAGACATAATATGCAAGAAAGAGTTTTCAAAATAACAGAACATGGATTTATAACCTAAAAGGAGATCTAATAAATACAAGGTCCAGAATCTCATATAATATTAGTTAAGTATTGATAAAAATTAAGCAACACCAAATAATCAGTTAACCATTTAACAATATTCACCCTGCATACACCTTAAACTGTTGAAATTCATAGATTAAATGTTTAAAGCATCATCCTGAATGATAATAATTCTAAATCTGGATGAGGACATATTCTCTGATAATTTATACAGCACAAATCTTATTTAGGGGAAGATTACAGTGCCCCCAGGATTTCTGAACCCTGGATGGTGTGGCACAATCCCTGATGAGATTACCTAAGTCTTTAGTTATTGAATGAGATTGTACCACATACTCAGAATTTCCCTCTTATTTTATATCCACTCAGAAGGTAAGCAGGTATAGAGTATTGATTAGAACAGCCAAACAATCATCTTTCAAATGCAGAAAGGTTCCGATCATTAAGAATCACTAACAATCAATTTATTTTGTTATTGCAACAAGATTTTATTCGTATTCATACCTGAATCTTCCTTAGTTTCTCTATCCTGTTGCGGACAAAAATTGGGTATGCACTAAAGTTTGGTTCTCCGTTCTGTTGCAATAAATTACAAATATCCTCAAGGAAAGGCCACTCTACTTTGAGGATTATTTTGTCCAGTAAATATGCCTCTTCAGGGGTTGTGGCAGAAGCATCATATGGTGGTATATTGAGTGCAATATGAGCTTCAGTATTTTCAAGAGCCTCTTTGTTTACAACAACCTTTTTCAACTTCCCATCCAGATTCTCCTGAAAATCAGGATTTTCATCATGTTGTTTGAGAGCCAGTGCCTTTTTAGCCTGCAATTACAATACACAATTTCAAGACGAGTCTTTAAAAATTTCAACAAAAATCACTTTAAGATGGTTAGAGTATTATAACTAGAGATCAAATCTCTTTAGGCCCATTCACTCAGACTTTCTTAGATAATGATATGACAAAAAGATATCATCAACATTAGAAAGGGCAATCTCTTCAACTATCAAAATATTGATTTATCAGGGACATAGTTACAATTTATAACTCTATTCAGTGCAATTCAAAAGGTCTTCCCATAATAATGAATTCAATAAAAATACCACAAACAAGGGACATCAGAATCTACCCGATTTATTGATTTCTTTGTTCCAAATTCAGCAGTAAGCTTCTCTTGCCTCTGCTGTGGGGTAAGCTCTCCCATTTCCACAGTTTCAGATTCCTTCTCAGATTGGTCCATGCCTTTCACTCTTGGTTCCAATCTGAATATCTAAACACACACTAGTCAATTGAGAATATTTCCTTCCCAAACAACTAATTGGAATTATAAATTATGGCCTCTAATTTTTTTCAAAAAGGAAATTATCTGATAAGCAGCAAGAGGGACAATACACACTTGAGAAACTTTTCTCCCAAACCACTAATCGCAAAATATAAATTACCACCTTCCAAAGAAAATATCTTCTTTTTTTTTTTTAAAATAAATTACCTTATTAGCAGCGACAGGCACAACCCTCAGAGTCTGTTTTTCCTTATCAAAAACCCCAAGAGCATACATACATCCTTGGCCAGTGGCAGCCTCGCCAGAATAGCTGGTCCCAACAAAATCTACTGGCGACCCAGAAGGGCTCACCACAAGTTGCAACCTTTTGGGCATTTTCCTGTGACGGTATAACCGAACAGTAGTGGAATCTGGCCCAGCTTTGGTTTCACCATCAATGTTCCTCTGGGGATCAAATCCAGAAGGGAAATAGCCAACTATAGGAGGAATTCTCTGGTGGTGGTCACGAAGGACTTCAACTTTGGCTTCAACTGGAGGAAGCTCCTTATTCTTTTGCTTCTTCTTCTTGGCCTTCTTGGTTAGTGGCTCCAGCTGGCTATAACGCTCCTCATCCTCAAGATGGGGCTTTGTGCCGTCAGCTTCTGAATCCATATCCAATGGCACACAAGGAATGAAGGAGGCTTGATGTGTTGCTGCACAGCTGGGACTGTGGGAGGCCCGAGTGACGGTGGCCTAAAAGGCTAAAACCCTTAAAACACACAACAGAAAAAAAATTATAAACTAGAAATAAGAAAATAGAGAGAAAGGAGTACACTAACGTCCCTATCATTAAAAAATATTACATAAACCTTGTTGTAGATTTAAAAATTACAAGTGCACAACACATGGGAAAATGCATAAAACAGGAATATACATACATGCTCGAATGATTTCTCATATCAAGGTAATTGCAGTTTGCCATCGTACAAACACTTTTTTACTCATTCATTTCAGACACACGAGAGGGTGAACTTTTTTACATCATTATCATCAGCATGCCAATTCAAGAATTACAATTAATAAGTCGAACAATTTTCAAACCAAATGCGAATATATAAATTCCTATTCTTTCTTTCCATTATAAAAAAGGCAGGCCCAGTGTATAAGGCTCTCACCTAGTAAGGTCTGGCGAGGGTCGATGTACGCAGCCTTACTCCCATAACTGGAGAGGCTGTTTCCAGGATTTGAACATTATATATTTGCTAATTTTTTTTCCGTTAAAGATGTAGTTTACAATAATAATTACTAAAAAATAGAAGACCAGAAAAATTGCATACAATAATCAATTTATTAAAAACAAATCAAACAAAGCAATAGACTCAATAATCAATCACCAGAAACAAATAAATATGTATCTTGATGTATGACAAAACTAAAAAAAACATGGATGACCCAAATTTGCAAAATACAGAATCAACAAATTCCAAGTACAAAAAATCCAAATCAACAACAAAGTGGAGTTGAACGAAGCAGCTGAAATCTCGAAGATACCCCATACCTGCTGACAAAGTGAGAAGCTGTCCAAGCTGACAAGGCCGATGGCGCGAGTCGCGTAATTGTGGAGCCGTGCGCGGTGCGAGCCGTTCCGGAGCTGCTGCGCCTGCTTTGGAAGACCAGCTGTGTGCCGGCGGCGGCTGAGCTTGAAAGTATGACGATGTGCTCCCTTGCTTCCTGGCCCTAGGTCTTCGACTGTCTTCTACACTTTTACCATGTTGCAAGCTGTGCAATTGGTAGAGAGGCAGACCAGTTGATAGTAAAGGGTAAAAAGGGAATTTTGAAACAATATTGGGTCCGTAAGTAAGCGGGGCCAGTGCAAGTCAAATGAGGGATTGGGCCTCTATTGTCTACTGGGTTGGGGGTAACAGGTAAAATCGAACAAAGAGAACCAACTTATATCATCATTGAGTAAAGGTTCAATAAGATGTATTTAAATATTTAAACATAAATAGGCAAATTACACTCATATTTTTCAAAATTTAATCAAATTATACCCACATTTTTTCAATTATAAAAAATATACATTTGCTTTTCATATTTTTTAAAAGAAGGGGAGGTCAGTGTACTTATAAAATATAAGGAAAGAAAAGTGAATATATTTGAAAGGGAAATTAATATATAATTTTTAAAATGAGCGGAGTATAAATATAAATATATCAAATATGGTGCATATAATTTGCCTTATTCTTCTTGTGACAACATATACAACAGGGCAAAATAGCCCACCAAAGATAGAGCAAATTAGTCTAGCATTTATAAATAAAACAATCGAATATAATTTACCTAATCAAATATGAAATTTCTTAGAAGAAAAATGAAAAATTGTGAACTCCATCTTCTACTCCACTATACTCTTAATCAAAAGAAAATTCACGGATGAAGTACGTAACATATTAACACTTTTGCATGGGAAAATAAGGGATGTTAGTATAGAAAGAACACAACTGATCCGGCCTTCACGACTAGACAAGGAAAATAGAGAACAAAATATAAATACCAAAATGCATAATCTCAATGTATCGGTCTTGGGTAATGCTAAAGACAAATTTCGAACTAACACAATTCGATATTTGCCTCACAACAAATTCATGTGCCAGAGACGCCAAACGGCCAAAGCTTACACTCTCCTTAGCCACAGATTTAAGTGGTAAGGTAGCTGACTCTCACATGAGGGTAGATGAAGGTTTGAATTCGAAACCTCTTAATATTAATGAAGAGTAAGGCAAGACAAAGAGAGTGGTCACCTCCACAAAGATGATGCAAATAGCATGGCGCTTGAAGAGTAATAGGATGGGCCTTCGAGCATGGAATTCTACATGGGTGCTCTCCTTTTTTTATTTTATTTTATAAGGTGAATAAAATTATCATATGGAATTGTAAAAGTGTTGGGCATAAAGAGTTTGTCTCTTATGTCGCAACTATGATGAATAGTATTTATCTAGGTTTATTGGTTTTGTTGGAAATCAGAATTGATGTTGCTAGAGGGATTGCCTTAATTAGGAAGGCTAGTTTTGATAGATGGAGTTTAATTCTAAGAGATCGGAGGTCTGGAGGTATTTAGCTTGAGTGAAAAAGTAAAAGAGTTAGTGTTGATGTTTTAGTAGAGAATTTTCAATTTATCCATGTGAGGATAAATGCTACTAGCGGAAGTGAGTGCTTCTTCATAGCAATGTATGCTAACCTGGCTAGTGAGATGAAGTTAATGTTGTAGAGAGATTTGTGAGAACTTAGTAACAACATGGAAGGGGCCTAGCTTCTAGCTAGAAACTTCGATGATAATAAAGACCTTTGTGAGAAGAAAGGGGCATCTTTTTTAATTAGCATAGATAAAAAAAATTAATGAAAGAATCAATGATTGCCACCGATTACTGGAATTAGAGGTGAAGGGGGTCATTTTGGTTAGCAAGGTTCGAAAGAAGGTAATTATGAAAGGTTTTTAAGAAGCTTGATCAAGCCTTTTGTAATATGGATTGGTAATGAAGTCTATGTTAGGATTCTTCCCAGAGTGTTCTCAAATCATCATCCTATTTTGATAACAATTAATGGTGTTTCCTTTGATTCTTCTAATCATCCTTTTAGATTTGAAGTTGCTTGGTTAATTGGCTTAAAGTTTAAAAATTTTCTTCAGTTAACATAGAATAAGGATGAAGATATTACGAAGGCGTTAGAAAGCTCTATTCTAGCAATTATGGATTAGAACAAAAATGTGTTTGGCCATATGAAAAAAGGAAAAAGGAACTTTTGGCTTGTATTGTTGGCATCCAACGGTCTCAAGAAAGGCACAATAATCATTTTCTCTCTCATTAGAAAGTGATTTGCAAATTGAGCTATCTAAAGTATTAAAACGGGAAAAAAATTCTCTAGTAACATAAATCAAGATCCAAGTAGTTAGACAAGGGGGATAAGAATGTGAAATATTACGATGCTCAAACCATTACTAGAAGAAGTAAAAATAAAATTAACATGTTGAGAAGTTCTAAGGGTTCTTGGATTGAAAAATCAAATATGCTTTTGACAATGATCAAAGATTTTTTATCCAAGTTTATTTTTTTCAAGAAACTTAGGAAAGACCAAATACTATTACTAAAATGAAGTATCCTTTTTCTCATAGATATCCAAAATGAGGGCATGTTAGTAGATATTTAGATCATTGAGATTAAAAATGCCATTTTTACTATTAGAAGCCACAAAACTTTTGTGAATGATGGTTTTCTTTCTATTTTTTACTAGAATAATTGGGAAGTGGTGGGGAGTAGTGTATCTAAGCTTATTAAAGAAATGTTTCATGGTCATGACATTGGGGTTGTTAATAAAACTCTTATGTTTAATTTCTACGGTTAATAAACTTGAATTCATCGATCAGTTCCGACCTATTTCGTTGTGTAATGTCCTTTATAATGGTGTAATGAAGATAATTATAAATAGATTGAAACCCTTTTTACTTGCTTTAGTGTCTTTGTATCAAGCAAGCTTTATTTCTAGTAAATGGATTTGAGAAAATATTATTATTGTACAGGAGTTAATTCACTTTATGATAAAAATGAGAAGTCGGATGGGCTTTTTTCGCTATCAAAGTTAACCTTAAGAAAGCCTATGATCATCTTCATTGGAATTTCATTAGAGATATTCTTTTAGAGATGAATATGAGTACTGGATTTATGGATCACATTATGCATTGTATTTCGTCAACCTCTCTTAATGTTATGTGGAATGGCACTAAAACAAAAAAATTCAAACCCTTTAGAGGAATAAGACAAGGAGACTCTTTCTCCTTTTATATTTTTGTCATTTGTACTGATAAACTTTCCCATATCATCTATGATGCTATGGAAGGGAAGGAATGAATTCCTATATAAGTTTAGAGATCTAGCACTCTTTTTTTTATCTTATGTTTATAGATGATTTAGTCTTGTTTAGGGAAGCGTCAAAAGCTCAAATTGAAGTTGTGATGAAATGTTTGAACACTTTTTGTCGATTACTAGGGCAAAAAATTAACCACAGCAAATCAAATCTCTCATTTTTTTTTTAATAGAAATGTGCAAGATAAGTTGAGAGATAAAATTGTCTCGAAGAGTGGTTTTAATCCTTCTTCAAACCTGCGTATGTACCTCGGTGTCCCTTTACTGCATAAAAGTGTTTCTAAAGCAACTTATGAGTACTTAATTCAGAAAGTGCAGAACATGTTAACATGTGGGAAGACTAAATGTTTGTCCATGGCTGGATGAATGGTGTTAGCTAAATCAGTTTTTCAATCTATTCCTTTCTATACGATGCATATGAGAACCATTCCAGTGTCCATTCTTGATACTCTTGAAAATTATGAATAGACTTTTGTTTGGGGTCATGATTTAAATGAGAAAGGTTTATATGATAGTGTGAGAGAAAATATGTCAACTTAGGAAGCTTTGTGGCTTGGGGCTTAGATCTTTGAGGGGAATGAATGTGACTTATTCACTTAAATCAGTTTGGAGCTTGCATATGGGATGTTCTGAATTATGGGCTGAGGTGTTAAGGCACAAATATAGTAGAAATGATGATTGGTCTCTTTAAGCCACAATGAAAGCTGGAGATTCGCATCTGTAGAAGATTTTATGCAGTTTGTGGAAACTCAGTGTAGATGAAACAGCTTGGGTTATGGGTGATGAGTGTAATATGAAGTTCTAGGATGGTGTTTTGCTTAATGAGAGTAAGCTCAAAGACCTTTAGATTAATAAGACACCTAGAGATTGGGAAAACATTCTTGTTTCACGAGCGGTTTCTTGTCTGGAGAATGGAATAGGGCCTCTTTAGCTGCACTTCTGCCACAAAATCTTTTGTCCAGTTTCTATGTTATTTTGCTTTACTCTTCGCAATCAGGTCCTAGCGTTAGTTTGGAGATAGAGTGAGAATAGGGCTTTTTCTGTTAGAAGTGCTTGTGCTGCGTTATATGGCAATTCCCTATATAGTTTTAATCTCATCTGAAAGCTTGTGTGGAATTGGCATGGCTTAGAGGAAGTTAAATTTTTAATTTGGAGATTATTTCATGAAGGTTTACTCACTAAGAAGCAGAGAAGCAAAAGACAAACTGGGTTCTCCTTACTGTTGCTATTGCATAAGGCAATTGAAGATATGCCCCATGCAATCCGCAACTGCACGATGGAGGAAAGTGTTTGAGTTTCTCTAATTAGTGGCCGTTATCAAAGCTGTTTTTTCACAGCTGATCTACAAGTTTGGATTAAGAGTAATCTGGATAATGTTTTTACCGGTGGAGTAGATAAATCATGGCCAACAAGGTGGGGAGTTGCAACTTGGTACACCTGGTAGTGGAGGAATAAGTTGTCATTTCAAGCTGATTGTCATGGTCAACCAGCCTTCTCGCGTGATAAACAATCACATAAAGGATATCTCCATGGTAGATTGCGTTATGAGATCTCAGGGTGCGGAAAGAATGGTTCGGTCAATTCTTGTTAGTTGGCAGCATCCTGACGAAAATTGGATCAAAATCAACAGTGATGGGGCGATGAAATCCCTGCCATTTCAAGCTAGGTGCGGAGGATTGCTTCATGATAGCCGTGGTAATTGGATTGTTAGGTATATTCGCAATTTAGGTCTCCGTGATGCGTTTCGTGTTGAAGTTTAGGGCGCATTGGAAGGTTCATCTTTAACTTGGAATATGAGATATCACAATTTTGTAGAATAGGACAAGCAACAACTTGAAAGCCTGTAAAACTTTAAAGTTTTGTCAAAAGCTTTTAGGTAGAGAGTGGTTTGTTAGAATTATTACGTTTGGAGAAGGTAACAAGTATATTGGCTGGCTGATTTCCTATGATCTCACTCAGGATATTTACAATTCTGGATTATCTGTTTCTAAATCTCCAACTATTAATGTTAATTAGTGGAGTGCATACGGCTAGAATTATCTTTATGCAATCTTTTTTTTTTTTTTTGTTGGCTTAGGCCTCTTTCCTTAAAAAAAAAAGAAAGAAAGAAAATTCACAGAAGATAATAATATTCACAAAATATTAAATGTGTGGATGTTATTATTTTAGAAAAATAAAATTATATCTTATTCATCCATTGTTTTACATTTTTTTTTTACTTAACTTACATGTGATTTTAAGTATTATAATTCAATTACCTATATTTTCAATTATTAATATTTTCGCACCTGAATTATTTTTTATTCAGAATTTAATCAAAAGTTTATGTACATTGTATGTAATCTTTATTTTTTTTAAATTTGACTTAATTTGATGCTCATTTAAAATTAATTTATCCTTAAGAAAAATTTTATTTAATATCTATTATTCAATAATCATTGACTAAATTATCAAAGATAAATTTTTAATAGAATTAGGATTTCTTAAGTAATTTAATTCTAAATGAGAGTTAAATTAAATCAAAATTTAAGGAAGTAAAAATCAAATATAATACATGTGAGTTTTCTGTCAAATTTTAGAAGAAAAGTAGTTTAGGTGGCTAAAATATTAATAATGAAAAGCATAAGCGATTAACCTGCAATATTTAAAACAAATAAATTAAGTAAAAAAAAAGAAGGTAAAAACCACTTATAGATCTTTTCCATCATAAAAAAAAAATGTGCAATGTCTACATTTTTATTAGTACATTAACATCCGTTATCATTTTTAGAAAATTTCTCACATACTGTGGATTTGAACTCAACACTATGGGATAAGTTATTTACACTTCTATTGTTAAAAAACCATATGTAAATATTATTATTGTTATAAAAAATGTGTGAATATTAAAATCTAGTGAAAACATTAAACAAAAATTCGCACACATTCTAAAATTTTGATATGAATGAATTTGTTAATGACAATATCCTTTCAAGTGTGATTTTTCCCACCTTTCTCGCAAAGTCTCGCAATCATAGGACAGAGGTTTCATTTCATAGATTTTTTTTTAAGTTACATTATCACTAAAAATTTAATATAATTTAAAAATTTTTTAATCAAGCATACCATTTTTTCACAAAAATCAACTGTGAAATATATCTTATTTAATTTTGAAAAATAGAAATAAAACTTGATGTTTGGAATCAGTCTAAGATAATACACTTAGTAAGATTATATAATTTGCACCTAGGTGTACCTACGTCCATGTATTAGGTACGAGATTAATCCTATTTGTTGTAGTAAATTAAAAGTTCCTTCAATTAAGGCGTCTCTTAAAATAATGATTAAGTAGGACAATTATTTCAAATATTAGAGTATTAAAAGATTTCTAAATTCTTAATAAGGATCTTATATAGAAATAGCACTTAATTTTTTATTAATAATCTAAAATTGAAAAAAATATTTTAAAGATAGACAAACATTATCAACTAGCAAAATAATACAAATATTATTTGTGTAATTTTTTTTAACGGTAAAAGTGATAATTTACTTAATATATATAATTAATATTTATTTTTTAATAATACAATAAGAGTAAAATAGTTGCACAAACTTAGTAACATAAGTTTTAGTTACAAAATATTCTATTATTACTCCAAATTAAAATTTTTAAGTGGTAACTTTCACGCACAAAATGAAAAGGATATCCTTGTAACGTAAACCAAAACTATTTTGACTCTCACTTAAATATTTTAAATAATATATATCATAAAAAAATACCAAATAGGTTTTCAAGATGCATTTTAGAGGATAAAATGAAATATAAAAATTTTTGATAAAAAAATTAAGAGAATGAAATTTTATAAATTTAAAAATTATTTTTTAATTAATTATTATTTATTTAATTTTTATTTTTTTTAATAATAATTATGATGTCTTACTTTATTCTGCAAAATATAATTATTGCAATCTATCCAACACATTATTGTTAAGTATGTAAGTGAGCTTCATGTATAATATTTTAATTTAATTCACGCAATTCAAAATACAATGGATTTATGAATCGATAAGTAATATGAATTAATCTTTTTTTACATTAAGAAAATTTTCAATTTTTTTTGGTAGTGGAAATCTTAAAATTTATGAAAGAATCACAATGAATAAAATTTAGATGATCGAGTTTCCTACTGAAATAAAAAAAATATAAGTACTTTAAATACGTATTAACATGATTATTATAATTACAATTAATGAAATTATATATATATATATATATTAGTGATGATATGTTATTTCTAATTTTTTAAAATTATAAGAATTGTATCAATTTTATATACATGTGTCAAAATGAATCGAACAATATATTTAGATTGATTGATAGCCAGCTTAATGTACAAATTAAACCTTTTCCGCAAAACCAATAAAAATCAAAATTCTGATAAATACGTGTAATGGTATGCCTGCCGGTGTCACCAGCTTGCTGCCAATTAGCCCACAACAAAGAGAGATAAATCAGATTCTTTCTAGAAAGAATGATTATAAGGGCGAAATACAGTCCTATTTTTAAAAAGTTGCAGAAAGCAAAATGAGCAGAGCAGACGACGTCGTATCTGTTTCCGGCGCTCCAACTACAAGTTTCGGGTTTCTTTTCACCGGTCTTCAGTTGCTACAACAGGAGGAGGCAAGCGCCACTAACGGGCATCATCAATAGAATAGGAGAAGCGCTTCTGCTGCGGAAGTTGCTTCATCTGCTGTAAGCACTCATTAGCAGTAGCTGATTCTGCTTGTTTCGGTATTCATTCGCTCCAAATTCAAAGGTAACTTTCCCATCTCATCCTTGATTTCTGGATTGGGGATTAATTTCTGCTAGTGCATGTTGTGTATAAAGTAATTTTTCTCTCATTTTCAGCAACGAGAAGTTGATTTGTGCTATTCTGGGATATTATTGGTAAGAAATATGCTTCTAGTGTGACCTTTATGTGTATGAATGTTAGCGTTTGAAGGAATTCCGGAGATGCTTCGGGTTTTTTGGATAATTTGATGATTTTTTGTATTTTTCCTTTCAAATTATTGTTTTTGCGCGAATTTTGTTTTTTGGAGGACTTTGTTTTGGCAAAGGTATTTCGTAATGGGAGGGAAATTTATTAATTTAATTAAATAGTTCAAATGTACCATTCACTTTACTTGTAAGTTAGTTTTGGTTTTGATGAAGTTTACATTCTCTTTATTCTTGGATTGGTTCTCAAGCTTAATGGATTTGAAATAGGATCAGTTAGAGGGGATTATTTGAAGTGATTTCTTTCTTGCTATGTTTTACAAGTGATCCATTCCTTCATTACGTATACGGAAAGAAAGATGAAATTTGCTGGTTTGGATCCCTAATAGTTGATTACTTGACGTATCATTGTTCGAAAAAGGGTATTTAGTTCACTTTTGGCTGTAATAATTTCTTTCAAAAGGACTATGAGTAGTTTCTGATGTTCAAGAGATGCTCTCATTAGTATAGGAGTTTGTTAACATATATGCATGATTGACATCCCATCATCTTAGCTAAAATCTACAGACTCCTATCAACCATATATATTTAATCTGTAAGTGGTTTTGCTTTCAAAGGGCTGAGCTTAGAAGCCAGTGAACTGGAACTTTTTGTCGAAAGTTCTCATATATTATAGGAGGCTTCTTCATTTTAAGGGGCTTTTGAGTTAAAAGAATGTATTCCAAAAGCATTTTGGTTTTATTGTATAATGAGGAGGATGCATGTTGTCTACTTTGTTAGTTTGATTATGTAGATTGATTGCAATAGCTTACTTTTGATGAGATACTGAATTGACATTTTGAAATAGTGATTTAGTTTTTTGGTGGCTTCATCTCCTAGTTATTGTCATCAAAGATTTAGATCAAGAGCAAAACCTTGTTGGTTAGATGCTCACTCTTAGCTTTTGTGTCGATTTATATGTTGAAAAGAAAAATTACAATTCAACTAGTAACCTGCAAATAGGCTTCTTGTATGGATGAGACATAAGTAAAATCACTGACATTGAATTTCTTATTTACAGCTCTGAATGGATACAAGGGATGAAATAAATGGCAAGTATATTCCTATCAGGGGTTCAGACTCAGAGGATCCTCAGTTGGGAAAATTTGACAATCCACTTCCTTGTTTTGGATGTGGAATTGGATGGTTCTCGTGAGTTATTTTATACTGCTTCAGTTGTCCGCAATTTTTTTTCTCTTTAAATTGCATACTCCGATGTGTATGTGTCTACCCCTTCTCAAATTTATTCTTCCCCTTTTCTTGTTAGCTTTTTGCTGGGATTTTTATGCCCCCTGATGTGGTATTATGCAACAATTCTCTACTTTTGCAATTACTATCATAAGGATCCAAGAGAGCGAGCTGGATTAGCTGCTTCTGCAATAGCTGTATGTGTTTATTTACTCAAGATGCAATTTATTTTTCATACATCACATTGGTTGTCAAAATGATGTTTTTTCCAGCCTGTTACCTAATATGTGCATTGTATGGGATTGCAAAAGCTGTGATTTTATATATTTTTAGCTTTTTCTGTCTTCTCTTTCCGATACAATGTCCTGGTTGTTGCAGGCTCTAATATTCACAATTGCAGTGGGGATTGCAATGGTTGTAATTCTTGTAGAACTACAGTTTCAAGTTTCAAATAGCCTACCTATGGTCAATTAGTTTAGCAAAAACGCAATGAAGATCCTACCTCTAGCTTCAGCTCCTCCATGAGGAAAGCCAAGGCTGATGCTTGGTGGATCAAGTTTCCTTTCTTTGTTTGCCAATGAATCCCGTGTATATAATAAGAATGTTGCAACAGACAAAACATATAAGAAATTTCATACAGTAACTTCAACTGTGAATGAAAGTTGGTTGTTGGTGCCCAATATATTTCCATCTAATCATCCTCTTCAGGGTTTTCTAAGCGGTTAGCCATCTCTACCTTGAGTTTATGATGAATGAATGCTAGATGCTAGTCACTTTTTGCCAGGAATATTCGTTATCTTATGCTAAACCTAATTGAGCAGCTTCTGGTCATGTGAAGCTTGCCACTGGATTTTTACACATTGATTGGCTGTTGACCTAAGTGAATAATGCGGTTTATACTGTGCGTGTGTTTTGAGATGAATAGCTGTTACTCTGGTTTGTAGCATCCTAAACTAATACTGCAGGTCCTTGTTAGGGATATATATATGAAAAGAGGCTTTTTGGATAGATGTAAAGATTGAAAGAATAGGAGGTTAAAAAGTTGATTTTATGCAAAGCAGCAAATAGAACCTTGCAAGAGGAGGAATGCAGTAATCTGGTAATCTCCTCTTGGTTGTCAGCTGTTCCTTTTATTATTATTTTAGAAGGGTTGTTAGCACGATTATAATCTAAAACTTCCATTTAAACCCCTTCTTATTCTAACCGAGCCAAGTTGAGTTACTTTAGTTAGTTTTTGCTTTATTTTTAGATAAACAAGGTACTTTCACTATTATAATTTGACTTGCAACCCCACATGTTGTAATCAGGCAATACTAGTCATATTCATTTGATTTGTTCATTGCACTTTTGGCTGAATCTGAATTATGCAGTTTCACTCATTGTACTTTTGGCAATATATGAAGAGGTATATGTTACAGAACAGGTGGACTTTGCTTAAATCATTGTATGTTGTGTAGTATAGTACTATTGTATGTGAGACTGAATATTAAACATTTCTTATCTCAATTATTTAAGCCAAGCTGAAGTGGTCATGACTAGAATTTAGGACTTTTACAGGGAAAATGCATCAACAGAATAAAAGGCTAGTTAGATAAATCCTAATTGAATTCCTTAATTTGTGTTGATTTTATATTTAAATGTAAATCTTAATTTGCTTTTTCTAGCGCTCCGGTTTTTCTTTCTAGTTTTGAGAAAAGTGAATATATAAACTTTATAGAAAACAACGGCGTCTATATATTATCAATGGTCAAACTACATCATACCAACTCTATCACCTTCGTCTTACACTTAATTTTTCTTTTTAATGAGCAGGGAATATATTAAAGATAACGTAGGTTCAAACTTGCATACAACATTGATGACTCTAAAAGTCTCTATATCCTAAAATAAACAATAACAGAGATATTTCAGTGAGTCCTATATCTCTTAGGATTAAAAGTACCTAGTATCATACATTAAAATAAATTTGATTTCAAGCAGGGGTGAGTAAATTAATAGTTCCCGATCTTGTTATATATCACTGTCTTTCCTTTCATATATGTTCAATCGAAGTAAAATGATAAAGGGGTAACTTCATTTCAAACCCTACATTATGTGATGACTTCAACCTCATATTTTATTATCGGAAATTCGAATTTTTGTTAAAACTAAGTCTTTGTAATTGGTTCCTAAAACTTGGTTTTTAGGCATTGCTTCTTGATTCGTTATGTTTATATGAATGTTTTAAAAATTAAACATTGGGAGTGAGAATAGTTCAAGATTTAATGATTTGAATCGATGTTGAACTAAAATTATAATATAGACTAAAAATTTTAATATATAATAATTAAAAATAATTAAATTATCATAAAGTTAAATTTATGTATGGAGAAATATGAAAATATTTCAAATAATATCAAATGATTTCTTAATTTTACAAGTTTATAATTGAAGTTATCACAAAAAAATTAATATTAAACCTAGTTTTAATTTTTTATGATTTTCATTTATAAAGATCAAGTAATTTTTGAGTGCTTGGAATATTAAACTTTGAATATGTATATGATATCAAATAAAAAAATATTATTTTTTAAAAAAGTAATACTTCTTTAAAAAAATTAATTGGCTAACTTTAATTGATTTGCACGGCTTGTTACCAATTTTCCTACTAATTTTTTTAATGTCAATTTTAAGTGTTAACTAATTGATGACATGAGTAACTTACAATTTTTTTTGTTCAACCAAGTAATTCAATCTAATTCTCAAAATTTTAATTTATACTTATTAAAGCAAGTGCTTTTATGCATTAAGTGAAATTTGAATCATGGTTTTTAATATAAATTCACAACCTTCAATCAATAAAGGGAACCATTGCAAACAAAACAACCATAACGAGGAAAAATAATTTTATTATAAATATGACATATGTTCTTGCTCCCACATAAAAAAAAAAAATCAATTATCAACTTCATTTTTTATATATCAATTGTGAAAAATTCATATGTCTCAAAAATTATATTTACCGCTTTCAAAGCATTAAAAAGTACAACTAATCTCTTCTTATTATGTGAGAGTGAAAAAAACGTATTAAAATTAAAATATATGATTATTTCTCCGTAGAAATATGCAAATTTTATACTGGGTATCACATAAAGTTTTGTTTTCCTTTTTTTTTTAAAATATTTTTACATAGAGATCTAAGGATCAAAATCAGTATACAACACGAAACGCTACAGCTTTAAATCCTTGTTGCAAGAGTATTAAATGGCGTTCAATTTTTTGTTTTGTTTTGATATTTCTGAGAAATTGAGGAGAGCAAAATGTTGATAAGGACATTTAACACATCTGCATCAAATACATTAACGCGCTTTGTTTAACAAAACATGTAAACGTTGCTTCCAACTTTCTCATCAGTCATTTGTCTGCGTAACTAAGTTGATGCAAAATACGTCACTCCAAGTTCTAAGAGTTGTCATCTATGATTGTCTTACGCGGAAAGCAAGATTTGAAAGATATTTTTTTAGAAAAAAATTATTTTTTATATATAGATAAATGAGTGTTATGTGATTTCATAATTTATAATAAAAAAATATGATATTTAAAGATATGATGATGAAGAAAAATAATATATTCTTTAAAAAAGAAAAAATATTTTTTACTAAATTTTTTACATTTAACATTAAATATTTAAGTATTTTCGTTATCTTAATATTTTATAACTACATTCTCATAGAAAAATATTTTTAGCCAAACCAAACAAAGTCTTGAACTCCAAAAATCTTGTGACTGTTGTAATTTTTTTAAATACTTATTAATGGCTGCAAATTTTAGCATAATTTTAATAAAAAAAGATTGTCACCCATTAACTAAGTAAGAAATACAATAAGGTAATGTAATTTTCTTAACCATCTTAATACAAAAAACAGTCGTGATTGTAATCAGAGGATGGTGAATTAGTGGTGAATAATTTAAATAATATATTAAAAATTATAGGTTTACATTTCTTCGTCATCAAATATAAAAATAAAATTCATAATCGTATCTGTTAGTTTAGAGGTATATATAGGCATCGATACAAATTAATTTAATTAATAAAATTTTATACATTAAAAAAGTTTTAATTTTGAGTATAGTTAATTACATATATATAATTGGAGTTTCTTGATTTTATTAATAATATTTGTTTCATCTGATTCAAATAAATTTATTTATATCAAACCTAAGATTTATAGGAATTTTAATCTTCCTGCAGCTAACTATATTTGAACTCAAGCTAATAAGAAGAGCAAATTTTCTTCTCAAATTTGTCAGCGATAACATTGATATATATATTTTTAAAAACGGAACTTAAGAATTATTTATTTATACTATTAAAAAAATACAAATTATCCTTGTAACTTTGGAATAATTACATTTAATTTTTATGACTATTGTTTTTACAATGATCCTCAAATATATTCATAAGTGATAAAATATATTCACATAAAAGTCCTTTTTCATAACTACGGAAGAACCCCATGTGTCATTTTATATCAAGGAAAATATAAAAATATAAAAAATCACAACATATGTTTTCATAAGTAAATCATGCCAAAGTGATTAAAATACTTTAAATGCGAAAAACCTAATAAATAGGAGGCAAAATAGATTACTTTCAAATTTGAGTCAAAAAATTTTCATACTATATTTGATTTTTTCACAAAATTGTATTAAACCAAATATGTTTTTTCATTCAAATTGTTCACAAAATGGATATTAAGTATAATTTGTTAAAAATGATTGCAGAAATTAATAATTATGAATATATAATTATCTCAAAATTGAAGTGAATAACTTAACCTTTCTTTTTTCCTTTTTTATGGATAAAACCATAGTACCTAAACCTAAGAAAAAGAAAACAAAAGTGAAGGTAATCTTCGTTGCGTTAGGAATAAAAATCGCCATACCTTCTTTCTACTATTAATTATTCATAATTAATTAATTTTGAATATAATATTTTAATTTAATTATCAATTTAAATATTAATCACATATTTTGACGGGAGCCTTGCGGGGCTCCATGGATTAGTAACATGATTGGGGGCGTGAATTTAGGCCAATGAGAATGATTGTGACTTGGGATTCTTCTGTCAATCATACTATTGTGATGGATAGACTTTTGGTCATCATAATTTTAAAAAATATGTTTGATTCGTATAATCTTATATTTTTTAAAAATATATATATTATCAAGAATATAATTTTTAAATATATAATTTTTGAGAATGAAAATTTTTTATATTTGATTCATTGTAAATATTTTTAGAAATTTTTTTCACATTTCTAAATATATTATATTTTCATAATGATTCATATTTTATATTATTAAAAATCTTATTACTTTTTTAAAAAATATCCTTATCAATTTTTTATTATAAATTAAAATAAATTATATATTTAATTAAAAATATATGAATAAAGACTTTAAAGATTTAATAAATTAATAATTTAAATTATATTTAATTAAAATATAATAAATAATTTAATATATAAAATATTAAAATTTTTAATAATTTGAATTTAAATATAAATTTTTATATAATTAATTATATAAAATAAATAAATAATTTTTCCATGATAAAAAATTCTTATTTTCTTTGAAAAGAAAATAAGAGAAAAAAAATAGAAATAATCTATTTTAAATTTAAATTGAAAAGAAAATAAAAAATTTAAAATTTTAAATAATTAAAATATAATAATTACATATTTTATCTTTAAATATTTTTTTTTCTATTTTTTCATGCAAATAAAAAAAGAAATTAAGTTTCATTTATTTTATTGATAAATATTTTTTATAAAAAATATTATTTATATATATTTATATACGAATAATATATTATTTATATTAATAATTAAAAAATATTATTTATATATATTTATAAATGAGGGCACAGAAGAATGAGAGTAAAATTATTTTTTTTTTAGTATCAACATTTTCATAAAATGAGAATGTGAGATACCCACCTTTCCCAATAAAAATATTTGAACAAAAAATTGAGTTTCAAAATATTTTCAGATAAATTTTTTAAAAAATTAAATTAAATATGAGATTATAATACTTTCATAAAATATTTAAAAAAATGTGAAAAACCAAACAGCCCCTAAACTCATCCAGAAATCCTAAAATTCACATGGCTTCCTGCCATCACAATCAGAATCACGATTACAATTCTCTATTATTAGGCTGTCATTTCTGTAAGACAGCCCAACACTGAATTGCCACTCCATTTCATACACATGGTCCTGTTCTTTTCCCAACTATCTCACCATTGCCACTCTTTTTATAAACCAAGTCCCCGCAAATTCAAAACCCCAACACAACACAAAAGCATAACATAAAGCTAGAGTGCCTTGAAAAGCTATCTTTTTCTTCACCACCAGCTTGCCACCACCATCTCAAAAGCACGCCAGAATCAAAATGGAAGAGGAGGAAGACATGTTGCCACCGTTCTGGCTGCCACCCGGCCAGGCCGACAGCCGCCTTGGCCGCGGTCTGCGCCGGTCATACTCTATCTTTCTCAGCTCAAGTGCCCTTCTTATATTCCTGGTTGTCACCGCTCTTGTATTTATTTTCATCATAATTCCAACTTTACTCTCTTTCATGTCTCACATTTTCAAACCCAATTTGGTTAAGAAAAGTTGGGATTCCTTGAATCTAGTACTTGTTCTTTTTGCCATTGTTTGCGGGTTTCTTAGCAGAAACACCAAGGAAAGCGTAAGTTCTGATGAAGATCAAAACTTTTCACCAAATGCAGCAGCGCAAGAGTATGCGAAATCAAACCCAGCAACTCCAAGACAATGGTATGAGTATTCAGATCGCAATTCTTATAGCTCGTATACTAGGTTGAGGAGTATTAGCTCTTACCCAGATCTCCGGCAAGAGTCTTTATGGGTCGGTGGCGATGAAAGGTGGCGATTTTACGATGATACCCGGGTAGTTACTTACCCTCAAGGGGACATGGATGAACATCGGAAACTCCGACATCGTCGTTCGAGAACAGAGGTTGATGAAGAAGGATTGGGTATTGAGAATGTTGCAGTGGGCAGTTTTGGGGTTGGTACAGACTCAGAGGCAGTTGGCAGTGCGCTGCCGCAAGTGGCGGCGGAACTAGAATCGGAACTACCGTCTCTGACGTCATCGCCGCCCCGAACTCCACCTGTCCAAAGAAAGGCCAGGAGGACTTATCAAGCTATGGGGCAAGCGGGAAATGTTGAAAAACAGGGGAGCAATGATTCGAAAGCTGAAAATCTCCACCCACCACCTTCAATACACCCGCCATCGCAGGCGGCGGCTGAGACGGAAAGGAAGCCACTGTCTCCGGCTTCATCGCGCCCTCTAACTCCTCCTGTTCGAAGAAATGTCAAACGGGCATATCAAGCCATTGGGCGGGCGGAAAAGGTTAATAAACAGGGGAACAATGATTTGAAAGCTGAGAATCTTCAACGACCACCATCACCGCCTCCTCCACCGCAGTCGCCACCTCCTTCTCTGTCACCAGAGTTTCAGTGGAAGAGTCAAAATAAGAAGAAAAGAGGGAGTGCAACTAAGGAGTTCTTAATATCTTTGAAGGGCAAGAAGAAGAAGCAAAGACAGAGAAGTGTTGAGAATTTTGAGAGCATTCTGTATTCTGAACCATCACTACCGCAACCATCGCCACCACCTCCACCCCCGCCGCTGACGTCACCACCTTCAGTTTTTCAGAGTCTTTTCTCTTCCAAAAAGGCTAAGCATAAGAACCGTCATTCCGCTTCTGTTCCAGTTCCAGCTCCAGCATCACCTCCACTGCTGCGGTTGCGGGTATCAAAACCCAAACCACGAATTGCTGCTGTGTCGACTCATAAACCTCACATTTTGAGCAAGGAAGAGAATTTCAATAGGTTGCAAGAAAATGTGGTTATCGGCAATGAGTCACCATTGATACCAATCCCACCACCTCCACCGCCGCCACCGCCATTCAAAATGCCGGCGTGGAAGTTCCGCCTTCAGGGTGATTTTGTTAGACTAGACAGCTTTAGTTCACGTAGCAGCTCACCTGATATAGATGATATTGGAGATTCACCGAGAAATGAAGCAAGTCAATGCAGTGGCCCTTCTGGTACTGATGATGGTGGAGAATCTAAATCTGAAATGGCAGTGTTCTGTCCAAGCCCTGACGTTGATACTAAAGCTGATACCTTCATTGCAAGGTTTAGAGCTGGTTTAAAGTTGGAGAAGATGAACTCCATAAGGAAGCAGGGGATTGGGAAGTCCAATCTTGGCCCTTCACCAAACCCAAGTCCCGGAAGCAAAGAAACTGTCAGTTGATATTTTCTGGCTAAAACCTTAGTCTGTTGGTTGCCAAGGAAACAAAAAAGCAGGTTGATTTATTCTTTTGACAGTTTCTTCTGGATGTGAATTTTTCTGACATATACAATTTCTTGAATCATGATAGATGAATGAATAATTGAATAGAAAGTTTCGGTATATTGTGGCTTTTTGTTTTGCCGGAAATTCTGACATACCAATCATAGTTTCTTTTGGTTTTGTAGATGCATTTGAATTGTAAGTTTTGGATTTTGTGAATGTTGTGACTGTAAGATTTTGTATGTATGTCATTCCAGTTTGTGGTATATGGTTGTTAGTAGAATACAGAATGGACAGTTTGCATAGATTACTTTGTAACTTTATTGCACTTATTGTTTCATTATCATTTACAATGACAAAGTTTGATTCGTATCGCATTTTAATTTTGTGATTTTAATTAGCCGCACTTAATAAGGAAGAGGGTTGTATAGGTAAAATAAGAGAAATTCTATTATTTCACCCAAAAAAAAAAGAAGAGAAATTCTATTATATTCGTGAAGACACCATACCTTACTCTCAGAAAATTGTTACTTCTGAGAAAAATGTCTTAGAGTACCAGTATTTGGCTTTACCAAGTAACTATGTACCGGAAAACATTTTCTCAATAAGTTTATAAATGTCTTTTAAATTTTTTTTATATATAACAAATTTGGCTTTACCAAGTAACTATAGTACCGGAAAAAAAGTCTTATAATATACTTGTTAATAAATACCGAGTAACTAGTGTAATAGGATATAAAAAATATTATGATTAATATATATATATATATATATATATATAGAGAGAGAGAGAGAGAGAGAGAGAGAGAAATAGAAAGGTGGGGTTGACAACAATTTTTCCGAGGTAACGTACTGTGTGGACTCCAACCATCACTTATCTCTATCTCTCAGTGGGAGTATGGCACAGCCCTATATCTGGAGTAAGTAGAATTTCTCAGTAAGATAGTCAAATCTTTTGAATCTTCTATGACCCAGAGAAGTATCATTGTTGTTTAATTGCTGTCCTGTTTTACAAGGATATTAAATTTTAGCACTTTCAGTGATCTTATTTCTTGTTTACCATCTAAGCTACACAAAAGATTAGAATATGTTATTCCGCCTCTGGAACATGTCACAAAATGTTGCCTTACGCATTGTTTACAATTTTCCTTGCTGTTGTACAACAGACAAACAAGTTTGATATGAGATATGCAGTAATCTAAAGATGAAATATACTAAGATACATAGTAAACTTGGGGCAATTTTTTGGAAGCCGAGAATAACACACATCCAAAGACTCACAAAACCGACCACAACCATGGCAACTCACAGTTGAGCTTCAAAATTTTTTTTTTAAGTTGGTGTGCTTTTGTGTGGAGATTGTGAGGATTCTTGAATGTGTAAGTAACATCATTAGGTATTAAGTTATGTATATCATGGAACATTTATGTGTAATTGATTGATTTAGTGGAAACTGCTATAGAAGCTGTTTAATTAGGTCTCCCAGAGAGTGCTCTTTCCTTATGCTCTCAATCCACCTCGCTTTGATGCGGACTTGCTCTATGCTTAGCTTCAAGTTCATAGCAATTGAAGGGTTCATGCGACTGGAGAAAAATGCTTCTATCTCATCTGCTGTTTCATCTCTGTTAACCTGCCAATCATGAAACCCAAGGAGTGAAGAAGATGCTTCAACTATAAAAGCTCACAGACGATGTTATGTCTCGCATAGTTTTTGGCATAATCCAATAGAATCACATTGTATCAACACATGTTGCATTTCCAGAACATGAAAGCCATGGGTTTAAACTACAGTGGTCGAAAATTAAGGATCAATGCATAAAATATTAATCAATATAATTCGAACTACAGTCTACATCTAAGTGCGACTGCAAGGCTGAATCATGCGATATGATTTGCAATTTAAATAGTTGATGAGAAAAACATTCAAATTCAAGACCCAAATATAACAAATTCAGGCTACCACATAATCACAGAGACAATTAACTTGTGGCTGTGTCAAAACCCTAGTTTGATAAGAGCTTCAAGGGAGGCCCTATTGTCTCAATTATGATAAACTGCTGCATCAAAGGAAGCAGCTAATACAGTAATTGGTCACCAAGAACAGATTTAGAAGGACACTAATACAATTTTACTTACCTTAGGGATGATTTGGTTAATGAAATTGGTGAGTAGAAGCCCACCACCATATTTGGTGAAGATTCTTTCCCAGTTCTCCTGCATTTGTTATCAAACCAAAAATGATTCCATATATTCTAGAAGAAAAATTCTACTTGTCCTAGATGAAATAGTTAAGAATGTTATTTAATTGCTACTGCTGTTATTGTCTCAGGAAATACTACTTGAACTTCTTTGCACAATCTTCGTCAGTGGCAGATCTTCAAAGGGACTGACGGGCCCAAAATTTTTAAAAATCCATATAAATATTGTTAGAACATTGATTTTATCAAAGAAAAGAAACAGCCAAATTTGTCTTCCAAATTCCACCGTTGACTCTCCTCATACCTGCACCTTGGCAGGATTGGAGTTGAACTAGTTTAATTTGACTCAGGTTGTGTCATATATATACAGGTGTGGGATAGTTGTAAGTTGTAAAAAGTGCAAGCAGCACTACTCTTATTTACCGCATACCTTCAACCAGTTCCATGCAGTTTCACCCCCTTCTGAACTTACACCAGCTAGAACATAGATAATATCTTGATCTCGAATCTGAAACAGTTTTGATAAAGGAAACTTAAAATGAGAAACAATTTTAGCTGCTAATAAACTGACATAGCATAAGGAAAATGTAATTCCTCATCAGACAGTAGAAGATTCAGAGTCTCCTGAACAATATTAGGGTCTGGACTTGATGCAATACAACCTGCATGAATTCAAAGCACATGATTTTAAATCAACTTCAGAGAATGTAGAGGAGATTAGAGGATTAATAAAGTTGAAATCAATTAAAACTTCACTGTATCATACGCAATATTCTTTCTTTTTCTTGCAGAACATCAGTTCTTCTGTAGAAACTCAACAGGGATTCTAATCCGGTCTTGCTTTTGGTGCTAGCATTCCTCATCACAGATACGTAAGCAACCTGCAGAGCATTTTCTGCTAGTTATAAAATCTACTCCCTTGTAATTCCTCACACCTTGAGACTAGCTCCAAACAGGTTGTCATTTTGTGTGAAGGGTGCGCATGAGAAAAATCCTAATTGTACTTAACATTGTGCACAAATAGCCATTCATTATATACATAACATAATTTGAAAAAATGTAGTAAGTGCGTAAATGTCTGCTTGCCATCTATGTGACATAATTTGAGCAAGTGGAGCTAAGTTTAAAACATTAACTGGGATATGTATATAGCTGAGTGACGGTATGTGAGCAAAATAAGCATATGTAACATTACTTAGGCTACGTGTAGAAATTGTCACTCAATATTTACGTAATATAATTTGAAAAAATTGGGGCTGAGTTTATAATTTTAAATTTGACTATGACATAAAAAGTTGAACGACAGCTTATAAAAGAAAAATAATTTGGTGTGCGGGGTTTGCAGTTAGTGGTTGTACAAGTAGTAGTACTCCTCTTCCACATTCACACTTCAAAAACAACTACACCAGAGAAATGTCACATAGTGAGAATGACAAAAGGTCCAAGTTTTACTCTTCTAGTGTCAGCTGATAGCAGAGAAGTATCTTTGTCATCCAACAATATCTGAAAGCGACGCAATGCTTCTTGCTGTGTTTCATCATGATCAAAAGCAGCCAATGCCTGAAGAACTTCTCCTCTCAAGAGTGAACTTGAATGTTCTTCTCCAGCTACCGAGTCCCAACCTAAACGTCTGCACAAATAATGAGCAAGTATGACATTCACAAAAAGTGTAGAAAATTGAAGTTCAAGAATTAGATTCAAAATGCAATATACTACACAACCACAGAGTAGAATGCAGTATATTGTATAGATTACGAATTCACTTAGTCCCACTAACTGGACACTTAAAAATTTAAATTGGCCTCTTGTTTGCCAAGTGTGCAATGAGTGAGATTGAGTAAATCAAAATAAGTAGGATTAAGTGCACTCATAATTATTCACAGTTTCATTCCTTACTCTGCAGAAAACAATAGGAGGTTGATAAAGTATTGTTTCAACTCATCCACTGAATCCGGAATGGCATCCCTAGAGATTTTTAGAATATTATAACAAACCTATCATATGAAAAATATATTGTGAAATCAGATTTTTCCATGGATATCTGCTGAAAACGTCAAGCATACTAGGAAAGTTGAGTTAAGCTTACATCAATGAGTTTTGATACAATTATATAATCAACCTCTTTTTTATAAACATTCATCAACAAGAGCAAAGACGATAAAGACTTTTCACAGGCCAGGCTAAGAGCATAAGTATCATCCAAGATGCCTGCAAACCAGAACAAAAGGAAATATATGCTTGCTCAGTTGCTTTGGTGTCAAGAAAAACATTAAATCATGCATACACAGAATAAACTAAGACATGCCGGCCTCCACTGCTTGAAGAAAAGAAAAATACTTCAATCATTCAAGAGGCAAAATTATCAATCACTAATTAATTTAGAAATGGGGGAAAATGACAGAAAGTAAAATTTTTTTCCCACATCATTTCAAAAAAAAAATTTATGCTAACCTTGCACATTAGTAATTACACTTAAACTAATGATGTTCTCTTGAATAAAACATGCCGAGAAGACGATGTACCATACAAATCTATTCACATATTACTTGCACAGATGCGCATGCACATACCAAATTTATCAGGAGCTAATAAGATATTGTTCTGTATGGCTTTCCTCAGTCGAACTGCAAGCTTGTCTTCATAATTTACCCTATAGAAACCACCTTGGTCTAAGTTGACCTTTACCCATAAATTTTCGTCTCTCGACTCTCTGTCTTTCTCTTCGACTGTGCTAGAAGTTTCATCAACAGATTGAAACAGCTCAGATATGTCCACCCTTTCATGAGTTTTCTCCAAAAGGAAATTTTTTCTTCGCTTGTATGAACCTAAAGACAAGGTTATCGGCACAATCCACTGCCCATCACCTTGCGGACCAGATGAAAGGAATTGCGACTGTAAATACAAATTTGCCATCAGTTTGCTTTCTGTAACTGTTATGTTCAAACACAAAAGCAGGGAAAAAAAAGAGGTGATGTTATTAAATTCAATAAATACCTGTTTGAGTTCCAAAATATGATCCTTTAGTTTAACATTGATAACTGGATATCCTGTTTTTTTTGTCCAAATGTTCATCATCGAGTCAATTGGCATGCCCGATTCCTCTGAAAGAACACTCCATAAATCTTCTGTCTTTGCATTTTGACCTTGATATCTCCTTATATATGCACTTAAGGATTTCTTATTGGAAAAAAAATGAAAGTATATCACATGGTATAATTTTGAGCTTGACAAGCAATAGACTGGAAAATTTGTAATAATTGAGCACTGCCCTTTAGTTCCATTCCATACAATTAAATAATTACAGCATTTTTTACGGCATAAAATGACCGACAAGTTACTGAATACTAAAACAGTGAATTTGTGGGTGAATAGGAAGTATAAGTGAAGGAAACCAAAATTTTTGACTCCTTTGGAGATTGGCAGTCCAAAACAGATAGCAGTAGCACATGCATAGAAATAAATTTATGATAAAAGGACCATGTTTAAAGGTGCATCTTAAGTCTTCAAAATCAAACAATGCGATAGTTCCCTTCAGTTAACAAAATTTATAAAAGGATCACTCTAGAAAAGTAATGTTATGTTTAAAATTTTAAATTCATTGACAATTACACATTCAAGATCCAACAGACTATTGCATGTTGCTTCAGAGTGCTTGAATCCATAGAAATATTCAATACAATGATGATGAATTCATGTATAATCTTCTACATGTACAAAGATAACTCTAATAGAATGCCTTACGATTTTGAAACATAGCTCTCCTACCTGAAATATATCACCACCGAGATAATTCTCCAACATTCTTATAACAGCAGATCCTTTCTTGTAGCTCACAGCATCAAAGACTTCGATAACTGATCGAGCATGCTGTATTTCTACCTGAAAACATGTCAATCAAAAGTAATATGCAGCAGTGCTTCACAAACAGTTTTACAATATTCTTTCCTCTTTCCTTTTGGGGTAAGAGGGCATAAGAAATATACCAAGATTACTAACAGTAAAAATGAAGATATTTTGGATGTTCTGATCAGAAGCACAATAGCATTTCCTAATTTTCATCTCAATTCTGAAAAACTAGCTGTGTATTCATCTGTATTTGGATTTGATGAGGTTCAGTGTGTTGCCTTCTGAACCACTAATTATGGAAGCATTTTTCTGCGCATCTAACACACTATTCTCCAAGTTGAATTTACCCCCTCTCGTTGACATGAATGTTTTGACAAGTTCAACAATGAAGCATGTGCAGACATAATTGCTTATGCTGAAAAATCCTCACCTCAATTGGATGTGATTTTTCAAGTGCATCCTTCTGTAAACCATCAGCAGCTTGTAGAAGAAACTGATTCCAAACATTCCACTCGGGAAATAGAATGTCAGTAGCCATATAGCTAACCTGTAAAGATGGAAGCAGGCACAAACATCATTTGTATTGCAATTAAATTACCGTTGTTCAATCCTAAACAACTAGAAAAATGAAAAATGGAATTACCCAAGTTGCAAAACCTTCATTCAGCCATAAATGAGTCCACCATTCCATTGTCACCAAATTGCCAAACCATTGATGAGCTACTTCATGTGCTGTGACAATTGTAATCTAAAGAAACAGTTGAGAGACATCAGATATATTTGATTTTTCATTTTATAAGTTTCACTACAAGAATTAAAGAACTTAGTAATACAATAGTGTTCTGTTGTTGGAATAAATAGTTGCTAGCTTCTCAAAGAAATTATGTAGCATTTTTTGTTGGAATAAATGGTTTCATTTCAATTTTTTGTTGGAATATAGACAGCTTTTGAAATGAATAGTCAAATTTTTATTAAAGCATGACAAGGAATGTGACATACTATTTGCTTCTTAGCAGCTGTGGAATACAAGTCATGGTGAAGCAGCTCATTTTCACGGTATATGATCAAACCATAATTCTCCATGGCTCCGCCAGAAAATTGAGGGACGGCAACTAGATCCAGCTTGGGAAGTGGATATGGCACTGAGAAATACCTATGTGAAGATGATGCCAAAAAAAAATCATAAAATAGAAGGAAAAATAAAAGGAAAAGCCACAATCCTTTTACGAAGGAGAATTTCAATTTATATTGCAAATTTTGAGAAGTTGGTCCTTCACTGACGACAGAACCTGTAATGGATCATTTCCTTCTTTGTGTGTGCGTGCATGAACACTAGTGTGTTACAGCTTTGCTGTTGCATATAGATTTTTTTTTCCCAACAAAAGCTCTGTTCTCATAAAATAAAATATTGAAAAATTTTCTTCCCTTAATGTATAGGAATGCATAAAAAATTGAATACTACATATGGAGACTCATCAAAATTCCAGAATGTAAAATTTACTTTTCATATATATCTAGTGTTTTCATAGCTATATCCATTGCAAACCTCCCTTGATCACTTTTCCCAAGAGCACAATACACAGAAACCTTAATCCCTGCAAAAGAGTTGCAAGAGAAATAATCCACACACATAGAAGGATTGAGTTAGAAACTGCATTAGTCTCTGGATCATTTGCATACCAGAAGCTGTTGTATCCTCAATATGAGCAAACAAACCGATAACAACAGCCACCAAATAAGTTGACATAATAGGAGATTCCTCAAAATAGACAGTCTTGAATTTTCCATCAAGCTTTTCATCGGAAACGGGCATATTAGACAAGGCTGTCAAGTCTGATGGCACAGTAAGTGTTATCTTGAAGGTTGCCTGTTAAGAATGTCAACCATTGTCTGATAATTGATCAAAGTGAAGCAGGAAATATAATGATGGTCTGTTTGGAAGAGGGTAAATGAAGGGGAAAGTCAGGAAATTGAGGGTTATGTTCTTGAAAACGAACTAAAAGTCAAATGATAACTTTTATTTTCTTTCTGTTTTCATCGTTTCCTGATTTCCCGGCAAAGCATTACTATACTTACTTTTAGAGCAGGTTCATCCCAGCATGGAAAACACCGCCGTGCATCTACTGCTTCAAACTGAGTAACTGCCATGTTTTTCTCAATTCCCTTATCAACATAAGCGCTGTTCAAATCATTATTAACACATGACGCTAAGCACCAACCTTATGTTATTGTTAACAAATAGAATTATCCTAGTTTGTCCAACATGAGCCAATGGTAGTCCAATATTGATTTCTATTTCCAAGCATATTCTGCTATAGTTGGAGTAAGATATTTTCTATAACACATCTCACAGCATTTGAATCTTGCCATTGAACGATATATAGCAGAAACATTTTACTTCATGAGCATAAATCTATAATTAGACAACTCAGACCCTATTTGGCTGGAGAAATACTTATATACTATTTGTCTTCTTTCTATTAGATGCGAGTAAGGACATGTGTACGGCTGGAGTATATAAGTATTTTTCATTTGGATGTGTGATTTACTCTGAGGAAAGTCTTACGTTTCTCTTGTATGTATGTGTGTGATTGAGTGTGTTCTAAAACATATGTTATAAAATGTGTATATGTATAGAGAAGGGCAAACCATCTGTAGAATCCCCTGAGTTGCTCATTGAGGACCCCAGAAAACCCAATCTCCAAAACTCCTTCTCCAGTGCTAAGCAATTCATCAAACACCAAGACAACTATTTCATCATCATCATCCACAACAACATCACTTGGACAATACTGTTTAAAAAAAAAAGAGAGGTAATATTAAGAACAGAATTGTTATCCAAATCCAATAATTCCATGAAAAGACAATTTATTAATTAAAATTACTGGAATATCTCAAGCTTACCTGAGCATGAGAGTTGGTAAAGCAGGTCTTTTGAACAACAAGTTCAAGAGAGTTCAAGACCAAGAATTTCGTGCTTCCATTGATGGTAAGGCTGATTTGAACGTTTCCAGAAAAAGTACATGCAGATAGATCAGGCTTTAGGTGCAGATCATAGCATATTGGAGTTGCAAATTTGGGTAACCTTGTTTGACCTTTGAATTGCTCTATGATCTTGTTTTGATCCATTTTCCTGCAATACTCTCACTCAAATGAGCTCTGGTATGTGCTGAGAGAAGTGAAGTTCCGATCCACATAAAGTTGAGAAAGCACAGATACTTTTCGAAGGCTTGCGTAAAATTTTCAAACATATGGTCAGATGGATTCCTTGGACTTTGAATATGGTAGATATGTTGTTGTCCTTTTCTTTCTTTCTCACTTAGATAGTGGATCTGGAAATATAATAATCAAGAAAAGAAAATAAGCATTGACTTGCTTCTTTGGTAGATTATCTTCAATTAAAGAATATGATTACAAATATTCCAATTCCATTATGTGTGCATTGTTAACGGGAAAATAGGGAAGTTTAAAAGTCATATCCTCTCCGGAGATAATTTTGGTATATCATTAATTCGGTAGTGTGCTAATACATTACTTGATTATTAATATGTTCATATTAAATTTAATTTTTAAAAAAATTAATATGTAACTGAATCTGATAATATATTAATATATTAAATCTTTCCCTTCTATGCTATCACAAGCCACGAAACTTTTGTTATATATATATATATATATATATATATGCGCGCCCCAGACACTTTGGCTACTTTCCTACAAACTCCTCGTCAAGATCGCTTGCTCATGAAAGCTTATAAAATCTTGCCTTTTCTTGCTTGAACAAGTCATCATTCTGATTTCTCATCCACACCCTTAAGTGAGATTTATAATTTTGGATCTCATCCATATAATAAGGTAGGAGTGAGGGAGTAAAAACTAAGAATATGAGTGTAGCATTTTGGATCTCACCTCCATGTAAGGAGGTGGAAGTAAGGGAGTAAAAATAAGAGTTTAAATATATTTCTTTATTGCAGCTTAAGGCATATTAGCATATTTAACATTTCATTAAAGTTACTATGCTAATCGCTGCAACAACTTTAAAGTGATACTTTAATAGGTATTCAAAAATTTGCGAAACTGTCAAAAGGGAAGTTTAACATAAAAATTATAAGGGGTTTGCTTCAATACTGCCTTATAAAATTGTGAATTTTATAAAATGTTTTCATAAAATTCGTAATATTTTAAATAAAGTATATAATTTTTTTATAATGACATAAATTATGAAGTGCAATTATTTATATAAACTTTGTAATTTTTTGTAAGATTTTGTAAATTTTTTTATAATTCTTGCAATATGGATAATGATGGTTGCAATACAACAATTTTAGGAATTTTATAAAAAAAATATAATATTTTATGAAAAAGTCACAAGATTTATGAAAAAGATTATAGAGGTCGAATTGGTATTCCCTATTTTAAGGGAATATTGAAAAGTTATAATTTTTCATGTAAAATTTTGTAATTTTCTATAAAAATTTTCAAGTGTTTTTATATTTTCTATGTAACAAATACACTAAAAATTATCACTCTATTATTTTTTATATAAAAGTTACAACTTTTAATGGAAAAATCGTGAAAAAAAACATTTTTTTCTTAAAAGCTTATAAAATTGTGCATCGATGTGAATTCATCCTCAAGTACAAACCGGAAGATAATTCATAATTTTATGGTAAACACACATATTCCTCTTCAACCTTTTTGGAAGGGTAAAATGCAACAAACCTTTTTGGACTTAAAACTTCGGCTAATTACAAAAAATTTCCTAATTTTTAAAAATGTGCAATTTACTCCTTATACTTTATATATAGTGTAAATAGAAAAAATTTTCCATCCAAGCAATGATTAAACTCTATTAAATTATTAAATACTCTGTCAAATATAAGAGAAAAAAGTTCCTATCTTCTATTTATCATAACCAATTCATATTCTCTCGTAGACAAAATTAATACTCTCTCAACTCCATGATATATTAATTTCAAATAAAATTTTCTTGATAGAATATATGTCACTTTTAATTTTCTAAACCTAACATATTTATGTATTATTTTAATCTATTTGATGCCTTCACACAATGGTTCATCAATAGTATCAGCATGGATTTATGGAAAACGATGGTTTCAAAACCTTCCAAAGCTTGAATTCATTTTACATCATTGCATTGATTTATATTTCTGCTGCCATTTGGTGTTTATCTGGGGTTGGGCGGTCTTCAGGTGATTGTCACTTCAGCTTCATGAAAATTTATACTTATAAGTTAGTACAACAAAAATAGTTTTTTTTTAAAAAAAAAAAGAGAAGAGAGATAACTAATTTTGATTATCCTCTACTTTTTTTTATTATAAAATGTTTGATTTGAATTACAACTACTATTTAAAAAGTGAATTTGTCGTTATAATTCTACTATAATACTTGTAGTTTCAAGAATTTTCTATTCTTTTACCTTTTTATTAGTTATAAATTGATGATTTCTTGTATCAAATTTATAATTTTTTAAAATAAAGTAATGACTTGATACAACTAATTAAATTTAGTAAAACAATATAATTCTTCCCAATCAAATCACCATTCTTAGAAAGGAAGTCTTCATGGTGATTCTCAAATAAGAGAATAGGAAGGAAGTCTTCACCTTAGGAAAGGTGTTAAAGATCTTCATTTCCTAAATAGAATATCATTAAAGCAAAAATAATGATATTGTGAATAAAAGGAGAGGAAGAATTCAAAGGGTCTTTTGTGTATTCCATGAGTGGCTACTTTGTTGTAAAGGAATAATCCAAAATATAATGGAAATATTTCTAATTAAAGGGTTGTTAGTTAAGAGTTATTAGACTGGTTAGTTAGATTTGTTGTTGGCATGATAAAAGAATGCTCTTCTAGTGTTGGTTATATTGAGTAGACAAAAGTATAGATTAGAGTTCTGTGTTATCATTTAGAGATATCAGTGAGGAAGTGTTGAATGATATTGAGTGTGTAAAGAATCAAATAAAAGATCAATGCAATATTCAAGCTTTATTTGTTTTTACAAAAATATCTTTTATAGAAAATGGTTGTAAAATATTAAGATAGTGGAAGTGACTTAAATATTTAACATAAAGTGCATAGAGTTTAGTGAAAGATAACTTTTTTTTTAAAGAAAAAGTTAGTTTCCTATATTATTTTTAAATATCATATTTTTAATCACATAATATGTAAGCACATGGTATTCTTTTATTTGTATATAAAAAAATAAAATTTTCCTATAAAAACATTTTTTGAAAAACAAACGGAGCCTCAATCGTTTTTATTCTTCTTCTTATTTAATCTGCTTCGTTCTCACTTGGTGTTCTTCATTTCCAACATGCTTAGCTTTTTGAAAGATAAAAAGAAAACAATTTTCTTCTTCCATACTACAGAGTGAATAAGAGTGCGACAACATGAATGTCAATTTAACAGAGTTTAAATTGTCTATAAATGAAGGTTTTATTTGCACTGTATGTAAGGTTCATAGGGTGAATTGAACCTTTTTCAAAGTTAAGGAGTTCTTTAAGCACATGCCAGGGTGGATTGCACCCTTTTGGAACGAGCACATGACCTTCTATGCCGTAAAATGACAAATTGTGTAGCTCAAAACACACCCCACTCTGCTAACTCTGCAGTCCAATCCCCAGCAAAATGAGTCACGACTGAAGCACGTGATTGGTCTTTATATTTTTATGCTGTATAATTGCAATGGTACGATCTTGATTTAATAATTTGATGATTAAACCTCTTTTAAAAAATTAAATAATTTACATAAATTTTCAATAAAATTATATGATATTAATATATCATTTAAAAAAAATTAGAGATGAAGTCCTTTGTAATCTTAACCTTATTATTATTATTATTTTTGGCTACTTAACCTTATTATTACATGGGCTGGCCGGGACGTCGAGTCCAAAAAATCCGACTCGAACTAACAAAGGGGATTCTTGGATATTCATTGCAAAAGAAACAGTACCGTAAAATTAAATCATCCGAGCCATTGAAAAATCACGGAAACATCTCATTCGTTGATCGGAGATAAACTGAAAGCATGCTGGGGCGGGGGCCGGGGGGGGGGGGGGGTGGAATAGAATGTCCATTATGCCCTTCCATTTTACTAAAAAAGGAGGATTGAATCAAGAGAAATTCTTAGTTAGGCACACACCTCTAACACTTTATTTTTAGGCACAACCAGTATGAGTTTGACAAATAATATAGTGGGATCCACAAAATCAGAAAAAGTGAAATAGTAAAAGGCAATAGTGCCAATAGAGTAGACAAGCAGTAGACAACTTGAGAAAAACATTCCCCACCCCTTGGTTCACCCTCCAGGCGAAATAGTGCCAACAGTTTGATTAAAATAAAATATACGTGGTTTGACAGTATCAACCCTGCTCTCTAATCCAATAAATGCAATACTATGCTTTACTTCTCCTACCCCTAGTATTAGGTTTGTTTTCCAGTAATTTTAAATTGAAAAAAATACATAAAACCCAACTAGTATCAAACTTGATACATAAAGTTTCAAAACCTACAAATTACTCCCCTGATCTTTGGATGAAAATAAAAACGTTATTTCAGTTTGTGCTCTAACGGAAAACGTTAATGCGGCTGGCTTCCCTTTTTTTTCCTACTGCACATGAGAGGCTAAGGCGAAAGTATTCTTCGACTCTAAGTATTCTCTTCACGGCTATTTGATTCTTATCTGCTACTCTATTCCTCCATGATCGGTTCGATTCATCGATTAATTGCATTTTGTTCTTCTTTGTAGATGTGAGAAAATAGGTGAAGATACTTATAAGTTATAAGTTAATACTACAAAAATTTATACTTATAAGTTAGTACTACAAAAATAATTTTTTTTTCAAAAAAAAAAAGAAGAGAAGAGAGATAACTAATTTTGATTATCCTCTGCTCTTTTACCATAAAATGTTTAATTTAAATTATAACTACTATTTAAAAAGTGAATTTATTATTACAATTCTATCATAGTACTTGTAATTTCAAAAATTTTCTACTCTTTCATTCTTTTATTGATTATAAATTGATACTTTTTTGTGTCGAATTTATAATTTTTAAAATAAATCAATGACTTGATACAACTAATTAAATTTAATAAAACAATATAATTCTTCTCAATCAAATCACCGTTCTCAAAAAGGAAGTCTTCATGGTGATTCTCAGACAAGAGAATAGGAAGGAAGTCTTCATCTTAGGAAAGTTGTTAAAGATCTTCATTTCCCAAATAGAATATCATTAAAGCAAAAATAATGATATTGTCAATAAAAGGAGAAGAAGAATTCAAAGGGTCTTTTGTGTATTCCATGAGTGGCTACTTTGTTGTAAAGGAATAATCCAAAACATAATGGAAATATTTCTAACTAAAGGGTTTTTAGTTAAGAGTGATTAGACTGGTTAGTTAGATTCGTTGTTAGCATGATAAAAGAATATTCTTCTAGTGTCGGCTAAATTTAGTATACAAAAGTATAGTTCAGAGTGTTGTGTGATCATTTAAAGATATCCATGAGGAAGCATTGAATGATATTGAGTGTGTAAAAAATAAAATAAAAGATCAATGCAGTATTGGAGCTTCATTTGTTTTGAAAAAAATATCTTTTATAGGAAATAGTTGTAAAATATTAAAGTAGTGGAAGTAATTTAAATATTCAATGTAAAATGCATAGAGTTCAATGAAAGATAATTTCTTTTTTTTTTTTAAGTTATTTTCCTATATTATTTTTAAATATCATATTTTTTAATCTCATAATATGTAAGTACATGGTATTTCTTTATTTGTATATAGGAAAATTTTTTTTATCCTTCTTCTTCTTTAATCTGCTTTGTTCTTATTTGGTGTTCTTCATTTCCAACATGCTTAGCTTTTTGAAAGATAAAAAGAAAAAAATTTTCTTCTTCCATACTACAGAGTGAATAAGAGCGTGACAATATGAATGTCAATTTAACAGAATTTAAATTGTCTATAAATGAAGGTTTTATTTGCACTGTATGTAAGGTTCATAGGGTGAATTGCACCTTTTTCAAAGTTAAGGAGTTCGTTAAGCACATGCGAGGGTGGATTGCACCCTTTTGGAACGAGCACATAACCTTCTATGCCGTAAAATGACAAATTGTGTAGCCCAAAACACACCCCACTCTGCTAACTCTGCAGTCCAATCCCCAGCAAAATGAGTCACGACTGAAGCACGTGACCATCTTTTTGTTCTGAATCACCATCTTCTTTGTTGAGTTAGATCGGTTTGGAAGCTCAAGGGAGAACGTTGAAGCACTTGGCATTGTTCTCTGCTCCCTTGGGCGAAGGAAAAAGCACTGCTTGCATATTATAGTTCTGTTTATGCCTCTTCTTTTGATGGAGCAAAGTAATCTCCCGTAAAACAAATACGAGAAACATAATTGCTCCTTTACACAATGTACTGCATTTGAAAACTATATATCAATATTTTTTAGAAAGCAAACTAGTCATTCAATTGGACATGAAAATAAGTTAAGATTGCATAATTTCATCCAAATCGAATCAAAATTGAATCGGAATTATAATATAAATTAAAGTTTTTAATGTATAGCAATTAAAATAATTAAATTATTATATAGTTAAGTTTATATATATATAATATGAAAATATTTTAAACATTATCAAATAATTTCATATTTTTACAAATTTATAATTTAAATTATTAAAAAAATTGATATTAAACCTAGTTTTCTTGTCTTGTGACTTTCATCTATTGAGACAAAGTAATTTTTAACTAACTGGAACTTTAAATATATATATTTCTAATTCTAATATAAAATATAAATACTATTATTTTGAAAAAATATTAATAATATTTTTTGAAAAAAAAATCAACCACTTGAATTATGTAAATTGTGATTGGTTTGTACAGTTTGAATGATTCATCACCAATTAATTAATTTTCTGACTAGTTTTTTGTAAATCAATTTTAAAAATTAATCAGACCAATCACATGACCACTTGCAATATTTTCGGAGGAACCGCCCCATTTGATCAGTTTTTTTTTCTTTAATTTAATACATTGCTGTATACTTTAGTTTATACCTATGGTTCCATTTGCTCAACTACTTGCTGGAAATTTTTTAGGATCTCGTGGCATTAAACAGCTTACTAGCTTATACCTACAGGATACTGCACCAAGAAAGACACAAGATTGTGCCATTATTCCACAGGCCTTCGGTGGTACAAATTTTAAGTCTTGACACAACTAGCCAAATTGAAATCACGTTTGATATATAAAGAAAGAATTGGCCCAAAACTCATGCTAATTGGTAGGTAAGAACCATTTCAGACCAAGAAGAAATTATGCAAACTTCCCAGATAAAAAACAGAACTTTTGTCTGTACACTGCAATAGCTGAGGGAGCTAGAGAAAGAAGATCGTGAATGAATTGCTTGGGAGGGTGTTTTCTGCACCTTCTTTTCAAGTTTGAGTGGATTATGTCCACAACTTGGTAGTATGAAAAGTTATGAAAACAAGAGATAGTTGAACATAAATTTAAGATCTCTCATCTTATACAATGAGTTCCAGAAATGTTGAGGTAGTAGTAAAGGGAATAGTTTTCCAGAGGGAAAGGGAAAAAACCACAAAAAATTGCATTGCAAATTTACAATAACGGCTATTACCTAAATTTAGGGGCTATTATCTATGAGAGCTCTTTCAATACCAAACTAACATTTTGGAGCCTTATTCAGTTTAAAGACCAGTAATGATCGTTCCTCATTATCAGATCCATTCCTACGAGAACTGTTAAATCCTCAAAAATGATAGCCTACAGCATAATAAGGGATGCTCCAATAGCGAGTAGCAATTAGAATGCAAGAAAATACTACAAGTTGAAGGAAATAGAAGAACAACACAGTGCCTGCATTGCAAAGCAGCAAAGAAGACAGGCATCAAGAGCCAAACTTGCAATGGTAACCTAATTTTTTGGAGCCTTGCTCAGCAGGTACTTTCTCAAAACATCCATTACTGAACCAAAATCCGCCTTCACTTGCACTGGTGGGTTGGCAAATCTGCAAGCCATGTCCTTGATTTCCTTGGAATGATAATCAATTTTTGACTGTGTAAACTTCAATCCATGAGCAGTACTCACAACAACAGTTCTATCATTAGGCCCTATAACCCCACCATTCCTCAGTTTAATCAATGCAGACAAAGCAACGCCAGTGTGGGGACATATGAACATGCCAGTGGAGTCCGCCTGAGCCATGGCGTCCATTAGTTCTTCCTCAGTGGCTTCCTCAACAATTCCATTCGAGTTCTTCAATGCATAAACAGCTCTGTCTATTGAAACAGGATCACCAATTTGTATAGCAGATGCAAATGTAGTGTTTGCCTTCACAGCCTTAAACTCCTTCCAGCCTGACTTGTAGTATATATAGAGGGGATTGGCATTTGCTGCTTGAGCACAAACAAGCCTGGGAATCCTATCAACAAGCCCTAATTCTTTGCACATATGAAAGCCTTTGTAGAATGCATATATGTTTCCAAGATTTCCTCCTGGCACGATGACCCAATCAGGCACTTGCCAATCAAACTGCTGCAAAATCTCAATAGCTGCAGTTTTTTGCCCCTCAAGTCTCAAACTATTTAAAGAATTTGCCAAATAAATTGGTAACTCGGCTGTCACCTCACGAATCAACTGCATACAACCATCAAAATCTGTATCTATGCTTAATACAAATGCACCATTTGCAATTGGCTGCACCAACTGTGCAATTGAAATCTTATTGGCAGGCAAGAAAACAATTGACGGGATTCCTGCAGCAGCACAATAAGCAGATAGTGCAGCTGAGGTGTCCCCAGTAGAAGCACAACCAACGCCAATAACAGGGCGATTAATTTTTCTCAATCTATTAACTTGACTCACCAAAACAGTCATACCCAAATCCTTGAAACTCCCAGTGTGGCTAATTCCACAATGCTTGACCCACAAATCATTCATGCCCAGAAACTGTTTCCCAAAACGCTCCGCCCAGAACAGATTCGAATTCCCTTCGAATGCACTCACAATATCATCACCATCAATCTCAGGTAAAACCCATTCCTTTTTGCTCCAAACACCAGACCCATAAGGCCAGGTAGTCTTACCAACCCGAGAATCAAAGAGAGAACGCCAATACTCACCATCGTATTTCTTCAGAGCTTCCATGTCGTGCTGTACATCCAGAAGCCCGCCAGATTGTGACCGATAAACGATCTCATCGAGGGAGTAGGACTCAGTGGAGGAAAGATCCGCCGCATTGAAAGGAACGTACTTGGCAGAGAATCCGTGTGTGCGGGTCATATTGATGCGGCGGGCTTCCTCCCGAATGTTCTCGTCGGCAGGACGGCGCTGCTTGGAGACCGCCGCCGGTGTGGAGGCGGAGTTGTTGTCATGAGTGATAGGCGATGCAGATTGAGACTTAGATTGAGCTTTGATGATGAAGTGGGTGTTGGATTTGGCTAGTTGTGGATACGAAGAAGAAGGTTTGGATTTGAGAGAGAGAGGAGAGGACACAAAGGAGGAGGACGCCATGGATAGGAGTGAGAAAGCGAAGAGAGAGAGTCGCTTTCTAGTTGGCTAGAGGCAGCAGAAATGACGACAACTTTACAGGGAGAGAGATCTAGGATGTTGCAAGTTGACCAGCCGCCGCACCAACACCGATCTATACCCAGGATCCTGAGCTTCTTTGACAAGAATGGCAATTAGGTCAGTTCATACCGTAAAGGAAAATTTCTTTTATTTGAAAATTTACCGATGATCTTTGAACAGATTACAGTGCTACCAAAAAGTTTTTAAATTTTGAATATATGATTTAATATTATTTCTTGAATAAAATTATTAAAATTTTAAATAATTTTATTTAATGAATGAAATTATGTAAACAGGGTTTAAAAATCATAGAAACATTCTAAAATTTCTCTCTTTGTTAATTTGAAAGATAATTCTTTGAAAATCAGGTTAAGGATTAATTAAATATTTATTCTTAAGCTTTTGGATTTGTGATTCGTCTTTATATTTTTATACTGTATAATTGCAATGGTGCTATCTTGATTTAATAATTTCATGATTAAACCTCTTTTAAAAAATTAAATAATTTACATAATTTTTTAATAAAATTATATGATATTAATATATCATTTTAAAAAAAAAATTAGAGATGAAGTCCTTTTTAATCTTAATCTTTTTATTACATGGGCTGGCCGGGACGTCGAGTCCAAAAAATCCGACTCGAACTAATAAAGGGGGTTCTTGGATATTCATTGCAAACGAAAGAGTACCGTAAAATTAAATCATCCGAGCCATTGAAAAATGACGGAAACATCTCATTCGTTGATTGGGGATAAATTGAAAGCATGCTGAGGGTGGAACAGAATGTCCATTATGCCCTCCTCATTTTACTAGAAAAGGAGGATTGAATCAATACATCAATCCTTGATCCGTATATCCATCTATACATAATAAAAAAAGAGACTTTTTTGGGAAGAGGGCGCTTTTTTTTTTTTAAACATGTGTTGGGCTGTGGGGAAAAAGTTTCCCACCCAAAACTTCCGTTTTATTTTATTTATTTATTTTACTTACAATTTAAATATTATAAATTTAATATAGTATAATTATTTATGATAAAAATATTATAAATGATTTAATATTTTTATTTATTTAATTTATTTTATTTTATTATATATTTTATTTTTAAAATTACATAAATATTTTATATATACTAAAATTTTAATATAACAATTATTAATTGAATAAATTAATTACATATTTTAGTTTTTAATAAAAATATTTGAAAATCAAAGTTAAATTTATTTACTTAAATTTTATCAATATTTTCTTAATATTAATTTTTAAGTATTATATGTCAAATTAAATCGGTATATTGTCAAAGAGTTTGTATCTTATGTACTATTTCACATTATTTTTTAATTTTCTTTTTCACTTATATTATAAAAAACTCAAATACTATTTAATAATATAAATTTAAAATTATAAAATTTTTTATGATAAATATATTTAAATAATTTAATTTATTATTTAAATAAATTAATTTATTTTACTCTATATTTTATTTTTACTTTGATTATTTTATAACTCATATTTTTTATTTTTAATGTCCACTTTTATCACTTTTAACTCAAATATTAATATTATTAAGTTGAATATAAATAATATTATATATTTTATATTTAAAATTTTAAATATTATAATTTATTATAATATAATTTCTTTTTATGATAAAATATTTTAAATAAGATAAAGATTTTATTTAATTAAATTAATTTACTTCATTATCTATTTTATTTTTAATACTTATCGGTTATTAGCTCAAGTATTATTTCTTTTCTTTTTATTTATTCTGTTTCATGTTTAATAATTCAAGCATTGTTCACATATGATATTTGAAATTCAGATGTTAATATTTTTGAGTATTATAGATATATTATATTATATTTTTATTATAAAAATATTTTAAATAAGTTAAGAATTTTAATTAATTGATTGATTTATTATATATTTTAATTTTATTTTTATTTTACAACTCACATTTTATTTCTCATCTTTTTAATTGTTCCGTTGCATATTTTCTCCTTTTTAAGTACATTCCCATTATTTATAGTTTAAAATTGATATTATTAAGTAATATAAATATAATATGATTTAACTAATCTAAGTATTTTAAATAAATTAAAATTTTAATGTAAAAATTATTAACAGAATTAATTAATTACATTCTTATTTCTTAAATTAATATTTCAAAAATTAAATTAAATTTTATTATTTTTTATAATAAACTTTAAGTATTATATTTTTAAACATATCAATTGATATTTTATTAAAAGTTTACAGTGCACATGCTATTTTTTTATTTTTAACTCTCCTTATTTTATAGTTCACACATAATAAATATAATATTTATTTTACTTTAATATCATTAATTTTTATAATTCGTATTAAATATGCGTCAGTTTACAGCTTATTTAAAATATACACTCATGGTATTTAAATTTCAAACATCAATATTATAGAATATTACAACTTAAGTATTAAAATCATTATATAGTAAAGAGATAATATGATAAATTTTATTTTTCATATGAAACATTTAAATAAGTTATGGTTTACATATAAAACGTATTAATTAAATCAATTATTTACATATTTTATTTTTATTGAAAATATTTAAAATTAAAATAAATTTTATTTATTTATTTAAATTTTATGAATATTATCTTAATATTAATTTTTAAGTATCATATATTAAATTAACAACTTAATTACACATTTTTTCTCTTACATGTTCACTTTTTTTTATTTACAATGTATATATTAATATAACTAAATATAAATATAATAAAATATATTTTTTATTATAAAAAGATGTTAAATAAATTTATAAAAAGTATTAATTGAATAAATTAATTATATATTGTATTTCTGATTAAAATATTTAAAAATTAAAATTAATTTATTTAAATTATATCAATATTTTTGTATCAATTTTTATGTCATATATTTTAAATAAATATATATATATTAATTATAATTTTTTCTAAATTTTATTGTGAATGCTCTATTCTCTTTCTTTTATCTATTCTATTACATATTTTTCCTTTTTTTGTTTATTCATGTTATTTATAATTGAGATACAAATATTATTGGATAGTATAAATATTGAATGATATATTTTATTATCATTTTAAAATATTTTAAATCAGTTAAAATTTCAATATATAAAGCATAACTTGAATTAATTGATTTTGTATTCTATTTTTAATAAAATCATTTGGATAAAAATAAAATTAAATTATTTAAACTATACTAATATTTACATAATATCAATTTTTAAGTATGATATAAAATGGTAAATTTATTATAATCAATTTAAAAATTACCAAAATTTTATATGTAACTTATTAATTTATTTTTAAACAATATAAATTATAAAATAAATCAAATTTCAATATTTCAACAAAATTCTTTTTTTTTTCTAATTAATGAATGACTAACACAGACTTCCATATTTTACTTAAGGTAAAGGACAAGAAGGTAAAATATCGATCTGTTTCACCTCAAAGCAACGGGCATCAGCAAATGACTTGTCCACGTGTAACAGTGACATTGCATCTAAATAATGAGTATCAAAGAGTATGGCGAGGATGGGTACCCAAAAAACCCCACTAATACTACATAAAGCTTGGACTTCTTTTATTCTTTATTGAACTATTTTCTTATGATCCAATTAATATTCAAAACAAAGTCAAATCATAATAATATAAAATGTGTCTATCCGGTCTTGCTTGAGTCAATTTTTTTTCCAAAATTAAGGATTTATTTTGTATAAATAACTAATAAATTAGTTGATAATCAATAAATTAATTAATAAAGTATTTCATAAGATTAGTTATTAAATTAATTAAAATAATAAAATAACATAAAAATAATATTAATAAAAATAACTTATATTAATGTAGGATATGAATTATAAATTAATAAAAAAAGAATAGATTTGGAAAAATCTTAAAGAGTTAGTATTTTATAAATTATAAATTATTCAAAATAACTTATTAAACTAAAGCTTATATTTTTTAATAATTTAATACACAAAATATTTTTAAAAATTAGTTTATAACTTATTGATCAAGTTAATAAGTTATAAGTTATTTTTTTATTGTAAGCCATTTAAAGTATTTTTTAATGTAGATATATAAATTAAAATAATTCATGTTAATGTGGAAAATGAGTTGTAAATTAACAAAAAAGGATACATTTGAAACAAATTTAAAGAAATAATAATTTATAAATTATATAGTATTTAAAGTAACTTATTAAATCAAAATTTATATTTTTTAATAATTTAACACATGAAATACTTTTAAAAATTAATTGTAACTTATTGATTAAATTAATAAGTTATTTTATTTATTATGCAAGACAAAGCCTAAATGAGCTAGGGTTGGACTTGAGATGTTCTATTTTATAAAATTATGCATGAAAAAAATCTAATTTAAATATGATCATCCAACTCAAGTACACTTTGATTCTAACAAAGCTCTGCTATCAGGTAATGGTGCTTTAAGTTATTGAATCGTTGATATACAAACATTTTTCAAGTTTTTTATTTATTTTTTGTTATTTTGATATCAATATTCTAAAGAGAAATGCCACCTATTCCTTGCTAGCTTCTAACAACTTGCATACATCCTAAAAATATTTGAATTAAGCAATGGAACCTAAATTGTGTCTATAGCTACTAAACCTACATAATTTACTGCTAACTCTAAAATCCCATGTTAATTAAATTTATAATTTAAGTATAATATATTAAATATGAGACTTAATTATTTAAATAATTTAAGTTAGAATTATCTATTTTAAATATTAAAACACTTTTTAACAACACCTAATATCCCCTTAAAAATATTTTTCATTGTCAATGTCTTAGGTTCCATTTTAACACATGATGTTATACACATATAATGTGCACGTGGGAGGTGCTGCTACACTATAAAAGGAGGAGGAGGAGGAGGAGAAATCATAGCCAAATTTGTTACAAATGAACTAACAAATATTCTTGCTTTGTTCCTTTGTTCTAATTGCCTAAAATAATAATCTTTTCCCATTAACCAAAGTTTTTGACATTTCAATTTGTCTTTCTTCATCTCTATCCATTCTTTTACTTTTGCATTTGGTTATTTGAATATATTCTTTCTGCTAATTCTTGACAAATTGCATAGCTTGTATAGGATCTGCTTCAACACCTTTAAATATTACTTGATTTCTAGTGAACCATAATGCATGAAGTATAATGGCTTTGAGGCAGGTAAGCTATAAATGAAATTAAGGATTATTGTTATCAGTTAACAAATAGCTTTTGATCCATTTTATAATCTATAGTGGATGAATAGTGTTTGATCTAAGGTTAGAACTAACCAAACTGCTCTAGCACATAAGAAATGAAGAAAATGTGGTTTATAGTTTCCTCCTCTTATTCACAAAAAGGACATTTTGTCAAAACCTCAACGTGACATTCTTTTAAAACAATGACAAAAGTTGTAAAGAAATCCTTAATAAAAACATTATAACCAAGGTTGTTAGAATTTAGAACCTAACAAGGATCGAAAGGGAGGGGTGGGATCATAAATCGTACCATTATAATGGATTGTATGATTCTACTTCTAGTTTCAACGTATATTTTATATACTTACTTATGACCTTTTATAAGAAGAAATAGAGTTTTAGAATAATTAAATATGCATATAGAATTAAAGGATATACACATTATCATAAATTAAAAAGGAATAATAAGTCATTAGGTTGTAAACGATCCAAATTGATAAATTTCAAACAAACAATACTAAAAAGACATGATTTCAATATAATTTAATAAAATTCATGATATTCAATATGTTGAACATTTTCTAATTCATCTTTATCTTCATCCTCATTCTTATCCGTAGGGAATTTTACTTCATCCAAGTGCATATCTTCCACATTATCTTTATCATCACCTTCTTCATTAACACCTTCATCTTCATCTTCAAGCATAAAGTTACCATCTTTATTATCATTTCTTCCTTCATGTGTATCTTTATTACAATTTTCCCTTTCATAAGTTATTCATTCATCATCAGATTTCAAATCAGTAAAGTTATCCATTTTAATGGATGTTCTAACTTATCTATCTTTCAACTTTAGATTGTATATCATAAAAACTAAGTCATTCATCTTCTTTTAATTGAAATGATTTTTTTGCTTTGTATGAATCTATTTTTTTTTCCAAAAATATCATGACTTATGAGTGATTGAAACATAATAAAAACAAAAGAGACAACATTTAAATAAATGATTATACTAATAAGAAAACAATCTTGCCATATTAAGAGCACTCTAATTATGTTTGCACCCTAAAGAACTACAAGTCAAGCTTAATACTTGAATGACAAACTTTTACAATTTAGGAAATTTTGCTCTATAAAAGTCCCACCTTATAGTTGGAGCTAAGGATGTAAAATAGGCCTAATATCCACGGGCTTTTGCTAGCATAGGATGGTCTGGGCTTAAAAAATGAAGCTTGTTTTCATTGGGAGCTTGCCTGTGATCCCCTATAATTTTAATTAATTTTTTTTATTTTTAGTAGTTTTTGAAATATTTAAGAATTTTTTTTAATTTAACCTAATTCTTAATCTATTGTGTGATGGTTTAATATAATTTTTTTAGACTTATTTGGCTAACCCATTGCACAAGGAAAAAAATTAATTAGTCAATTATAATTTTAAAAAATAATTTTTTTAATCTAACTTAATCAAATATCCTTTTAAAAGTTTTTTACTCAGTTTCTAGAATTCAATTTTGAATTTTTGTATGTGCATTTCTAATGGTTTAATTATTTTTAATAATAAAAACATGTGAGTTATAAACCCCCATAATCCTAACTAGTTTGGCCTACTTAGAATGCGGGCAGGCCTAAGTCATGCAAGCTCAACTTGCCTAACCCATTTTTAATAATAAAAAATGTAGGTTACTTGTAGGTCTCTATGATTCCAACTAGTTTAGCTTATTAGAATGTGGACAGGCTTAAGCTGCATGGGCTCGACTTACCCAACCTATCCCGTTTTACATATATAGTTGGAACTTTCACATCCTTTTTCATCAAAGCAACTTTAGTGCTAAATAATCCATTTTTAAGTTTAAATTCATTAAGTTTCATATGAATCTTAACCCTTTCAAGTTTATTACATACTATTTTTTTCTAAACATTTAAAAAATCCTTTGGTGATTTCAAAGCTAACTTTAAAAATAGGACTATAATAAAATTGAGAATTTAAATAATATGTTGCTACATGTAAGGGCCTATAAAAGTTGAGACTTAAGCCTTTTTACTAATAATTTTCCAAATAGGCTCATAATTACAATGAGGACAAATAATAACAAATATATATTATAATTCATAACAAAAAGGATGAATAACAATAAAAATTCATTATAAATGTTAAATTTTATATTACTAAACTTTATTTGACATTATTAAAATTAGCTTATATTCTTTTCTTTGCATAATTCATTTCTTCATAAATGAAACCTATAGTTGGTTTTTCATTAAACCAACCAAACCAACCAAAGGGCCTTGATAAGAGGATATGGAACCTTAAGATAAATCATGACATTTTTGTAAAATTTGCTATTCATTGCCAATGAGTGCACATGCTATCTATCTTTTATAGCTACAAATTTATTTGATCTCCATGTTTTTAAATTAAACATGTTTATTAATACATCCATAGCTAGCCTAATTAAATCCTTGTTTCTTTTTGTAAAATGCCTTAACATGTCAATAATTATGGTTTTCCTATAAATATATGTTGTGATCTTTCTAGCTTTAGCAATTGTCAAGTGATGGATATTCAACTTTTTCTCAAAATTCTCTAATATCAAATCAATACAATGAGCAGCACAAGGTGTCCAAAAAAGAGTTTCCTTTTTCTTTTATGAGCATTGTCTTGTAGCCTTATAATTTGCAACATTATTCGTAATTACTTACATAATATTTTCTTTCTTCAAATCCTTTTTGAATATTTGATTAATTGCAGTTTATTTTTTTCCCATACTTGAAATGGATTTCTTTAAGATTAATTCTAAATATCCCTTTTGAAGTTGAATGCTTTCATTGCTTTCTCTAATAGATGAAGTATCTACTTCAACATCATTGTTATCACTTCCAAAAAAAAAACCTTTATTTTTTTCTTTGATGAAATTTCTATTACCTTTGACACATGTTCAATCATTTTATTTTCAACATCATTAAGCAACCTTTGGGCAGGGACCTATATCTAAGTGTCTACATGCTAAATGATGTTTTAATTTATAAATACTTTCCCTCATTATTTTATCACAATATTTACATCTTATTTTTCTAAGATTTCCATCCAATTCAAAATCATGTTCCTAACTTATATCATTTCTATTTCTAGGAAAAAAAATTTTACATTAAGCGTTGAATCAAAGGAAGCCATTTTCACCAAGTTAACACTTACTAATAATGCAATTTAACCTTCAACACTCTAAAGTTAATGAGTTAACAAATTAAGTGGTGGGATTAACAAATCAAATGGTGGTATAGTCAATGAGTTAACAAGTTAATTGGTGGCAGTAAAGGATAGTAACATAGCTAATTATATTTGAATTGATGAAATCAAACTTAAATCATAAAAGCACTCCAATATTGATAAAGCAACCAAGGACCAATAGTTTGCCAAAATAAACTTAATATAAATAATTATTTAGCCAAAGTTAAAGCTAAATCCTAAACCTTTGTAGCTAAGTCACTCATCTATTATCCACTTTGGTTGGCTCTAGCAAACCAATAAACCATGAAGGTTGATGATGACAGGAACATCGACAGTGAGTGGTAAGTGATGAACAATGATCAACGAATGGTGAGTGGCAAGGGCACTGTAATAAATTAACACTTATGCTATGATAAGATTAAAATTTTTATGGATCCACTACTTAGTCATAAGAACACTGATTGGATGGACTTGTGGCACAAGCAAACGTGGCAAAAAAATTACTATAAAAAATGGTTCCATAGCATAAATGATTTTTTTTAGCCATAGGTTTGCTTATGGCTAATGGATCCTTCTAGCTATAGGTATAAATATGGAAGACAAATATATCTATGATTAGTAACTCAATTTGGTCTGAATATAATGTGGCAAAAATAAAATAAAATAGTTAAAAAAATTAATATAACTAGTTAAAATAATTTAAAGGTAATCCGGATTGATTAACTACTTAACCGATTCAATTGGGTGCTAGCTTATCATCTACTTTGCATATTTGCAGAAGCTCGTTAATGCTCTTTGTCTACATCATACCAATGTAAATTGTCAAAACATTGTTTATTTGGAAATTACAAATTATGTTTATAGGAAATCAAACCTAAATGTCTAAGTTAATATGTCCGTTTACTTCTACAATATTATAATATAATATATTTTATATAAAATTTTAGTTAATTGGTTGACTTTGCAATCAAAATATACTCATGTAGCGCTAATTATTTTATAATAAAACATTATATAAATACACATAATAAAAACACACTCATGCTAAAATGCTTTATAACTTTATTTTAAAAATTATTATTTTTAGATTAAAATTCATTTGTAACATCAATAATTTTGCTTGTATCAAATCCTTTTCACAAATATCTTGTATCAATTTTGTCTCTTACAAATAATAAATTAGTTAATTTTGTTTATTTGTTAATATTTTCATTAATTGGTTAATATATATAGAAACAAAATGACTAAAATAATAAATAAATAATATGTAATGGATGAAATTCATATTGAAATTGTGTGAGATACTGAATTGATATAGCTTATATTTGTGAAAAACCTAATACAAAAAGAAAAATTAAAAGAATTAATTTATAATAATTTATAATGATTTTCAGTAAACTTTAAATATGCATTTTAAAGTATATATTACCTTGTAAATGAAATGTTTATAATTAGTTATTAAAAATTTTATACGCACAAAAGCTTCCAAATCATACCTATATATAATTTTTTTTGAATGACATATATGATTACAATGTAAATAATTAAATTATTAAATCATAAAATCAATTTTAAAGTAATATATTTTTCATTAATTATTGTTAATTAATTATTATAACATAAAAGAAATTTTTTTTAATCTTTCAAGTAATTTTTACTATTTTCTAAAATTTCATCAATAAAGGTTCAATTACATTAAACAAATACCAATATAAATTATAAATTTAAATTATTATGCATATTTAAATTTTAATTATAAATTAATATTTAAATTACTCTTAATTTATTTAATTTTAATTTTTTATTTACAATACATATTTTTATTTCTCCATAAATATAAGTTAAATCATTCAATCTCTTATAAGTTTTGAATATTATTTCCATCCATCATATGTTTTTTATATCTTATTTTTATCCTTCCATTAATTAAATCATCAAGTGATCAATAGAAATGCTAATGGATGGACTAAATTAATCAAATTATTATTTATGAGAAATGAAATTGATACATTGAGACCAAAATGGAGTTTTAGACTACTTTATATATATATATATATATATATATATATATATATATATATATATATATATATATATATATATATATATATCATGCTCTTAAATATAATTTTTTTAATATTTTTTAACATAATGATTTCATTATTATTAAATTATATTTAATTTTACTTGATCATTACTTTCAATTTCTTAATGAAAATTTTCTTAATATGACTATGATGAATGAAAACACTTGTCATTACATAATAATTTTATATTTTTAATATTAGTATAATACATTTTCTTATATAAATATCTAATAATATTACTAGTTCACCTATGAGTTTAATTGATTTGATTATAATGCACTTATATTATTAAGTTCACTTATAGACCCTTATAGATACTATATATTTATCCTTTTAAATTTTATATTATCCTTCCAAATTTTAATAAGGAAACCTAATCAATTTGGTGATTTTTTATATGTATATTCACCACAAGAATGATATATTTGACTATGATTTTATTCATAGAATTAATTCATGATACAAGTAATACTTCGTCATAGGTAAAATTTTTCAACTTATATGATGGCACAAGTGATACTTGGTAACAAGGAATGTGTTCTTGTAACTTACTTTATGACATAAATGATATTTTGCTATATGTAAAATTTTTTGTAATAAAAGTGATATTTTATCATGGGAAAATGTATTTTTGTAGTTTAATTCATAGCACACAGATAAAGTTTTTCCATGATATAAATTTTTTATTTTTTTGTATACTTATTTGAATTTTTTATTCCTATTGTAACATATTAAATTGTTATAATTTTGAATTTTTATGGTATAATTCATAGCATAAGTGTTAATTTTGTTGTAATGGTGGCTAAGTAAGGTTTGATCACTTCTCTACCTCTATTTGTCAAAAAGTCATAGTCCCACTCAGGTCTTTAGGTTTTGATTCTAATTCTAAGTGTTGCATTTTATGCAAAAAAAAATTAATTTTTCATTTTTTTTTGAAAAAAAAATTCAAGCCTAACTGTATTAGCCTAACCTATTGTAGAGAAAAAAAGGAGGATTGACTAATTCACTAGGATCATGCAATCCTACTAAGTTAATTGATCTATCACTATTCATTTAGAGAGGCTATCTCTTTGCATTCTAGCATGTGTTTCAATACAAATTAGGGACCTAGGAATGCAAAATTGTGTGATCCTAGAAGTGGGATCATAGTTTAAACAATGATGATTATAACCTTTCACTTTTATTCTTACTTTTTCACCTACATCTTACATGTAAGTGCAATCCAAAATTTTGAATCCCACTAGCATATAAATGAATGTGGGTTGAAAGTAAGGGTGGGGTAGAAGATCTATTCTATGACTTATGTGGTAGCTGCCATAGTCTTATGGGAAGTTGGGGTCTTAATTCCTCTTATTCTTTTAAGTTTTAACCACTTGCTATCTTATTTTATAGAATGATAAATTCTAATGGATATGGATCTCAATCTTTAGAACTTGCAAGATATAAACTTACTATAAGAGAATTGCATTAAAAGGTAGTAAATAGAGGTCTACCGTGAACTTTTCAATAGTCAAATCAATAATCTCGTAATAGAAGGAGCAAGTAATAATGTGTAAAAATAGGAGTAGGATGTTGTATTCATGGTGTGATCTCAATTACTAGTAAGGCTTGTAAATGAATGGAAGTGAAATGGATCTAGATTCTCTTTAGTAATTGCAGTTGTTTTTACTATATAAATCATTGATTAGTATGAACTCCATAAAAATGCAAAGGATTCGTTTATTTAAATAGTTAGATGCAACAACTAGAGATGTTCATGGGTTGAGTGTGTTCATAGGAGGAGTCATCAGATATTAGGTTAGGTTTTTAATGCATAATTGTATGAAATGTAATAACTTGAGCTTAAGCCTGACTTATTTAATTTTAAAAAATTTAGTCTGACTCGATTAAAATTATACATGGCTTAAAGCTTGCTTTGAAAATTTCATTTCTTTTATTTTTATTATTATTTTAAGTAATATATAGATTTTTATATGATAATATATATTTAAATAAATAATCAAATATTTAAATATATAAAATATTTAGCTATGTCTAATTAAATATTTTTACACTAAAAATAATTAAATATAATTATTTTTTATAATATATAATTAGATTAATAAAAATAAATTTATATAATTGGGTTAGGTTAAGTTTAAGCTTAGCCCAAATATTAATTAGATCATAAAAATTTTAATAAATATTTAAGTAATAAAAAGTACCAAAATTCTATATATTTTTAGGTTAGGTTTTTAGGTTGAGTGAATCATCTAGTCCATATATATATCGATAAATTGTATCGTAGTGCCGCTTCCTAATCTTCTTTTTAATAAGGTGCTAGTGCTAATCTTTTTTTCAGATATGTGTTAGTTTTATGAATTATTATTATTATTATATTCCTAAAATATCTTTTTTTAATTATGAGAATGCGGTTATAAATTAGGAAACTTCGGAAAGACATAACTTTATGATTCGTTAACCAACATCTTCATATGATCTTTCAATAAAAAATAAAAAAATTTAGGTTTGGCATGGTCCACTTAGTAAAAAATGTGTAAATTGAGCTTAAAATTTTAAATGACCATAACTTTATGCTCAGTTGCTATTTTTGACAAATTTTTTTGATTCCATATGACTTTTTGAGATCTATGTGCTTGCTAAAGGCATTTTGCCCACTTTAGTTGGTAAAAAAGGCCTTTTTCAATGACTTTTCTTAATTTTTTTCATTTTCTTGTTATTTTTCTAACTTTAATTTCATTTTTATCAATTCAAATTCATTTGAATCTCATATTAAACTTTTGTTCCTTAACTCTTTTGGTGTCTAGTAGTGCCATAACAGTTTTCTTAAAAAATTAAACCACTAAAGAACAATATATTACTATTTATAGACTAAACAGTAACATGCTATTATTTTATTTCAAAATAGTAACAACAATAAAAAATTCAAAATAAGTGGATAAATCAAGTCTAACTAACAATCAAACTATTAAAGAAGAGGATGTTATTATTTTATTCCAAAATAATAACATGTTACTATTTCATTCCAAAATAATAATACTAACAAAAAATGCTAAATAAATAGATAAATTAAGTTTAATTAACAACTAAACTATTAAAGAAGAGGATGCTACTATTTTATTCCAAAATAGTAAAATAGTAATACTAACTAAAAACTTCAAAAAAAATGCATAAGTCAAGTATAATTAACAATCAAATTACTAAAAAAGTGTATGTTACTATTTATTCTCTAGATAGTAATATATTACTATTTCATTTTAAAATAGTAATACTAATAAAATTTTTTAAATAAATGCACAAATCAAGTCTAATTAATAATAAAATTATCAAATAACACCATATTACTATTTTTTTAAGATAGTAACATATTATTGTTTCGTTTCAAAATAGTAACACCAACCAAGAACTCTAAATAAATCGATAAATCAAATTTAATTAACAACTAAATAGTCAAAGAAGAAGATGTTATTGTTTCATTTTAAAATAGTAACACTAACAAAAAATCTCAAATAAATGTATAAATTAAGTCTAATTAGCAACAAAATTGTTAAATAACACCATGTTATTGTTTGTTCTTAAGATAGTAATATGTTATTATTTCATTTTAAAATAGTAATACTAACAAAAAATTTAAAATAAATTAATAAATAAAATCTAAGTAACAATTAAATAGTCAAAGAAAAGGATGTTACTATTTCATTTTAAAATAGTAACACCAACTAAAAATATCAAATAAATGTATAAATTAAGTCTAATTAATAATAAAATTATCAAATAATATCATGTTACTGTTTGTTTTCAAGACAATAATATGTTATTATTTCATTTCAAAATAGTAACATCAACAAAAAATACTAAATAAATAGAGAATTCAAGTCTAATTAATAACTAAATTATTAAAGAAGAGGATGTTATTATTTCATTCTAAAATAGTAACACCAACAAAAAATTCTAAATAAATGTATAAGTCAAGTGTAATTAATAATCAAATTACCAAATAACACTATGTTACTATTTATTTTTTAGACAATAACATGTCATTGTTTTGTTTTAAAATAATAACACTAATAAAAAAAATTCTAAATACATGAATAAATCAAGTCTAATTAATAAGCAAACTATCAAAGAAGATGATGTTATTATTTCATTTTAAAATAGTAACATCAACTAGAAACTTAAAATAAATGGATAAATTAAGTCTAATTAATAATCAAACTACCAAATAATAATATGTTCTTGTTTGTTCTCTAGACAGTAATATGTTACTATTTCATTCTAAAACAGTAACACCAATAAAAAAATCCTAAATAAATGATAAATTAAATCTAATTAACAACCAAATTATTAAATAATAAAATGTTACTATATCTCTAAGTTCTTATTTATTTTTCTTTTTATCTTAACTAAAAATTTATTTTAATTCCTAAAAAATTGAATTTTTATTAATAATTAAAATTTTATATTAATTTAATTTTTTTAAACTTAAAAATTCTAAAAATTTTAATTCTTATAATTTTTAGTCTTTTATTTTTTTTATTTATATTAAGTTAAAATTTTTTTAATTTTAATATGTGGTAAAAGAGATTTCTATTTTGATATTTTATCTTCTGGGTATTGTAATAAATTTTTATATGTGAGTGCAATTAAATAAAAGAAAATAAGTTTCGGATATTTTACTGCAATAAATTGCAACAAATGAAAGTAGCTTGATTTTTTCCCAATATATATATATATATATATATATATATATATATACAGAGAGAGAGAGAGAGAGAGAGAGAAAAGTAATTGTAACTATAATTGTCGAGTAAGATCTATACACAAGTGAAACACATTTGGTTACATGAGTTGATTAGGATTGGGACTGCTGAGGTTACGGATAAGCCCTTTTGTTCCATGGCTGGTGTTTATATAAAGAAAAATTAGCTGAATCAATTGAATTAGATCGGACCGATTGAATTTGGACTTATATCAGAAATTTAGAGGCTTAGAGCGTTACCATGAGTCCTTTTCCGCTCTTCTCTAAACCCAACATTATAACTCTTTTCTTGGTTGAAGGTGATAAATATTTATATTTTGAAAGTTAAAATGATAATTATTTAATAATTATCTAACTATTTAAAAACAAACTCTTCAACTATCCTGTCACTTTTACATAAGGCATGCATTACTCTTTAAGTTCTTTTGATTTGAGTGTTGAAGGAGCTACAGCAGGCCCTATCCGCCATTCTCTGACAATGTATTCACGTTTTGTAAGTGTTTTAAAGAGATGAATTCAGCAAAAGATGTGGATATGAATTATAATTTTGTATATAAAATTTTATAATTTTTTTGAAACATCAAAATTTATATAGAAATATAAAAAATAGTAATCATATGAATTAAAATTGTGTGAAATAATTTTTTGTTTTTATATATATAATGATAGCGTTTAATGAAAAAGTTGCAATAATAATAAAATAATGGTTTTCATCAGATTGGGGAAGTTTTAAATCTCATCCATTTTATCATCATATCGTATATTCATGCCTTTGGATGAACTCCACACCCTTTTTGAGGAGATAATAAGAGTAATTAAATTATAATAAGAAAGATTCTCCCAATCATGAAACCTTTTTCATCTGAATTTTTTGAAAATAATAATAAGAGTAATTAAATTATTAGACATATATATATTTATATAATTCTAAAATTAAAATCAGGATAGACGAAAAGTAAAATTTTCAAATCACATTATTATATATCACTCGAACTTGAATTAGAAGTCATCAGAGTTAAACGCTTCATTTGAAAACTTTTGAATGCCATCTGATACTTCAAAATTAACAAACTCATGTGATAAAGCAATAGCCAATTAATTAAAGATGAGCTAAGAAAAATCGCAACAGGAGCAGAGAATGTTTACGAACTGTTTCGATGTGGTTTTTGTTTGTTTAGTCTTTGCATTGTGTAATCTTTGCATGTTTCTATTACGACTGACATATAAAATTAGTCAATGATTTATATTAGTTACAGAAATGAGAATGAAGAAATTAAATATAAAAAAGAGAATAACTTTACACTTTAGAGATTGCACAAGTAAAATAGATATAGATAATTGATATAAATACTTGAATTCCAATGAACAATGTGAATAAATAAAAATTATAAGTAAAATAAAAAATATTTAAAAAAGATTGATTATGTATAAATATTTAAAATTATTTGATAAAATAGTGATAGATAAAATATATATCAAACGGTGGTGTTATTACATTTCATCTTTTTTTTTATAATAGTGTTATTATATTTCTTCTTTAATGCTATAATTATTTGCACTAAATTTTCCTTCCGTTGTTGTTCCGTTTAGCCTTTAATGCTCAATTATATTTCATGCGAACAACAATTAATACCAAAATAACGTGTTAAATAACATTTGAAATGAAGAATTTAAGGCCTAAAATCACACCGGCTCCTTGTTTGAGAGAGTACTTTTAGTGCTACTTTAACATTAAAAATCTGGTATTAATATTATTTGTATATAAATATTAATAAGTATATTATTTTTTCAATTCAATAATTTATTTTTTAAAAAATAATTAATTTTTATTAAAATAAATAATTTTCTTAAATCAGATTATTAAGTTAAAAATGATACAATTTACTATATTTATATGAGAATAATATTAAATTCCCGTTTCCATTTCCAATATTAATATAGCACTAAGAATCTTTTCCTTATGGGAGCGAGGGTCATGCCCGACATTGTTAGAATTAAAAGGGCCATAATTGAGCCATGACGTTACCAAGGCTGATAATAACAATAATATTCTGAAAGCCCCAAATTTAATATGAAAGCGATGATCGAGCCATGACAACATTTGACTATTTTAATATGAAAGCCCCAAATTTTGGCCTTCCTTGTGCTGTGATAATAATTGACGGCCAATTTTATGGAATATTGAACAATATGATAGGAAAGAAAATTATTATAGTATATCATTGATGTAATAATATATTATTATTATATTATAATTATAATATTTGATCATTAATATATTATCATATAATGTATCATATTTAATTTAAAAAAATAAATTTAATATATGGTTTGATATAATAATATATTAATATATTACTATATTAATAATTAATAATTAATATTAGTAATGTATAAGAAAAATCAATTCTATGACTATATATATTGTGATTGAATCTTGTAACAATGCTCAGCATTCCTCTCTTTTTCTAACCCAATGGTTGGTTGCAAGAATCCACCAGGTGGTTGGTCGAAACTTGAAAGGTGATCGTTGCGATCATAGTGGGCCTGTGCTATGATCGCAATCATCACCTTTCAATTTTTGACCAATCCACATGGCGGCATCTTGCAATCAATAGTGAGGGCATCGCATATGAAGAACTGTACATATGAAGAGAGCTGCTCATCCACTGGGGAAGTTCTTATAGCAATTTTATATCCTGATGAATAATATCGGTTTCAGCTTTACAATACCATCTAATTCTCAATGCGAGCAGTGATGAAATTATATATATTTTAGTGAAAGTATATATCTTTCACCATTAATATTTAAAATTTTTTTATATAAAATTATATATATTATTTAAATATTTTTAATAATTTATAAAATTTTAATTTTATTGAGATATTGGAATATATTTATTTCATTCTTTTTTAGATTCTGGCTCTGCACATGAGTACTATTGATCTGCATCATTGTAAACTCTCACTTTTCTTGTACTAAGGAGCAAAGCCTCACTACGACGTGGGATGGCTTTAGCCATTGACCCATCCCAAAGCCATCCCACCTTCGAGAAAAATTACAGATTTATCGTTACAAATTCAGTTTTTTAAAAGAAAATTAATATTTAATCCCTCAAAATTTAAAGACTTTTTATTCAAATTCTTAATAAATTATATTTCAATCTCTTTAAACTTTCACTTTTAGCTTCGCCCCTGCTTGCGGAATGGATATCTATGGAATTTTGAAGATGGTTAGACGTTCTATTTATACGTGAGTTACATTTCTTGGAATTATAGCTTTCATCCTCATGCATCGCATTATTCAAGCGTTGTTGAAAGTCGACAGCTTTAGAGAATTGATTAAGAGGAAGATTTCAGCCAATTTCGTCTGTGAATTTCAAAATTATTTTGAGAGGTATGTTATGCAGCAAAATGGTCTTTTTACGACAATCATGCCGATTTCTAGTAAAAAATTATAAATGGCGACATCTTTGACGGTTGATAAATTTGATATTATGTTATAAAATTTTTAATGTTTAAATTGATAATTTAATAAATAATAAATTTGATATCATCATAAATTTTTCAAGGGCTAAATTGATCGATATGAATGGTGCACTATCAACAAATTAATAATGAGAATTCATTCTTAATAGATCACCCGGCTAATCACTTCATCATTTCATTGAAGGTAAAGGAAATTATAATAAATTATTAATACAGTGATATATTTATATATCTTTAAATTTAATTATATATTAATTTTTATTTGAAAATTAAATTTAAAATATTATATAATAACATATTAATAATTAAATTTAATAATATATTAATATACCATTAATAAACACAGTGGTCAACTCATCACGTCTTTTACCTCCGGCTATGTCAGTACTACGTGACATCCTCACAGCCAAATTTTGGCAAGAGAGCGAACATGGTAGAAATGGCTGGTTTTGCTTTTTGGCTTACCACTTTTTCCTTCGCTCCCTTGATCATCTTTGAAAGTGATTTTTATTAATCAACTATTAAATAAATTTGAAGCACGAATATAATATGGATATCGAATTTAAAATATGTAAAAAAATATAAATTATGTATAGGCCTAAAAGAAATAATTAAATTAGAAGTTATAATTTGAGGCAACAATATAAAAAAAGTGGATAATTATGTCCTCTGCTACCTTTCATTTTTAAAGAGGGGAACAATCACATTTTTATAAAAGAAGAATAAGAACGAAAATTTTGATGATAAATTCATAGTTGATGCCTGATTTTAAATGACATAAAAAATTAATTAAATTATATATTTTTTCAATGATCAGTGCTGCTTCCTTAAAAAAAGTCAAAATCTAAATTTATAATAAATACTTGATTACATAAAAGGAAAATAAATTGAAGACATATTTAACGTGAAGAGAAAAGAATCGATGCTACATCTAACATTTGAAATTATAAAGAAGCTAGCAAAAACTATCGTTGCAATTCTTATTTGATATAAATTAAATGTACCTATCAAGTATCGGAATTTAATAATATGGAAAGTTCAATTTTTCAAAAAGTAAAAAACAGATAAATTGTTTTATTAGTCATTATCTTATAAATTGAGAGAAATACAATTTTTTGAGAAGTTTTACTTCATATAAAATATGGAAAATTGCTTACCATCTCCTCTTAGATAAGTTCTATTTTCATGCTATTTACAGATAAAGTAAAAAAATTATCCTCATTAAATTTAATTAATAATAACTAAAATTTATTATTTTATATTATAATAATATTGGGATATAATAGTTATCTTATTAAAAATTTTAAAAATATTTAAAGTTAAACCAAATAAGATATAAGATATTATTTGTTAGAAAGTGATACTTTTTATATATGAACCAAATAACTTTGAATAAGTTCACATTAGAAGTTATTTATTCAAAGTTATTTATAAAAAATTCAATTTTCTGGCAGAAGTTATTTTTTATGCGAATCAAATGGCTCCCTATTGTGTTACCGGTTTTTCACCCTTACCAAAGAATCCGTGCTTCATTAAACACACGATATCCAAAGCAGAGTCCAAAACTCCCCATCAAAACATCAATTTAAAAACCTTCACGTTCCAGGCAAAGTTTTCAACAGTTCGATCAATGTCATTCCAGGTAAGCCCAAAGAAAATGAAATCAACGAAGTGTACCTGGCCAGGGAACCACCCCCCTCCCCCAAAAAAAAAAGAAAAAAATTAGTAGAAACAAAAAAGTCATCATGTATCAGCTGATTGGCATCAAACTATTCCACTTCCTCAGCAACGTATGCCAAGATTTTAAGTTGCTGTTACAATCGCGGTGACCGTTGTGATATATATTTTTATAGTTGTAAATATTGTAAAAGTAAAAATCTGAGTTACGAACATTATGACTGTAAAATTTCGTATTATTTGTATAATATATATAAAATTTATATACAACTATTAATTTATATTATTTATTTTTTAATTTAACATAATATCATATCAGATCAAATAAAATCTATTTATAGGTAAAATATCAACATTTTAAACTTCTATTCTATCAAAAAACTTTATAAATAACTGTATTGTGGCTATTGTGACTGTTGTGGCCACTACAATATGCAATATTGCGGTGTTGCGACCACAGCACACTGCGATGTTTGTGAACATACTGCGATGTTTGTATATTATAACAGTGGGGCAATTGTAGCTCAATGTGGTTGTGGCGGGTGTTGCAACCGCAACATTGTGGCCGGCACACGTGTTGCAGCCCGCACTTTAAAACAATGACATATACAAAATAAAAAAGCGATAAGGATATTTTGGAAATTAAATCTGAGATAACCGTCGAGTAAAGTTAGTATATACATTTTTGGTTGTAGTCTAATATATAAGCATATAATAGGCTATAATTGTAAGAGTTTAAATTTGATTAATTATTAATGTAAAATATTTTATAAAATCATTAAATTAGAAGAATGTAAAGGAAAAAGCTGGAATAGGGACTGAACTAAAAAAAATTCATTAATTGCACCCAATTACAATAGACTTCAGAACCACTCACATTTTTTTTATATTTTTTCTTTTTTTCTTTTACACACCTCCCGTCACTCTATTTTCTCATACACTTCACATTAATACTCTATTACTTTCCACTTGCTACATTTTTCTGTATTACTCCTTATAATCACAATCACATGCCATAGTCCCTATATATATATACTTGTAGTTTCTTTAATTTGGTTTTTCACCATCTTATTATCTTTTTGATTTTCCTATCATAATTAACCACCGTGCATGTATTATTTTTTGGATGAATGCCTTTTATTCTAGAAGTATATAATTGTTCTAGATGATAGTATATAAATGTGATGAGTTTCAAGATTTTTTTAGAGAATAGTCAGTAATTTTTATCAAAGAAGTCATGTTATTAAAAAAAGTTCAAATAATTAAGAGTTTTTAATCCTAATAAATTTTTTTAATAATTTTTATTGATATAACAATACAAAAGTGATTAATAGTATGAAATTGATTTACCTTAACAAAAGATCAAATTTAAATTTTAATTATAAAATATTAATTACTTTAGATAGATCATACAGATGAAGAACATAAAATAATGAAAGATGGGATTCTGAACCTAGACTTGATTTTAAGCCGATCTGTTTTTTCAATTGCATAAAGATTAGTCTCATCTGATGCAAAAACTCGATTCAACATGCCTCTTTGATAACCTTTGCATTACATTCTCAAGAAAGTTTCAGTCAAAGGACTAGAAAGGAAAAAAATGCATCAGCCGAAAAATAAAAGAAGAAAAAAAAAAAAAAAACTATACATACTACTATATATGGATCATACATAAAACATCATGCTATATATACATCATGCATTTAGTAAATTAATCATATAACCGAGGGAACGCAGAAAGAGACCTAGAGTACCTATAGCATGTAAAAAAATGGTAAAACAGATATGATAACTTCATTATCTATTATCAAATACTAGATATTGTATAGCATCTTCTTTCTTCGTGGTGAAAAAAGAGTTCACAAATTCTTTATTCAAATAATTAATAATATTTATTAGTTAAATCAATTAATGCAATCAATTATTAACTAATAACTAATTAAATCATTTAACTCTTGATGCAATAAGCTGATTTGTAATTTGTTTTTATTAGATTTATTAGTGTTTAAGATAATTTTGTCTTGTAAAAGTTCTATATAACATAATTTCTTGGATTTAACTTGTTCAATATATAAGATATACGCTTTAAAAATTACAATGCAACGTCATAATTGTTCACGAGAAAATAAAAAATAAAATTTAACAAATAACAAGTAATTAACAAAAAAAATTTTAACTGCACATTTCTTTAATTATTTGTAATTTAGAGAAATCAAATTCTAATTTCTTATAAATCAAAGGTTATCGCAGGTTGATACTAAGTAACAAGGAAGTTAAAATTTTGTCTTGTTAAATATTGTTAAAAAAAAAATCAACAATTAATAAGTTAGGGGCTGTGGAAGAGTAGCCGTGAACACAAGCCAACTTCATCGATAAATGACTTCAAGGGGTCTCTATATGGTCATGTGAAAAATTCTTCCTTACTCAATGATATGCAATTTTTATGTTTTAAGCCATTAAAAAATTATCACTTTTTATTATTAAAATAGTTAATGAAATAATTAATTTTTTAATTCATTCTTTAAAATTGTTTTTTATTTCATGTTTTAATGATTTGGGGCATCAAAATTACGTGCCTTCTAGGTAAAAATGATTCTCTTATGACAACCTTTGATTCAAGGAAGTGGATCAAGTAGTTCCTATATACTTGGTTGTGCTCCTCCATGTGACTTTCACCCCATTAAAGTCGTTATTGTTTCTTCAAAAATTTCATTAAACTCTCGGGTTAGTTTTGCATGATTTCATTTAATTTCAATAGAAATAATTTCAATTAGTTTATAAATAAATATTTTATTTAAAATTTTTGTCAAAGATAATAATTTTAGTTCATTTACAAAAAAATTATTTTTCTTAAAATATATTAAAAATGCACTACTTATCAAAGATTGCCAACTAATAATGTGTAGGCACTTTTTACCCAATAATCCATTATGACATAACTTGTCTTACACTTATGTGGTTTGGTTTTAAGCTACTTCCTTCTTTTCCATCATAAATAATAATAAATAATCGTTGAATTATTATTTATGTTTTTTAATTTAACTTTTATAAAATCAATTACTAACCATTAACCTTTTAAGAAATAATTTTGACAAAAAATTAAAGGTTTCAAAATATATATTTTGAAAAATGTAAACTTGCCATTATAAACAATATTTCATCTTTCCAAAATATAAATAAATAATTTTTTAACATTTTTAATCATTTTAATATTTTTTTATTGTCAACAAATTTTAGCAACAAACATTTTAATAAATATTTTTTTAACATTCCAATGATAATACTAGCAATTATAATTAAACAATTTTTTCTCATTTTTTTAACTGGCCATTCTTCAATTTTTATTACCATTTTTTTAATAACAAACAACAAACAAATAATCAACTCTTCCTTTCGATCAAAAAATTTGGATAACATAAATTCATAATTTGGGCATTTCAATCTTATAAATTTGTTAATTAGAAAAAATAACACTGCTATTTATATGAAAAATGGATGCCGAAAATGTGCTACGAAAATTCTACAACCACTGATTAATCAATTCCAAAAGCCATTATATTCAATCAATGGTGGCAAATACATCCTTTGCTTTCCGAACTGAACTAGCGGTACAAAGTGCTGGTACATCCAGCATTTTCCAACAAAAAATAATCGATCCTACATTTCGCTTCCATTATATAAAATAAATGCATGGTTGATTTTTATTTCATAAGACAATTTATGCAAAATTCAATTATCTATAGAGATAAAGAATTCATATATATCTTCATGTCATTAATCAATTTTTTATATATTGCATTTTTGCATGCTTCAAGATATTGGCAAAATGATATTTAGATAAAAAAATAATGATATTTAATCATTACTGTTTCTTCCAATCAAATTGCTTCATTTATTATATTTTAATAGAAGGTCTAATCAAATTTTAAAATAAAATGTCATTAGATCAAAAGTTTGATATTAAAAAATAATTATTTGTTCATATTCTTAAAATAAGAGAGTGTTTGTATTCAAATATTTCATTCTCTACGACGTAATTGTATTTTTTATATATTTTTATTTTTAACCTGTCTAAAGAAATTAGGAATTTATTCAGGGTATGTTTGGTTTAGGGAAAAATGAAATTTTTAAAAAATACTTTCCTAAGAAAATATTATTGTTTGGTACATAGAGAAAAAATATTTTCTAGAGTTCGGTACATAAAAAAATAATTCTGTTTAAAGTAAATTAAAATTATTTACTTCAAAATTATTACAATTTTACCTTTTAAAAAAGAAATTTTTTAATAAAATTTTTATTATTCTTGGTGCCCAATAGTCCAATAATGATTAGTTTTTAATAATAAAATATATATTAAAAGTATTACAAAATCTTATACATAGATTCGCATAATTAGTTTAATTAATTGTTATGAAATATTATATAATAGAGTATCCATCATGAGAAAAAAAGGAAGAATATTTTAGTAAATATTGCATAAAAATGTGTACCTAAACTTTAATAAATAAAACTAAATTTTATATAATAAGGTGAGAAGGTAAAAAGTTTGGGTTCTGGTATGGATGTACTAAGTAACAAGGAAAATGAATTTTATTTTTTAAAATGGGAAGTTATTTTCCTTAAAAATAATACAATTTTCTGGTTGATCAGAATTTATTTTCCTATTGACCAAAATTTTTGAATGTCCAAACAAGGGAAAGTTGGAAAATGAATTCCAAAAATTATGGTTAGCGGTAACGGAAACAAGTTGTGAGCATGCACGCATCCGTTGTCATGATATGTTTACTTTAAAATTCGGAAAAAAAATGTAAATATACCTTCTTCGACTTTTTTGTGATAGTTAAATATTATTCTCCTTAATTTTAAAAATTTAGAAATCATTTTATAAAATTTAAAATTAATACCAATATTTTTAAATACAGATCGGACTAGTTGATTTAATCAGAAATTCAAATGCTACCTAGAATTTGTTTGGTAAGTTGAACCGCTTTGAGCTGCTTCAAACCCCCAATTTTCCGAAAACCTGCCAAATCGGTACACATTGGTTCGAACGGGTCAGCTAACACACACTTGCGGGTCAGCCTAACATACTTCAATGAAGTATAAAACTAATGAGCACAGCGTTGAATGCTGAACCTTCAGCTTGTTGAACATTCCTTGACCATTGGCGCCAACTTGCTTGTCGTGAGGGTCCTTCATTGAATATAACCTGTTCTACTTTGTTTTTTAAATATAAATTCATTTAAAAATTTTTTGTAACTAATTTGTATTAAATATTTATATTTTATATAATATATTATTAAATCATTGTTATTTGATATATATTGTATATTTATAATAGAATTTTAAAATTTTTGATAAATTAAAATAAAGTATAATTTCAATAGTATAAAATATATTAAAATTATGTTGAATAATTGTAATCCTAATAATATTAATATTTATTTATTATATTTTAAAAATACACTTGTATAAATTAAGTAGATTTAATTTATATATATATGTATATAAAATATAATATATAATTTTATACATATAAAAATATATTACTTGATTTAACCATTCAGTTTGACCAGTTGAACGAGTCTGACCTTAACCTTGTCCTTTTGTCAAGGCAATGGTTAGAATAGGTTTTAAAACATTAACTAATATTGGTTATCCACTTAATTAATCATTTAGTTATATACTTTTTTCATGAAGTTTTTAAATAATAATTAAAATATTATAGTATATTATTTTTTTACTTATTTTTATACATAATTTTTATGTTATATAATTAATAAAAATGAAAGTATATATAAAGAATTTTAATTAATTAATTGTATATAAGGTGCAAAATTATTATCAAAAAATAAAAAATAAATTAATATTTTATAATATTTTGATTCTTATTAAAAAATTCATGAAAAATCACATAAATTAATAAAATAATTAATTAAGTGAAAGATAAATATTATTTTCAAGTTTTGTAAAATTTAAAAGGATAATTTTCAAGTTTTTAAAATTAAAAGGGGTAAAATTCAACTATCTTAAAGTTGAAGGATGTAACTTACATTTTACCCTTAAAATTCAACCTCGCTCTTATACAAATAGCTGTGGCTTCCGCAAACGCAAATTAGCCTTGATTAGCCGCAACTTGATTTTCAAGGAGTCCTTTCTCGCGTCTTTGTTCGTTTCCTTCTTCGGTGGGGATGAGCAAATACAGGTGAGCAGTGGTTCTCTTTGTTAAATAACAATAAAATTATCTATGTATTTTTTTTCTTAATAAATTGAAATTCTGATATCAACTGATAGTTAGACATTATATATACAAAGCAAAATTAATTATGTAGATTCATCTACAATAGTATAAACCATCAAATTGGTGGCTGAAAGATGGGTTACATTATATTTCTTTTAAGAATTTATTCTTAATAATATTTATTTTTGAAGTACCTGTTGATTTCATCCAAGTTTTTTCTTATTATATTAAATTGTTGAATATATAATAGATCGATTCCTTCCATAAAAGCCACAACCGATCACCCGCAAACACCACCGGATGTTTGTCATGGCGGACAACCAAAGGTTAATTATTGGAGAAAAGCAGTAAATAATCAAATTTAAAATTTCAAACTAAAGAATGTCAAATCTTATTATTATGTCAATTTATTTCCTTAGTATTGTATTTTATACCAAATTTTAATTGATGATTGACTTGAAAAATAAAACTACACATACTAATTATATAATAAAATGTTACATAAATATACATAATAAAATATAATAATGCTAAAAATTTTTATGATTTTATTTAAAAATTCATTTTATATAGAATAAAATTCTATTTGTTTTATCACTAATTTTGCTTTGATGTTCACAAATGTCTCATATCAATTTTATCTTCCACAAATAATTAATTTAATATTTTTAATTAGTTATTATTAATTTAATTATTACAAGATAAAAGTACAATTTTTTACATATTTTGACCTTTTTTTATTTTCTAAATTTTTTTTAGCAAAGGTTGAATTATATGTAAAAATACTTATATAAATTATAATTTTAAACTTTTATGTATATTTAAATTTAAATTTTAAAATAATATTTAAGTTATTATAATTTTTTTAATTTTTATTTATAATACTTATTTTTATCATTCACAAATATAAGTTGAATCATTAGGTCCTTCACAAATTTTTAATATCAAATTTATCCTACGTATGTTATTTATATCTTATTTTTATTTTTTCATTTATCAAGTCATTAACCAATAAATAAAATTACAAATGAATGAATTAAATTAATTAAATTATTTTTATAAGGAATGAAATTGAAACAAAGTATCTGTGATAAACAAAATTGATATAATTGAAATTAATAAGGGACACAAAATGGAATTTTTGACTATTTTATATATAACACTCTCTTAAATATAATTTATTAAAATATTTGTTGATATAATGATTTAATTATTATTAAATTATATATAGTTATTATCTTCAATTTTTTAATGAAAGTTTCCTTAATATTATAGTGATAAATGTAAAACTTGTTATTATATATTTATATAATAAAATTTGCTATTATTTATGCCACAAATAATGCTATTTATATAAATTATAATAGTTTTAACATTTTTCATAATATATATCTTCTTTGTCATCAAATTCTTAAGAAGAATGTGAGTTGATCAAAAATATTTTTTTTATAATGTTTTATACCTTCAATAATTTATTTTTATTTAAGAGATCTTTTAAATATTGGACAAAACAATGAACTAAAAAAACTATTGCATATGTATATTATATATATGTATATGTTAATCTAATTAATTTTTACTTTTAATATGTAAAGAAATTAAATTCATTATATAATTGTATAACACCATCTTTAACATATTATAATATTTATTTTGTTGATATATATATATATATTGATTTTATTATGTAAATTTAATGAATGAAAAGATAAATCACTATATATTATTTATGAAGAGTTGTTATTTTCTAATATATATTAAATTGGTGCATAAACAAACAAAAAGGTTGAGGAGCATAATGGTTGAACTTTCTCTTATATATCTTAAGGTTTGAGGTTTAATTCTTTTATATATCATTTTGACCAAAATAATAAATATACATAGTTACATAATTTGGGGGTTGTGTTATCGTTTTACATTTATTTTATGAATCAACTGATTAAAAATACCAAGTTCCTTAACTTTTTACTTTGGCTTATTTGGGGTCAATTAACTGATTAAATAAGTTATTTACCAAATAAATAAAATAGTTGTTTGACTTGGTTAATTAGTTAAATGCCCTTGATTTAGTTGATGAATAAGTTATTTATTAAACACCTTCAATATATAAATATTTGAATAACTTTTTATTGTCTTTTACATTATAGCATGTTACACCTATTATAATTGACATTATATATATATTTACCATCGAAATGATATATTTGACTATAACATTATTTATAGAATTAATTTATGACATAAGCAATATTTTACCATAGGTAAAGTTTTCCAACTTATATGATAGATTAAGTAGTACTTTGCCATAGGGAATGTGTTTTCATATTGTGGCACAAGTAATATTTTACCACAGGTATAATTTTTTCGTGACATAAATTTTTTAGTTTTTTATACATTTATTTAAATTTTCTTTATTCTTGTGGCAAGAAATAAAATCGCTATTATTTTCTAATTTTCATGACATAATTCATGGTAGAAATGTCAATTTGTTGTAGTGAAATTATCATCATGGCCTCCCTTTCTTCCACTCCAATTATCAATTATATTCAAACTTCCATTCCAATATTCAAAGGAGAAGCTTATGATTTTTGGAGCATCCAAATGAGAACTATACTAATCTCACAAGGTTTGTGGGAATTAGTAGAAGAAGGATATCAAATGCCAACAGGTTTAGAAGAGTTATCAAAATGGACTGATGCAAAGGAATTGGAGTATAAGCTCAACAAGCAAAAAGATGTGAAGGCTTTATACTTCCTACAACAAGGAGTTGATCTGAGCATACTTCCAAATATCATCTTGGTAGCAACATCGAAGGATACATGGAAGATTTTGGAGAGTAAGTTCAAAGATTTTGATAAGGTAATTATTGCTAAAATTTAAATTCTATGGAGAAATTTTGGTAGTATGACAATGAAGGAAGAACCCATTCAAGCATTCTTCTCTCGTATCATCATTATTATAAATCAAATTAGAAGTTATAGGGATACGATAGAAGACAAGAAAATTATATAGATAATCTTAAGATTTCTTTCTTCTAAATTTAATTATGTGGCAGTTAAACTAGAAATGACAAAAGATACACCAACACTTACTCTAGATGAATTAAAGGAAACACTTGAAACATAGGGGAAAAATACAAAAATTTGATGCGTATTGATGGCCCAATGTTGAATTGGCATCCAATATTATTTTAAAAATTTTATTTCTTTTTATATTTATGGTTTGAAATTGAGATCTTGTATATATATGTGCATTAAGTGAAATTGATGTTGTAAAAGATGTCATTGGCAAAAATTCATCGCTAAAGGGACCAACATCGATGATATTATTGTCATCGGTAAAAATGTAAGTTTCTACGACAACAGAATTATCAGAGAATTTTTTTTTAAAATTTAAAAATTTTTGAATTTCACTCTTTAGCAATAACAAATTCGTTGCTAAAAATAATTTTTAGCGACGACAATGTTGTCATAGAAAAATTTTCAAAATTCAAAATTTTTTAAATTTCACTCTTTAGTCGTCGCTGAAAATAATTTTTAGCGATGACATTTCAACTTTTAGCGAAAACAATGTTGTCGCTAAAAGTTCAGATGAAATTTAAATTAATTTATAATTTATTAAATTAATCAATAAATTATAAATTAATTTTTAATTTATATATTTATTTTTATTAATATATTTTTATATCATATTATAATTTCATATGAATGCCAACGGCCTAGCATGGTATTCATCTGCAAATGCATCTGCACCTCCTTCTTGATTTTTTCTTATTTTCTTTGTTAGAAAGTTAGGTCAATTTGGAAAAGAAAATTAATTAAAGTGCAGGTGCAAATGCAGATAAATGAGACATACTGGCCCCTCCAATTAGCTTCAGCAATTTTCTATAATCTTTGCTGCTCAAAGAATTTTGTGCTCTGTAGAAAAAGAGAACCGAAGATATTTTAAGCAAGTTGGAGATGAATTCATAATGACCTTACAAAATATAAAAATAAAAAATATATTATAAAGATTATATAAATAAAAAAATAATACATTATAAAAAATAATAAAACTAACACTTACCTAGTGTCTCTCTCTCTACCGCTATCCCTTTTCTACATGCAAAATGAGTGTTAAATGGCGAATGGGGGTATTTATAGAAGAATCCTTCAACGACGACCGAACGACGGCAATATTCTCGATCATTGTTGAAAAGTCATTAATAAAAATTAAAAACATTCACCAATGATAATGTCATCAGTATATGTCATGATATTTTCTGTGCCTCGCTTTAACGACGATATTGTTGTCACTGAAGAGTGACATTGGAAATAGTGTCTGACTCTTCAGTGATGACAATTATCATCGCTGAAAAGCTTAGACTTTTAGTGACGACATCGGTTACAGAAAAATTTAACCTTTAGCGATAACATTTGTCGTTGCTAAAAGTTGACTTTTAGTGACAATATTTGTCGTTACTAAAGACTAACCTAAAATGTAGAGCGAGAAAATTTAGCCTTTAGCGACAACATTTGTCGTTGCTAAAAGTCTTCTTTCAGTGACGACAAATGTCGTCACTAAAGACTAACCTAAAATGTAGAGTGAGAAAACTTTTAGTGGCGGCATTTGTCATCGCTAAAAGTCTTTTTTTAGCGATGACAAATGTCGCTGTTAAAGATTAATGTCGTCGCTATAAGTATCATCACTAAAAGTCTAAGTTTTAGCGATGACAAATGTCATCGCTAAAGACTAGTTTGAAATGTAGAGTGGAAAACTTTAGCGACAACATATGTCGTCTCTAAAAGTTAACTTTTAGTGACGATAATTGTCGTCGTTAAAGGCTAAATTTTCTTGCTTTACATTTCAGCATAGTTTTTAATTGTCATCGCTAAAAGTCAATTATCATCATTGAAAGTTATTTTTTCCCGCCAAAATTTTTTCCACCTAGAAAAATTCACGCCCATGGATTTTTTATGTATTACCAATGACATAAAAACTTAGCAATGTATCATCGACAACCGAATTTTTGTCATCACAAAAAGTGTCGTCGGTGTTGGCATTATTTCTTGTAGTGACTATGCATACTACTATATGGATCATACATAAAACATCATGCTAAATATACGCCACGCATTTAGTAAATTAATCATATAACTCAGGGAATGCAGAAAGAGACCTACAGTACCTATAGCATGTAAAACAATGGTAAAACAGATATGATAACTTCATTATCTATTATTAAAAACTATATATGGTATAGCATCTTCTTTCTTAGTGATGAAAAAAGAGTTCACAAATTCTTTATTCAAATAATTAATAATATTTATTAGTTAAATCAATTAATACAATCAATTATTAATTAATAATTAATTAAATCATTTAACTCTTGATGTAATAAGCTGATTTGTAATCTTGTTTTTATTAGATTTATTAGTGTTTAAGATAATTTTGTCTTGTAAAAGTTCTATATAGCATAATTTCTTGGATTTAACTTGTTCAATATATAAGATATACGCTTTAAAAATTACAATGCAACGTCATAATTGTTCACGAGAAAATAAAAATAAAATTTAACAAATAACAAGTAATTAACAAAAAAATTTTTAACTGCACATTTCTTTAATTATTTGTAATTTAGAGAAATCAAATTCTAATTTCTTATAAATCAAATGTTATCGCAGGTTGATACTAAGTAACAAGGAAGTTAAAATTTTGTCATGTTAAATATGGTTAAAAAGAAAAACAACAATTAATAAGTTAGGGGCTGTGGAAAAATAGGTGTGAACACAAGCCAACTTTATCGATAAATGACTCGTAGGAGTCTCTATATGGTCAAGTGAAAAATTCTTCCTTACTCAATGATATACAATTTTTATGTTTTAAGCCATTAAAAAATTATCACTTTTTATTATTAAAATAGTTAATGAAATAATTAATTTTTAATTCATTCTTTAAATTTGTTTTTTATTTCATGTTTTAACGATTTGGGACATCAAAATTACGTGCCTTCTAGGTAAAAATGAATCTTGATTCAAGGAAGTGGATCAAGTAGTTCGTATAAACTTGGTTGTGCTCTGACTTTCACCTCATTAAACTCGTTATTGTTTCTTCAAAAATTTCATTAAACTCTTGGGTTAGTTTTGCATGATTTCATTTAATTTTAATAGAAATAATCTCAATTAATTTATAAAAAATTCTTTTATTTAAAAATTTTGTCAAAAACAATAATTTAGTTCATTTACAAATAAATTATTTTTCTTAAAACATATTAAAAATGCATGAAATTCAGTTAATTAGTATATTTGATGTTATAATGGTAAATACAATATTAAAAATGGGATAAATTCTTTATATAATATGTATTTTAGGAAAAATACTTATGTAAATATTATCTATTATGTCATCTTTAGACTCAACTTATCAAAGATTGGCAACTAATAATGTGTAGACACTTTTTACCCCATAATCCATCATGACATAACTTGTCTTAAACTTAGGTAATTTGGTTTTAAGCTACTTCCTTCTTTCCCATCACAAATAATAATAAATAATCGTTGAATTATTCTTTATATATTTTTAATTTAACTTTTATAAAATAAATTACTAACCATTAACCTTTTAAAAAATAATTTTGACAAAAAATTAAAGGTTACAAAATATATATTTAAAAAAAAATGTAAACTTGCCATTATAAACAATATTTCATCTTTCCAAAATATAAATAAATAATTTTTTTAACATTTTCAACCATTTTAATATTTTTATTATCAACAATTTTTAATTACAAACATTTTAATAAATATTTTTTTAACATTCGAATGATACTAATAGCAATTATAATTAAACGATTTTTTCTCATTTTTTTAACGGGCCATTCTACAATTTTTATTACCATTTTTTTAATAACAAACAACAAACAAATAATCAACTCTTCCTTTCGATCAAAAAATTTGGATAACATAAATTCATAATTTGGGCATTTCAATCTTATAAAATTTGTTAACTTGAAAAAATGACACTGCTATTTATATGAAAAATGGATGCCGAAAGTGTGCTCCGAAAATTCTACAACCAATGATTAATCAATTTCAAAAGCCATTATATTCAATCAATGGTGGCAAATACATCCTTTGCTTTCCAAACTGAATTAGTGGTACAAAGTGCCGGAACATCGAGCATTTTGCAACAAAAAAATAATCGAACCTACATTTCGCTTCCATTATATAAAACAAATGAATGGTTGATTTTTATTTCATATGAAAATTTATGCAAAATTCAATTTTTTATTTCATATCATTAATCAAATTTTTTTATATGGCATTTTTGCATGCTTCAAGATATTAGCAAAATGATTTTTAGATAAAAAATAATGATATTTAATCATTACCATTTCTTCCAATCAAATTGCTTCATTTATTATATTTTAATAGAAGGCCTAATCAAATTTTAAAATAAACATGTCATTAGATCAAAAGTTTGATATTAAAAAATAATTATTTGTTCATATTCTTAAAATAAGATAGTGTTTGTATTCAAATATCTCATACTCTGTGACGTAATTGTATTTTTTTTATATATTTCTATTTTTAACCTGTCTAAAGAAACTAGGAATTTATTTAGTATTAATCGGATGAAACGAATGGTAGAAATTTGTATATTTTTTTATATTAATTATTTGACACCTAAAGACTAATTTATTCTTTTATTTGATATATTTCAACAAAGAAATATGTAATATATAAATGTACAAAATATTAAAAAAAAATATTTTTTAAAAGTTTGCTTTCAAAGTGATGATAATAAAAAATATTAAAATGGTTAAAAATGCTAAAAAATTGTTTGTTTGTTTGTTTGTATTTTGAAAAGGTGAAATATTGTTTATACTGATAAGTTTACGTGTGTGTGTGTATATATATATATATAGAATCCTTTCGTTTTTTTGTAAGAATTGTTTTTTTAAAAAATTGTTAGTAATCGACTATTACAAAAGTCATTTTAATAAAAAAATTATAAATAACATATCAATAATTATTTATTAATATTGATGATTATGACGAGAGAAAAGAAAGTGGCTTGAAGTCAAGCCTTTAAGTGCAAGCCAAATCACATCACATTATAATTGATTATTGGGCAAAAAGGGCATACATAGTATTAGTTGGCAACCTTTGATAGATAGCAGTTAAAAATGATGTGGTAGATAATATTTATGTAAGTATTTCTTGTACTTTAGATTAAATGAAATGAATTCTGGTAAAATTCACTATCAAATAAATACACTCTTATGTTGGTTAATTGATGTCAGTTAAATAGGAAATCAATGTATATAATGGTGAGTGGTGACTTTTTTTAAAAATATGAGCAATATAATACATTGATTCAAATGAAGAATCAATATCATAATAGCTTTTTAAGTTGGTTATTAGAGAACTCATATTGAAATGAAAGGGAAGAATTAGTTAAGAAAATTGAGTTGAAATTAGCATGTTATTTTTTTTTTTATAAAACCAATGTTGTAATAGATTTTTATATTGGTTATTAGAGAATTGTCATTAAGAGAGAGGGGAAGAATCAATTCAAAAAATTAAAATATAATTAATGCATTTGGCTTTTATAAAATTGATGTCTAAAGTAATGTCAACCATCAGTGATTGAAAATGAAATCATTTAAGACATTAATTTTTTTTTATAAATAATTGATATATTTTTTCTCTTGAGATTTCATATGTTAATTCATTAAATAATCAACATCTAAAGTTATAGGACTAGTTTGTTTTGGTGCTACAACTAAAATAAGTTTTACTTTTTTCTCACTATCACTATCATTCATCCTTTTATTTGTTTTCAAACTCATTCTCTATCTCTATCTAGCTCTCTTTGCAAAATACTATATTTCACTTTGTCCTCTATCACACATTAGTGAGTCATTAATACTCCTTTAATCAGCATCGAGAATAAGTGGGTTCAAAATATAAGAGGTGTCTTTCATACTTCTATTTCTCAAATCTTCATCTCTTTTATCTCTCTCACCTTTTGCATAGGTTATCTATAAGACTTTTAAGAGATTTTCATCAATAAGCTATCAATACTTTTTCAATTAATATCAACATAAAGCAGGTTCAAAATAGAAAATGTGTCTTTCTTGCTTTTAATTTTCAAATCTTCATTTCTTCCATTTTTCTCACTTCTATATAGGTTTTTTAAGAAATTTTTATTTTTATTTCATTTTTATAACTTTTGAGGTTGTAGGAGTTTTAGATGTCTATTATGTATTTGATGAAATGCTATAGAGAAGTATGAAGTCAGCCAAACAATGACGAGAGGTGAAGAAAAAGTGAAAAAAAAATCATGAAAATGATCATTTTTCACAATTCCTAGAATGGCAAAAAGCCTTTGACATTTCACAAGTGAATAAATTTCAAAAAGTTATATGAAATTGATATAAAATTTGCCTTATATAAAATCAAGTGCAAAATTATTATCTTTCAAAGTTTTGAACTGAAAATACATATTTTGATGGGATATTGAGTTTATTCAATTTTTACTATAGATATTTTGGTAGGGAAACAACAAATTGACATTAAAAAATGTTATGTAAATATTTCACATTAACTTTTTACTTAAAATCAATGTAAAATATAAAAAAATATTTAAAAGAATAGAGCAAAAAACTAACATGGTAATCATCCTTCATGTCAGTTATATATATAACTTACATGGAATGGTCTAACATATAACAATGTCTATATATATACTAGATAATAACTGATGTCAAATGTGTTAAAAAAAGCTAACATTTAAAGTTAATTAGCAGTGCTCTTTATTAAATTTAATAGATTTCATAATGATATAAATATAATTAAAAAGGAATTATAAATAGGATAAAATTCTTTTTCATGTAAAAATAAATATCATTTTCAAAAATTATTTAAAAATAAAATAAAATATTATTTTTAATTATGTCAAACAAAAGAGTGAAACACTTGATGTCAGGGAAAAGGCCGAGAAAGTTATCATTAAACTCTTAAACAAACCATTTTTCAAAGCTTGGGATTCTCTTGTTTCTTTTTCTTATTTTTAAGAAGAAAAATAAAATACTTACATGCATTTCATTTTTATATAAAAATGAATTCAAGTCCGATTATATATAAAAGTTTTATATCTATCTGTTTTGTAATATACAGAAGCACAATAAAAGAGAAAAAAAAAAAGGAAAAAGATTCAAATTCTTTATTGCCCTGTAGGCCAATCTATATCGAATGAACAATAAAAGAAGCCATGACACCAGCTGTGGTCATTGTTGATCTTTCTTCCTTTCTTTTTCTCCCTCCATTCTATCTTAACTATTTCCTTTTTCAAAACCACGATATGTACCGTTTGGATAGTTTGCTCCCGTCATTCAGGGAAAAAAACAGTGAATTTTTTTTTTCAAAACCACGATGTGTACCATTTGAATAGTTTGCTCCCGTAATTAAGTTAAAGAAAGGAAAATTTAAGTTCTATTTATTTTAGTGAAAAATATATTCTGCAAGAATATAATTATAAAATATTAAGATAATAAAAAATAATTAAAATATTTAATCTTAAATCTAAGAGATCTAAATTTTTTTTATAATATATTTTTATTTATATATGAAGAAATAATTTCTTTATGAAAAACAAATTCCAAAAAAAGAAACAGAATCTAACCACTTTTATTTATGATCCATATATTCGTATAAAGAAACAACCTAGAAGCTGCAGCTTTAAAATTTCCGAAAGTACTTTTCAACTTTTGAACAAAAGCTGACTGATTTATCAGTCTGGGAAAATTTTTATTATTGGAGCCGTCAATAAAATAGGTTTAACCCTATTCTATCTACGGCAAATTTGGAAAGGAATTCCCCTCTTCATCTTCTATCATCATCATTTGTCTGTAAGTCGCAAGAATAACAGTCATGAATACCAAATTATCCTAAAGGTGCATGTCAATTATAGATCTATAGTTATATACTTTTTTCTCTTGTCGGGGACTCCTAATAATTTTCAACATTATAAGCCAATTCAAGTAGAAGAAACAGTCGTTGCTTGCTTTTCGATTTCTTCCAATTTAGCGGGGAGATGGGTGTCATTTGATTTTTCTCAACTGCAATTTTAACATTTGAATAGTTTGCTTGCATATAGGAAAAGAAAAATATCTCTTGGGTCAATGATCCTTATATACATATAAATTAGACTTCTAAGTTGTAAATGTGATCAATTCAGAAAAGAAGGCCAAAGGTGGAATATTCTTGTACCTAATTATATTGTCATTAGTTCCGTAGAAATATTTCAAGTCTTACGGTTATGTTGAAATTTTCGATACTATTCTTCACATCTATATTTATATGTAAAAATTAGTAATCTTCACTTTTTTATTTGAATAAAAATTATACTATTAATTTAATAATAATAAAATAATTATAAAGATTATTATAGGTAATTATCATTACTATTAATCTTTTAATTTAATAAGTGTATTTGTTATGGAGATGAACGATAATGAGTGAAGTTAACTTAAATATTTTAAATTAATATTTTTTTATTAAAATTACTTAAATATGTCTTATTATTTTATTATTATTAAATTATTAATATGATTCTTTCATTCAAATGAAAAAATGGAAGTGCTAACCTTCATTTATAAATACGAAAATTAGCAATTTCAAATATATATATATATCCAAATTGGTAACAATCAGTTTTCTAAGTTCAAAACATGGAAATCAGAAAAGATAGCCTTTCTGTGAACAATAATGCTATAAATATTGAAAATAAAATTTGAAATTGAATTTTAATTGTAAATCGAGGGTTGTCATTAAATACATGACAGTGAGATAAATTTACAAATATCAACTCAAAAAATATAAAAAAAATTTAAAATTTAATTTTATACTTTAATTTCAATGCGTACAATATTTTTATTTCATAAAAATTAGTAGGGAAAACCCAAGTGTTATTTTGAAGTCTACGAAATTAGACAATCATATATATAGGTACTGCTATGCATGCCTGTGATGCACGAATTCATATTCAATTCATTATTTATAAAAATTAGATAGAATTTAGATACGAAATAAAATGTATTTTATTTTATAAAAGAAATGAATTTGAAGAAAATTCTAACAAACTATGTACATCAAAATTTAACATTAATAATGATATATACATTGAAAATGAGATTTAAAATAAAATTTTAAATGTACATTAAGAAATATCATTAAATATAGAATGGTAAGATAAATTTATAACATTCAATTTAGTAAATATAAAATATTTAAAATTTAATTTTAAGTTCTATTTTTATAGGTACATATCATATATGAATTGCATGGAAGTTTCCTAAAAATTATAATGAATGAAAATAAGAGTTCCATTGTATGGCAGGGGAGACATGCAGAAACAAAATTGTCCGTGGATGTATTTCGAGGGACTCGCGGCCATTGACTTAAGGATGCCGCGATCAAACTGACCTTGTCTATGATTTCTTGTTGACCTTAATTTCATAGAAAATTAAGTGGTAAAGAAAACAAATTGTGAGCATGCGTGCATCCATTGTCATTATATGTTTACTTTAAAATGCAGAAAAAAATGTAAATGTACCTTCCTCAACTTTTTTGTGATAGTTAAATATTATTTTTTTAATTTTAAAAACTTAGAAATCATTTCATAAAACTTTATAAAATTTGAAATTAATACCAATATTTTTTTAATCCAGACCAGTTGATTTAGCCGAATACCGGAGCCTGATCTAGTCCTGATGCTACTTAAAACCTGTTTGGCAGGTTGAACCACCTTGAGTCGCTTTAACCCGTCAATTTTCTGGAAACCCCCTGAACCAATACCTACCGGTTCGGAAAAGTTAGCCAAACATACTTCAATAAAATATAAGGTACACACCGGTTCAGACAGGTCTACCAAACATAATTATAAAGAATATTATAGCTAATTATCATTATCATTAATCTTTTAACTTAATAAATATATTGATTATATAAGTGAGAGATAGCGAATAAAGTTAACTTCAATATTTTAAATCAATATTTCTTCATTAAAATTACTTAAATATCTCTTATTATTTTATTATTATTAAATTTGTAATATAATTCTTTCATTCAAATGAAGAAATAAAGATTGCTAATCTCCACATATAGATGTAAAGATTAGCAATTTCATATATATATATATATATATGTGTGCGCGCGTGCGCGCACGTATCCAAGTTGGTCACAATTATTTTCCTAAGTTTGAAATATTGAAATCAGAAAAGATAGCCTTTCTATAAACCATAATGCTGTAAGAATTAAAAATAAGATTTGAAATTAAATTTTGATTGTAAATCAAGGGTCGTCATTAAATACGTGATAGTGAGATAAATTTATAAACAATAATTCAACAAATATGAGAAATTTAAAATTTAATTTCATATTTTATTTTCAATACATATAATGCTTTTATTTTATAAAAGTTAGTAGGGCAAACCCAAGTTTCATTTTGAAGTCTACAAAAATTAGACAATCATACATACATACATACATACATATAAGTACTATTATGCATGCCTATGATGCATGAATTCATATTCAATTCATTATACAATAAAAATTAGATAGAATTTAGATATGAAATAAAATGTATTTTATTTTATAAAAGGTATGAATTTGAAGAAAATTCTAACAAACTATGTACGAAAAAAGTTAACATTAATAATGATATATACATTGAAAATGAGATTTAAAATTAAATTTTAAATATAAATTAAGAATTGTCATTGAATATAGAATGGTAGAATAGATTTATAAAATTTAATTTAATAAATATAAAATATTCAAAATTCAATTTTGAATTTTATTCTTAATACTTATAACATTTTTATTTTAACACTTTCAATAATAAATCAATATACTACAAGTAGGTACACATCATATACGAATTGCATGGAAGTTTTCCTAAAAATTATAATGAATGAAAACAAGAGTTCCATTCTATTGCAGGGGAGACATGCAGAAACAAAAAGTCCGTGGATGTATTTCGAGGGATTCGTGGCCATTGACTTTAAAAATATGGTTAGTTAAGGATGCCGCGATCAAACTGACCTTGTCTATGATTTCTTGTTTACCTTAATTTCATAGAAAATTAAGCGGTAAAGAAAACAAATTGTGAGCATGCATGCATCCATTGTTATTATATGTTTGCTTCAAAATTCTTTATACAAAAGAAATAAATTTTTTTGAAAAACATATTCCCAAAAAAAGGAAACTGAATCTAACCACTTTTATGTATGATCCATATATTTGTATAAACAAACAACCTAGAAGCTGCATCTCTAAAATTTCAAAAAATACTTTTCAACTCTGAACAAAGCTGATTGATTTATGAGTCTGGGAAAATTTTCATAATTGGAGCCATCCATAAAATAGATTTAACCATATTCTATTGACGGCAAATCTGGAAAGAAAGGAATTCCCCACTTCAACTTCTATTATTATTATTATTATTATTATTATTATCTGTAAGTCACAAGTATAACAGTCATGAATGCCAAATTATCCTAAAGGTGTATGTCAATTATAGTTCTATAGTTATATACTTATTTTTTTATAATAATAAGTGTAATATAATAATTATGCATACTATAAAATGTAATTAGGTCTATTTTATCTTGTCGGGGGCTCCTAATAATTTTCAACATTATAAGCCAATTCAAGTAGAAGAAACAGTCGTTGCTTGCTTTTCGTTTTCTTCCAATTTAGCGTGGAGATGGGTATCATTTAATTTTGTCAACTGTAATTTTAACATTTGAATAGTTTACTTGCATATAAGAAAAGAAAAATATCTCTTGGGTCAATGATCCTTATATGCATTTAAATTAGACTTCTAAGTTGCAAACGCGATCAATTTAGAAAAGGTCAAAATTAGAATATTCTCGTACCCAATTATATTGTCACTAGTTCCGTAGAAATATTTTAAGTCTTACGGTTATGTTGAAATTTAGAAAAAACTGCATTGCGAAAAGCTTATAAATAGCAAAGCATGTTCAGTGGGTTTGAAGCAGAGTAAAGAAGCAATATAACAAATTGGCGTGTCTGAGAGCTCCCAATTGCTTAGGTCAGAATATACTCTTTTTTATCTATTATTGCGACCTTAGTTCTTTCTTTTATATTTTTTTTTTGTATTATCGTTATATTACTTCTTATTTCCTTTTTCTTTCAGTGAATAATAATATTTCTTTATTTCCAAAAGTAGATTTTGCTTTCTTCATGTTATGAAATATAAAAGGAAGATTTATTGATTGTATGAATATAACAAAGGCGAAATAAGCTCTGCACCACCGCTCACAGGGCGCAAAATTCGAATACAAATACAAAAAGATGAATAGAACCTGCAAAATAAAAACTTTTCAAGATGCTCCATCCATCCGAAGGATGCTAAAAAAGGTCTATTAATATATCGAAATATTAGTCAAAACTTCTGTGATGTTGCATTATTGATTGTACGAATATAATTGATCTTGTGGTTGAAGAATAGAATACAGAATATTTTAAAAAACCGCTTCAAGTATGGAGATTTTGGATGAAATCTTTAATTCCGTTTGTTTCGTGAAAAAATATTATTTTATATATAGAGCATGGTATTAATATATATAAATTAAAAGGCAAATTAAAATAAAAAAAGAAAGACTGTCGTTATGAATTGCAATGTAGAATTATAAAAACTAATGGTAATGGTGAATATTGTACGTGGTCATGGGGTCTAAAGTAGGGATAGTACTATCTGCTTGTCAGTGATATTAGTGGTGAGGATGGTGTATGGCCGACCACAAGATTGAGGTGTGACAGAAAATTTGCTTAAAAAGCCTAATATCTTTGTTTTTATATAATAATAATAATAATAATAATAATAATAATAATAATAATAATAATAATAATAATAATAATAATTTTTAAGGGTCCCATGTTCCTTTAAAAAAGGACAATGCGACCTGTTTGATGTTTTTCATAAAATTTTGCAGTTTTTCTATCACATGTCTAATATCTGTAAATATGTTTGTTATATGTGTGAATTTTTTAGAGTCAACTTATAAAATATTTATAAAATTTTACTAAAAAATTGTAACTTTACATTGTAAATATTAAAAATTAAAAAAAATACAAATTTTATATAAAAGTTATTTTTAAATAAAATCATAAAACTCCCACCGAATTAATGAAACAAAATCTTTTTTTACTAATAAAAATTGTAATTTTTTATTTAAAATTTTTAAAAGTGAATTTTTTTTATAAAAACATTGATAATACAGTAATCAAATACAAAAATAATCAATAATACAATACAAAAAAATCAAAAACTATAAAATTAAATTTTAAAAAATAAAAAATGTAACTTTCTTTTGAATACTTGCAAAAAGAAAAAATTGTAATTTTTTAGTGAAAAAGTTTCTAAAAATGAAATTTATTTTATAAAATAATTATTAATACAGTAATTAATGCACAAGTAATTAATAATACAATACATAAAATAATTACAAATTATAAAATTAAATATTAAAAAATAAAAGAAATTGAAAAACTATTAAAATGATATAAAATAGAAAAAATTCACCAATTAAAATATGTAACGGTGTGAGGGGAGAGCAATGGTGGCAGCGGCAGACGGCACAGTGGTCAGACGCAGCGTTCCAATGCAGCAGTGCTGGAAGGAGGAAAGAGAGAGAGGAGAAAGGAAAAGAGAAAAATATATGGCGCCGGGTTCTGATTTATCATGTTCCATACTTCAACATTATTTGTGGGTCGGCTAGGCATACAACGAGGTTCCTCAGCTTAACTTTTATTATGCTTGTAATTGATGTCTATAATAGTTCTTTTAGTGTTTCCGAGTCGGCGTGCTTCTAGAAGACAATTGAGTCTTAAGAAAATAGTGGATGCTACGAAGCTTTCTTTAATAAAAAAAAATGACAAGTTATTTAATTAAGTCCCATAGGTAAAGATTTGGACTTAAACCTAAGATATAAGGGACAAAAAGTTCCAAATGCAATATTTAATATCACTGCACTGTTAAAGAATTATATTAGTTGATGTGATTTCTTTTTCTTCATTGTAATAGTCTGTATCATGGGACAAGATCTTATTTGATTGCAACCGGGACTAGATTTTCCCACAAGACAAGTTGTATATATATATATATATATATATATATATATATGTGGAGAGCTTGCCGCTAAATATTTCAATCTATATACTACCAATGCAGGTGTTGGAGAGTGTTGAAAATGGAAGGTCCTCGTGAAGATAATACAGTCAGAAACAACCAAACGAGCCATCCAGCAAAGAAGACATGCTGCGCAAAGTTTGTGAATTGGTTCAGGCACAAGGATAAGGATAAATGGTTGGAGAACATGAGAGGAATGCTAAGTCTGGTTTCCACAATGATTTCAACCATCACCTTTCAATCTTCAATCAACCCACCAGGTGGCGTCTTCCAAGCAAGTGATGCAACCACTGTTAAAGGTTTGCAAAACTGTATAACAAATGGCACTCCATGTGCCGGGACAGCTGTTTTACCTCTTTTATATCCTCATGGCTATCATTACTTTCAAGTTTACAATACATTTTGCTTTATTGCATCTCTTTGCGTTACACTTCTGCTGGTAAGTGGAGTTCCGCTGAATCATAGATTGCCAATTTGGATTTTATCAATCGGCATGATTCTCACTCTCAGTTCTCTTGCGCTTACCTATCTTTATGCAATGCAATTGACCAGCCCAATAGATGGAGAGTCTTCGTACCAAACTTCTAAGATTGTTGAAACGTCCATTTATAGTTGGTTAGGAATAGTTGCAATTGTAGCTCTGCTTATGACAATCCGGTTCTTGGTTTGGCTTGTGAGGAAATGCATCAAGGTTTTCAAGTGTTTGAAGTCAAAAGTTTCAAGGAATTAAGAGGGAGATTCCGCTAATCTCATATGGGAATTGCTATCGAGTTCATGGCTAGGGTTTGTTCAATGCTAATTATGATTGATGTGTGATGTCTTAAGTGGTATGTCCCATTGTGTGATGGGCTGTATTGTGTGTGCGAGTGTCTTGTGGATAAGTTTGGTGCTTGATTGTGCAATAAAGCAAGTTATTAGAGTTGTTTTAATTCCATTGTTTGGGCATCCATCTAAAGATAACACTAGAAATTTATTTAATTAATTATGAATAAAGAAGATGAATAAGAAGGAAGAGAGTGGGAGAGAGATCTCATTAATTCAAGGCCAATTATATCAAGAAAGCATTTATTCTCTAAATTGTATGTAAGTGCTTACTTACATGCAATAAATAAGAATTAGGTAATGAATTTAAACGATCATCCTATTTAGATCATATAATGAATAATGGCATTTTGATCATTCGCATATTATAATTATTTACTAAGAATCAATTGAACTCATAAAAAATGATTATCTCATTAATTGATCAAAGTGATTTAGTGTCAATTCATAAAATAAATGATCGCAATTATTTGATCTAGAGATTTGTTGGACTATTGAGCTAGATGTCAATATGTCCAATCATACAATTGATCAATATTAATCATCAATATTGATCATATTTCTCTTAAATTAGATATTTGAGTACACCATTTTCACATATTTAGGTTTTATTTGGTATAAGTAGTTGATGAATTAGTTAATAATTAATAAATTAAATGATTGTATTATTAGTGTTTGGTAAAAAAATTATCATTGAATTAGTTGCAAATTATAAAATAATATAAAAGAATATGTTAATTTAAATAGATACATAAATAGATATATAGTTGAAACTAACTTATATTTCTTTTGAGATCAATTCATATTAATATAATCAACATAATTAAAATAAGAATATTATTATCTAAAATTTAATTAATTTACATATTTATTTATCATTCAAAATAATAATATAACTAGTTATTTAAAATTTAATTAATTATATTTTATGATCTCACATATTTATTTATTTGCTTATTTTCATTTATTTATATTAAATTAATAAATGAAGGTCAAATATTTATTTAATATAAACTATCATTTTCTTCTATTTGTGATTTGAAAATCTGTGCTTTTTTATGCACATTTGCATGTATGTTCTATGAATTTTGATTCATCTTTTGTTATAAATTTTCATTTGTTCTAATACATATTATCATCATCGTCCCGAAAAATATCGTTTTTTGTTGTGAGGTTTTGAACATTTGTTTCAAAATTTCAAATTTAGAACAAAAGATTTAGCCTTTTTTATTTTATTTTTTATCTATGATTAGATCAAACGATATACATATCTAATTAGTAGTACGGATGGAAAATACAAAGTAACTACCGACATGTTAGATATAAAGCTATTAAATTAGGTTAACCTAATCCTTATTAGGTTAATTTAAAAAAAAAAATTGTATATCAAGACAGTCCCAAGTTAAGCTATTTTTCCACTAACTCAAGTCAGATCAAGTTACTATAATATCAATTCCAATCTCGAATCCAAGTTGACTTTTACTAAACTATTTCAAACAAATTTTGCAACTCATTATACTTTATTATCATTATTATTTAAAAATTTATTATTATTAATAGATATAATTAAAATAGTAAAAAAATTAAATTAAAGTAAAATATTTTTTAATATAGAAAATCTCCAATTAGAAGGGTAATTAAAAATTACAGAACCTAGACTAAAAAAATTTAGTATTAATTAAAATGAATATAAATATTTTATTAAATAAATTCATAATATATATAAATATATCATTATTTTACTATATTAATAATAATTTATTATTTTAATTAATGTATTTATTTAATTATAGTAATTATTTAATGTATATCTAGTTACAATAATTACTTTGTGTAATTATTTTTATTAATTTTTAATTTTAATATAACTATTTATTTTAATAAATTTATATAATATATATTGATAATGTTAAATATAAAAATTTATAAATTTTAATATTAAAAATTATTTAATATTACTCATATATATAATTTTAATATTATATATTAAACTATAATTTTAATATATTAAAATTATTATTTTAATATATATATATAATAAATTAATTATTTATTATTATTATTAGATTGACAAGTTAATATAATAATATGACGAATTAATACTTATCAATTCTAGTTCTTTGCCGATTCAAACTAATCAATTCCTGTCTTTTATCAAGTCGGGTTATTATTATTTTTTATACCAATATTAGTTTTAGGTCAAACAAAATTATATCAGTTTCAAACTAATTCATTAAATGCAATTTATTTTGAAATGGAAGATATTTCTTCTTTGGGGGAAGTGTAAATCCAAGAACTTCACTAGCCTTAATAACATGATTGATCGCCAGGAAAATAGAAAAAAAAAAAGAAATATTCAAAAATTAGATGAAGGAAAAAATGTTAAAAAAAACTTAAAATGTTGAAGAATGATAATAATTAATATCTCTTCTTATTTTTTACCAGTTCAATTAAGAGAAAATTTTAAAATTTAATTTTTTTCTTCAATTTTCTATTTTTTGTCCGGTGCCAAGCAGATGTTATTTTAATCATAAAAGTGATTATAAAAATTAAGAATGGAACTCTGAATTTATTGGAAGGCAAACTCCAACAAATTTAAGCCTACGAGTAGATTACTTTAGGGGTGTATTATCATATCATCGATCCAATTTGAAGATTTGTCAAGGAATGACTGGCGTAAGTTATGAGGAACCTAAATGGGACTATTTATTGTACACCAATAAAAATTTGGTGTAGACTTGCCCCACTAAATGAAAGGTGCAGATTTGCCAGTGGAACTTGATGTAGCAAATGCAATCAGTTTGATTGATATTTATGATGGGATTTAGATCCTCCTTTTTTTTCTTTTTTTATTATTTTTAAAAAAACAAAATTATAATTTCTATTCTAAAATTTACAGTTTCTTAGTAGGATCCATAACTTCAAACAAAAAAAAATTATACTTATTTTTCTCTAAAATTTATCATTTTTCTTCTAAAGGAAAAAGGAGATGAATTATTTCCATTATCCGTTCCCCTAATTTTTTTTAATTTGTTTGGGCTGTTCAAAAGTGATTTGGGGCGGATCCAACTATTTGCACCAGCCCAAAACCACAGAAGGGCAACGCACGAAAGCATGAAGAAGATAGCGGCAGCGACGCTCCAGTGGAACGAAGGAGAAGCTGGGGGCGATGAGAGTGAAGACGACGACTTGGGTTGAAGAAGTCATCTATACAATTGTGAACTGCAAGAAAATTGCTCTGGTTGTCTTTGTCCATAGCTTTTAGTTGTCACTTATCATATGACTTGTAATTGGAGGTTTCTGTTAATCATAAGAATTATTTTTAGCAGCTTATATAGGGAATTGCAAATGATTTATTAATATATCTTTTCGAATGTGTTTATGGCAAATGAATAAGGACCAAGAAAAGTAATAAATTATATTGATTTTAATATAAATAAATTATAATTATATTATATTATAATTTATAAATATATCTTTTACAAAAAAATAATTGATAAATAAAATTATTGAATATTTACTTAAATGTAGGAATATTTAAAAAAAAAAGATAATAAATGTAATTTTATTTTTTTAATATGGCAAAAAAATAGAAATAAAAATTCTTCTTTAAAATAATATTTAAAAAGAAATGGAGAAAAAATGTTTTAATTTCGGGACATAAAAGTTGTTAACATTTGTAAAACTAAAATCTTTAAGGGCATTATGGGCTTCCATCTTACCACAGAAGGTATGCTCTTGTTTGACAAAAAAGAGTACTCAAGCCATATCATTTCTCTATTCCAAAGCAGAGGGATTACCTCTCTGCAGACGAGGAGCATATTGATCTGTTTTAATTTTATCCCAATTATCATGTAAGATCTAATATGAATTAAGTAAAAAATGAACTTTTCCTTCCAATGATTGCAGCTCAATTGTGGGATTTGGACTATGTACTTGAGTGTAACATGACATTTTCTTTTACTGGTTGTTTGGACGTAAGGAAAATAGAGGGGAAACAAATTGTGTAGAAGAAATTGAGAGAGAAAAAATGCAGATTTTCCCGGTTTGAATGCTGGTAGAAAATAGGAGATAGAATTCAGAATAAAAAAAATGTGGGGGCCACTGAAAAAAAATCTTCTGCCAAATGAGGAGAATAAAGGAGAGAAGTTAGTGTTCATCCCGCTATCCCCGTCTATCCCTTATTTCCCACTATTCCTGGGGAAAACAATTTTTTCTCCTCCAATTGCTTAAACGATTTTTTTTTCTTTCAATTTATACATAAAATAATTTTTTTTCCTAATTACGTAACCATATTTTTTTATTTTTTCAATTTACAAAACATTTTTTTTCATTTTGCACATAGAATAACATTTTTTCCTAATTACATAACCTTGTTTTTATTATTTTAATTCACAAAACAGTTTTTTTTTTTAATTTTGCACATGGAAATTTTTTTTCTAATTACATAACCGTTTATGTGATTATTTGACAGAGCAATACAGAAAAATTATGATCAGTTATTATAATGTAAATAATTAAATATTATTTTTTAGAAATATTTAATTATAATTTTTAAAATTACCACTTATTAGTTATATATAATGAATTTAATAATAAAATAAATTATTTAATAAATTTTATGAATTGATAGTATAAATGTTTCTATATTTTATGCAAGGGCACTATAAACATTTTACTTTATTAAGTTTTCTTTCTTTTTTATTTCTCTTCATCCAAATAGAAGAATGTAGCTTCTTTCTAATTTTCTTTTTTTCTCATTTTCTATCTAATCAAACATAAGGGAAGAAAATATCTTTTCTCCTCTTTTTTTTTTATTTCTTTTTCTAATTTTCTTTCTCTTTGATTTTTTTTTTTGCAACCAAACAAAGCTTAAGAGATTGGCATAGATTTATTAAATAATTGACAAGACATGGTATGAAATCATGAAAAGATGTTATTCCATTTAATAATATTTTTTTATTTATTTTGATGAAAATTATTTTGATAAGAATATAATTATAAATTATTAAAATATTAAAAAATAATTAATATATTCAATACCTACACTCTTCGTTTACCCATATGTTCGTCTTCCTCTCTCATCGCCGATTTCAACCCAACCCCTTCGTTGACTTCTTCAACTCTTGTCACACAGCTTTGCTCTTGATCAATTTCATCATCGAGCCCTCTGTTGCCCTTCATTGGTTTTCGGCTGGCTCAAAAGTTGGATCTTGCCCAAAGCAGTTGTGGACAATCCTAGCGAATAAAGAAAGTTTAGGGGTCAATTCATAAATATCAGTTAATAGGTTGCATTTACGCTATTAGATTTCAAGAAGAACTCAGCACGTTCATTCAGTGGTGCAAATCTGCGCCAATATGCCAGCAGTGTATAGCAATTTTATCTTTGCTGGGACCTCAGGCATCCAAATCCATTTCCCTTCAAACCCACTTGATATTTCCTCTTTCTCATCTATGGAATTTATAAAGGCATAGGTCCAGATGATGAGAAGTAATCATCATTAAATAGACTCCAAGTAAGCTCATCCCTGTTTTGACTCAGGGTATTAAGGTAAATGGCTTGTGTTGAATGTATAGTTTACGAATCATACAAATGACTGAGGTAGTAACATAATCCCAGAGTATTTGTTTCAAACTGTGAGCAGCAACAAGTACTGCGGTCACAATATTGTGGTTTCGACACTCATCACAATCACATTGCATTGTAATTATGGTTTTTTTAGCAAATCACATACGTAACGGTGAATTGAGGCCACAACACTACAATATTGCGATTGGGATGGCTATAGCAATCGTAATATGCTATAGTTTCATAAATAAAAGTTAAAATTTTTTATATTTACTTACAAATAAAATATATTTGATATTATCTTATATTAAAAGAACTGATATCAAATAATATATTATATAATTTTAATTATATATTGTATGATTAAAGAAAGATTTTACGATCGTGATGTCTACAATTCAAAATTTTTGTTCTGCAATGCCTGTAATCATAATAAATATATTGGAATCATAATTGTAATTTAGAACCATGCCTAGTGTATAAGTGTAATTATAATGTCTTTAGTTTTCCAATTTTTCAGGTCTATAGTTAGAGGATCCTGAAATTTAGATTTAAGACTTCCAGTTCCCACCAATTCTTTAATAACTTAATTGAGGGACCTTTGTGAGAGATCCATCTAATTCTTTGTTTAAGATCACCCCAACTTTCTCTTTGCATTACCATATGAGAGAGACTATTGATCCATCTTGGCCTGGTTCTATTGAAGGACGTATTTATCATACAAAAATTGAGCCCAAAGACTTAATCCTTCAGTTTATATTAGTGAATAGAGTTAGGAAGGGTGCTAATTTTTTGCATTTTATATGGATTTGAGTTAAATTTATACGGTTCAAGTTGTAAATGGATCAAATATAATTAGTTTAAAATAGATTGACACACTAACCTGTTTAAGAATTTATATCAAAATAGTGAATAATTAAAAATATTTTCAATAAAAACAATAAGCAATTAAATATAATAAATAAATTTATAATGTAAATTTTATTAATTAAAATTATTAAATAAATTAAAAGAATTAATCTTACTTAATACATTTAATAACTAAGTTGATTCAATAAATGATTTGTTTGAATCAGGTTGAATTTACTTAAATTGTTAATTTTTTTATGTGTCATCAAGCTAAAACTTAGACACTTGATTGGAATTTTTTGCAAGAATTTTAATACTCAATTGTAAAATCCTAGGTCTTGGCTTAGAATTATGGTATGGTGAAGAATGAAATTTGGTGAACACAATATCATATTATACAGAATTTCTTTAATAAAATACCTTGTTTTTTGAAATCCATGATTGCACTATCTAGTTTTTGTTTCTATCCAATAGGTGATACAATTCCTCTCCTTCATCAATCCTTGAAATCACAATACCAGAAAAATGCAATTATGACTCTTTCTTAGCTAAAATCCCTAAATCCTTTGCAAGAGTGTGTGTAAAAGTAACTTCACCGATGAATCAGAAACTAAATGTAGGAATTTTGGCAAAGTAAAGATCTCTATTGTCAAGCGAAATTAGGATTATACATTTAATCCATTATAACATCCATACCTGCTAAACGGAAAAAGATAAGGCTTAAGTACAAATAGGGTTGAGCTTAAGTACGAATAGGGCCTTTTATTCTAAGTGTCACCACATGGCCTTTTTTGATATTAAGATCACAATTTAACAAACTATGTAGGTACACAATAAAAATACTAACATTTTCACCCAAACGATTTCTGAAATAGGCCTCTTTCTTACTGAAGACCCCTTTTTCACACCAAGTGACCTTCTTAATATTAGCCGACCCAACACATTCTTCTCTTTTCCCAATTTGTACTTCATAGAAAGTCCCTTAAGATAGCATGTATTTTCTTAAAAACTCTTTTGAGATTGTAAAAGTGTTCCATGTATTGCAGTATTGGGTGGTAGATTGTTACCCTCCAGGACCAGCTTAAACCACCACTCTCCTGCCAATTAAGTTCAAATTTTAAGCTTTCCATCCACTCAATTTAGATCTTAATTTATTCATAATTAGGTCAAATGATTTTTCTCTCTGTTAGTAGCATGAATGGGAATGGCAAGGCAAGTGCCAATGTATAGGAATTAGGATACTCCGTATTCAAGAAAGGAAATATTTCTTTCTTTGTTGGCAGGGCCGGGGGTGGTAAATCTTATCTTAGATAGATTAAAAAATGAAGTGGATTACTTATGAATAATTTGAGATCCACCACAAAAAAAAGAGGGGTTACACAGATAGCAAAAGTCATCTATATAGGATTGTTTAGTTGTTTGTATATATACTTAAACAACATTGTTGTTTGGATAGATTGATATGTATTGCCACCTACATAGACAACTTTTGATGTCATCTAAATAGGTTGGTTTTAAACAAACAACAAAATCATCTATGTAGAGGCAAAATCAATCAAATATAGGCCCTCAATATAGCCGACAATAGATGACAATATTATCTATATAGAAGTTATTTAAATTTTTTTAAAATAATCAAAAATTGACACCTTTGTCATTTGTATAAAGGTTACCTTATTTTAAAAAAATAAAAAATTGGAAACATCATATAGAGGTTTTTCAAAAAAATAAAATAAAATTGGAAGGTCTATAGAGATGACAATGTCATCTTTATTGAGTTTATTGATTTTTAAAAATTTTAAACTCAATACAAAATAAAAATTTTATCACTCAACACAATAAAGTATTAACATAAATTCATATTCAAATATTATAATAATATCATTGAATGTTCAAACTAATAAACACATTAAAATATACAAAATAATAACTTTATCACATTGAATATTATATAAAATTAAACAAAATAATAATTCATATTAAAATATTATATCATTATCATTATATATTTAAAGCAATAAATATATCAACATACATTGAATAATAATTTTATCACATTTATTAGTGAACAAAAATTCATCTTTATATTCTATATCAATATACCATTACAAAGAAAAAATGTATAAGTTTTTTTAGCCCCCTTAATAGAATAGTGAAGCAAAATCTAAAATATTAATCACCAATAAAGCAACATAGATTGATCATCTAACAAAATAAAAATAAATTAGAATCAAAGTATAAAAATGTAAAAAAATAAGAAAAAGGAAGAAGACACTTAGTTGAGTTCCTTTAGGAAGGCAAAGAAGAAAAAGTAGAACATGGAGTGCTTTTGCTTGGGTGCTAATGGGAATATAGGCCTTGGGCTATCCAAACGATAAATTTTTTATTGTTTGTATAGGCTCATGTTGTTAGCATAGATAAAGGTAAGGACACATTATTTTAAATTTTTTGAAACTTTTTCTAATTATACAAATAACACATATCATTTGTATAACTTTTTATTAATTTTTTTGAAACTTTTCAAGCTATTTAGATGACATATATCATCTATATAACTTTCTACAATTAAGAAAAAAAAAGCTGTACAAATGATATTCTTTTTGCAATTAAAAAAAAAGGTATATAAACAATAATGTTATTTATATAGCCTATGCTACTTTGACTACCAAAATTTTGCCACCAATGAAAATTTGAACTCTATGTAGACATTTTTTATTGTCTATATACAGTTAAAATATTTTTAACTTTAAAATTTTAAGAAACCTAAAATTTGAACTCTGCACAAAACAAATGACAAATTGTCTATGTAGAGTTCTTTTCTTTTTTAAATTGCAAAAAAATCCTATATAAATGATAAAAGCCATCTATATAGAGTTTTTTTTATCCCAACAAAATAAAAAAATGTAAAAAATTTGAACTCTCTATAAACAATTTGTCTATGTATATGTAGAGTTAAAAAATTTTTCTTTAAAATTGTAAAAAGTTTATATATGCAACTTTTGTTGCTTGTATAGAGCTTTTTAAAAAAAAAATTTTAAAAAAATAAAATTTGAACTCTATATAGATGACTTTTGTTGTCTACGTTGAGTTAAAATATTTTTTCCTTTAAAATTTTAAGAAACCTAAAATTTAAACTTTACACAAAACAAATGACAAATTGTCTATGTAGAGTTATTTTTTTTAAATTGCAAAAAATTCTATATAGATGATAAAAGCCATCTATATATAGTTTTTTATTTTTCTCAAAAAAATTAAAAAAATAACATGTAAAAATTTGAACTCTCTATAGACAATTTGTTTATGTAGAGTTTAAAAAAATTTCTTTAGAATTGTAAAAAGTTTATATAGGCAACTTTTGTTGCTTGTAGAGAGCTTTTTTAAAAAAAATTAAAAAATCTAAAATTTGAACTCTATATAGATGGCTTTTGTTGTCGGTGTTTAGTTAATTTTTTTTAAATTGTAAAAATCTTATATAGATGACAAAATTCCCCTATATAAAATTTTTATTTTAAAAGAAAAATTAACCCAACATTGATGACTTTTTCATCTTTACAAAGTTAAAAAAAAATCCCCTGAATTTGAAAAGACCTATGACTTTTGTCATTTGTGTAGTGCTTTTTTAATTTTTTTTAAAGAAGTTTTGATATACTTATATAGTCAATGAGATTTTGTCATCAATGCAGGTATCATCTTAATAGTATATAAATGTTATAGTGATCTACTTATAAAAAAATTTGATTTGCATTTGATTTATACAAGTTAAGCATAATCAATATGCATAAGTTGAACTTAAATTTCTCATTACTCAATCCAAATTATTTGCAAGTTTTTATCAAATTTAGTCATAAAATAGTTGCATAATATATTAAAGAATATAAATATAATATTTAGATAATATAATCTATTTTTACATCACTAAAGTGTAAATAGGAGCAACGTTAAAATAAAAATATTAGAGGAGTTGGAAGATAATTTATTAAGGACTATAATGAAAATGCCTAAAATTTTGGAGGAATATTTGCAAATTTTCCTTTGAAAAGTTTAATATTGAAGGAATATTTATACAAATTATCTGAAAGCCACCCCGCAGTTCAACGGTGCCTTGCCTAAATAAATATAAATAATATATAATTTATAATAAACCAAATTTGTTTAAATTTGTATGAACTTATTTAAATTAGTTTCTAATTCAAATTCAATAGTATCTGAATAATAAATAATATAAGTCAAAAAACATATGATAAATAGTACATGAAATATAAAATCTTGACAAAATCATAGATGATATGCATTTAATTTGACATATAATACTTAAAACTTGATATCAAAGAAATTTTCACAAAATTTAAATAAATAAATTTGATTTTAGTATTTGAGTATTGTATTTAAAAAATAGAATATGTAATTAATTAATTAATTTAATTATTTTTATACTAAAACTTTAATTTATTTAAATATTTATAAAAATTTAAATATAAAATATATAATAATATATTTATACTATTAAATGATTTTAATGTCTTAGTTATAAGTAATATAAGTGGACATAAAGAAATGAAAAAAATATGAATGGAGCAAATAAAAAGAAGAGAAACAATATTTTAGCTAATAAGCAATAAGAGTTAAAAATAAGAATATAATAAAATAAAATAATTCAATTAAATAAAATCTTTAACTTATTTAAGATATTTTAACTGTAAAAAAATTATATTGTGATAAATTTATATTACTTAATAATTTTTTAGATGTAAATATTATAAGTGAAAAAAAGTATGAGGAATAGTACATAAAGTATAAAATATTTGCAAAATCTTAGTTGATATATATTTAATTTATCATTTAGTGCCTAAAATTTCATATCAAGAAAATATTCACAAAATTTAAATAAATAAATTTAATTTTAGGCTTTGGTTCACACAAATAGTTGACAAATTAATTAGTAGTTAATAAATTAGCTAATAACTGATAACTTATAATTGATAATGATAGTTAATAAGTTAGTTGATTGTATAAAAAATATTTTATAAAATTAGTTGTTAAACTAACTAAAATTATGAAATAATATAAAGAGATATGTTAATAAAAATAGATATATAATTAAAATAATTTATATTTATCTAAAAATTAAATTATATTAATACAATTAAGAAGTTTAAAATAAATATATAATATTTAATATTTAATTAATTGCATCTTATGAATTTATATATTTATGTACTTACATAATTTTTATTTTATTATTGTTTATAAAAAGTTATAATTACTTAAAATATAATTAATTATATTTTTTTAAAAAATATTATTTAAATTTATATTATAAAGGAAATGGTTTATAAATTAATAAAAATAATAAGGATAAAATTAAAAAAAATTAAAGTGATAATAGCTTATAAATTATAAGTTATTCCAAATAACTTATTAAATAAGAACTTTTTTCCCAATAAATTTACATGTGTAACATCTTTAAAAACTAGCTTATAGCTTATGATTAGGTCAATAAGTATAAATTAACTTATTTATTTTACTCTTACATTAAGAGGCTTTTCACATTAAAAATTGTGATCTTCTAATTTATTTATTTTTTATAACATTTTCTGGTTATATATTTTTTAAAAAAGCCCATTTTAAGTGAATAATTTAATTTTGTCATTATGTATTACTTTGATAATTTTCCAGCAAACTATTGGAGGCCCACGAACATGCAAATTTGGTAATTAGAATATTGCTTCTCTACTCTGCATGATTTAACCCACTAATATGCTTTGCTATTTATAAACTTGCTGCTCCAATATTATGCTATGCCTCTAGGAATCACATCGGTCATCATTACGACAAGTGGTCTCGCCCGGTTCAAAAGATCAGACTTCTAAAAATTTTAGAGCTCATATATATATTTTTTTGTAATTCGAATATTTATTCAATTTTTTCTTATGATTCAATTAATATTTAACTCAAGTTTAGATCAAAATTATATGAATCAAATTTGCTCGGTCAAGCCTAATAAATATAAATTTATTTTTGTTAATACAATTGTATATTATAAAAATAATTATATTTAATTATTTCTAGAGTAAAAATATTTAATTTAATATAATTAAATATTTCATATATTCAAATAATCTATTATTTATTTAAATTTTTTATATAAATTTTTTAATTTAAAATAGTAATAAAAATAAAAATAAATCAAACTTTCAAGTCAAACTCCAAGTCATGTATAACTTTAATCAGAATAGGTTAAATTGAATTTTTAAAAATTAAATAGGTTAAACTTAAACTTACATTACAGCAAAAAAAAGCCTTCAGTAACAACAAATGTTGTTAGCGTAAAATTCTCGATTGTTGCTAAATATAAAAGTTATAAAAAAAAATGATGTTGGTATAGATTTGTAAGTAAAGCCACCAACACTAATGACATTTTTGTCATTAGTAATGGTCTATGTTTCTTCAGCGACAAAGTCGTCGTAGAAAATATTTTCAAAATTGAAAAATTTTTGAATTTTGATTTTTAACAATAAAAAAATCATTGCTATTAGTCTATTTCAAAAATAATCAAATAATAAAATAACTTCTAGCAACAACAATCATCACTAAAAACTAAACTTTTAGCAACGATTTTTGTTGTTGTTGAAAGTCAAAACTTTTAACACTAACTTAAATTTTCACCAATGACAAAAATCATCGCTAAAAGTTTCAACTTTTAAAAACTTTTAGTGTCATTGCTAAAATTTGGACTTTTAGTAAAAAGTCATTGCTAAAAGTCTAATTTTTAAATTTTTAAATTTATTTTTAATTTAAAGAAATTATATTCAACACTTACTTTTATACTAAAATTTTAAAAATATTAAAATAAAACTTATAAATTATAATTATAATTAAATATAATTAAAATAATATATTATATTTATAACATAAATTAAAATAGTCTTTATTTGAATTCAACAATACTAGTAATAATTTATAACATGATCACATGATCCAATATAAAAAAATAAATACTCATAAAATAACTATATAAATAATATACATATAAATAAATTATATATATACAATCTATATAAATGTGCACACATGAAAAAGAACTGTAAATACATAATAATTTATGGGGAGGGGAGGTGCAGATATCCCGATATATCATCATCTATGTTAGGATTATTATCATCATCATCATCTTGATGACATGGATGATAAATTGATGGTGGTGATTGAGAAGGACTAAGTCGCTTGGCAGTAAATGCAGTGGCAAATTTACTCGGTCTAAGTGGTGTAGCAATGAATGGAGGTGGCAGTATAAGACCCTATTGTCTGAGTAGGGAGATGAGTTTCATGAGATATGTCCCAAACTACTACTACATCCACTACTATTGTGGCTTTTGAATCAACCACTAGCTCTACTAAAACTACTCTCAACTCTGCTCGAGCTGCTATCAACTTTGCTGTAACTACTCCTACAACTTACCAACTTGAGACATGCACTATAAGTTCCCCTCAATGCTAGAGGTGCTCGTTGAACAATAGGACTAACTAGTTAACACATGCTCGATTGCCTTCTTGTATCTTCGACGAGTACTAAGTATCTCATTAGCAATGATAGCCTCATTGATCTATACAGGAGTTCCATGTGAGTTAGTAAATAATACACTGGATTGTGCATGCTGAGTCATCAACTTAGTTATCATTGCCTTAAATTATTAAAATAAAATTCAATCATAAAGATTATAAGATATACTCATAAAATTTTATTTAAAATATAGAGTTTAACTAACTTACATACTACTCCTTGAGGGTCGGATACACCTACTCCCCTAACCTATACTGTGCTAATCCTTAAAATTCTCAAGGACTAATTGCAACTCACCATTCTCCTTATTTCACTATTTATATTTTACAAGAGAAAAAAAAAGACAAATATAATTATTAAGTTGGGTAACAAATTGTACATTTAAATCATGAATAATAAGTTGAATTACCTTATTGTAACGATGTGCGACAAGGGATTTCGATCCATACTGATCATTCACTACCTTCTTTGCTCTATTATCTTCAGTCTTTACAGACAACTCCTGTAAATTAAGAAATAATAAGATAATATAGTTATATTTATAATTTAGATATATGAAATAATAACATAACTTTATTAAATTTCATACATACCTTGTAATCGTCGTTGTCAAAGTCCATGCACCTTTGCCATTCTGCAGTGAGACAAATCACAACATGCAACATCTAGCACGATTTAGGTTATAGTCTTGCTTCCGATCACCTTTGTGCTCTAGAAAATGTTTATTCAACCTGTACTTCTAATTTTTGTATAGGTTGGTAGCAGTCTGCATCAAACCGCTGAGCACTCTATCCCACTCACCCTTAAAGACATCTTAGAACTTAAAGTGAGACTATATTAGAAGATATTTAATAAATTTATGAGTACTAATTCAAAATTTTCAATATCAAATATAACTAAGTCAAAATAGAGAGAATATAGATACTTATGCAAACCTTCTACATGACTCTATCCTGTGGTTGCTAGGACACAGCCCATCATGATTTATAATAAGGCGGCATATAGGCTCACATCATGCTACCAATATCAAGGGGGAAGGTGGCTAGCATTCTCACCAATTGCATACCATGTACTAATCATATTAAATTATACAGGCATTGATCTCCCCCCACCCCTCTCCATCTTCTCATGCAGCTTGAGGGACTTATTCAGGCTTTTCTTTCTCGGAGTTATAGCCTTGATGAATAACAGAAAATATCAATGCCATAAATTCATATTTAATCAATAATCAACTTAAGCGTACATAATAAGAAATGATACTTGATCCCTTGCATTGTGATAGAATGTAGGTGGGCTGATGTGGAGGGTCCCTACCAACCTGACCTTTATAGTGTTATGTTTGGACATCCACTATGATTGGGATAATACACATTGTACATGTATTTAAGATAAAAGTCCATAATCAAATTAAATGACAACATGATACAACTTATTGTATTCATATAATTCTATTACATAATTACTTTTACATAATTATAAGTTGTAATGCAAAAAAATGTTGTTTCTCTAATCTGAATTAGTGTTAGTGAATCTAATAAACTCATCCTTATGGTCATTAATTTCTTTATTATTATCAGACTGTAAAAGCCCCTCCTCTATTTAATCTTCAATCATTTTATCTTTGAAATTGCCTTTATCATTAATAAAGACATCCTCTCCATTTGTAGCAAATTTAGTATTCCTGGAAGGTGAAATGATTGAAGGACCATTTCTCCGATTCCTTAAATTTACTAAATGGAAATTTCTAAAATCAACTATAAGGTTGAAATTGGAAGAGTTACTTTCTTACAAAAATGGCAAATCTTGTGCACTATCTTCATTAGGTAGATCCTATATATTACAATGTATCATATTATGGACGACCCTCCAATTTAGCCTATTAAAAAGATCCTCGATGTAAAAGACTTGTTTTACCTGGGTAACAAGTATGTAAGGATTTTTTTTATACCATTGCCCATTAATAGAGATGCTTGTGATATTTTTGTCAATGCAAAGTTTTTTTTTTTTTGTAAAATTAGTGTCATACCATTTGCATTTGAATAAAGTTACATTTTACTTATTTAAATAAATCAACTCTATAATATCCTTTAATACACCATAACACATGTTACTGTCAGTTCCTAAAATGAAAATGCCATTGTTTTATATTTTATGCTTCGCATCCCCAGTTTCAACTACAAAGTGCACTTTGATGTGTTATTTATTTATGTAATTTTGCATAAGATAAATGCATATTTGCATTTATATTCTATGTGCTTCATTGCTTATTTATTGAGTATTTTTGTGCAAATTCATTGGAAAAAGATACTTAGATGCTTGGTATTTCATTTTTAGGTTTCAAAGTGACTCTTTAAAGCATTAGAAAAGGATCCGGAACTAATACCATGCAAATGGTGGAGAATCGAAGCAAATATGTTCATTTGGCCAAGAACACAGGGTATGGGAACCCTGTGTGGATGGCCATGTAAGTTTCTATGATTTGGAACCTTGCTGAGCAACTTTTAAGCCCTTTGCAAAAGAACACGGGATATAACATGGGCCATGTCATACCCCATGTACTTTGCCGATATCAATTTTTATGCAAAAAAAGAGAAAAAAGAGAAGGGGAGAAGGTTTGGAGGCTTGAAAGAAAACAAGGGGTTCTCGGGAGAAAAAAAAAGAAGACAATAAGAGGAGGAGAGATTGAAGATCCTTTCGCTGAAAATCTTAGGTTCTTGACATGGATTTTCTTTCTTTCTTTCTTCTCAATTATTTTCTGTTTTGTTATGAGTTGCTAGAAACTATAACTAGAGGAAAGGATTGGTTCTGAATTAATTATATTTGGTTTGGATTTTTGATACTTTGATATAGATTCCTTGGATTAATTGTTCATTTTTTATGTTTATATGCAAAAAGTTATAAGTTGTTATTCATGATTAGCTTAGGGTTCTTACATGATTTGAGAAAATTGTGTATGAATTATCTCAAAAGATGAACAATATGAATATGAAGGATTAGGAATAATTCTTGAGTTTTGTACAACAAGTGGATTGATTTCTAAGCTTAATCCAGACTTATGTTGAAATTTAGTCAAGGAATTGTCATATTTTAGCATGAGTAGGAGAATTGATTCACTAAGGAATTGGGGTTAGTTCACTAATAATCCTATCATTAATCTAAAATTTCCAAATCATGTATTTGAGGAATTCAATTAAAAAGTAAGAAAATTCAGACCACCCTAACCTCTAGTGTCCTGAAAATTTGAGATTATCTGTTACTTGTGTTAAGTTATTATAAATCTTGTTTTCATTCTCCATTTTAGTTACGTTTCAAGTTAGAACTTTCTTCAATCCAAACATTTGATTTTATTTAAATAGAAATTTAGTTAGTGAAGTATTGTTTGATTGCATCAATTCTTGTGGGACAACACCCACTTTCCGTGGTTATTACTTAAATAATTTGGTACACTTGCCAATCAGTTATCAAGTTTTTAGCGCCGTTGCGGGGGATTGAGTGTTTTATCAACAATATTAGTAGCTAAGAAAATTTTTGATTTAGATATTTACATATTGTGTAATTTTAATTATGTAGTTAATTTTTTTATTTCTTTCTTTGCTTTTGTTATTATTTTTTATATTTCTATAGTTTTGTTTAAAATTTTATTAGTTTAATTTTATTTGGTGATGTTGTTCTCACAGTTGTTTAGCTTCTTGTATGCGTGGTATTATTGATCCAGATTCTTTGCTATTTAATACAGAAATTGAGAAGACAACAAGGAGACTCAGGAAAGAAGCTAAGGTCAAGAAGCAAGCAGAAGAAGAGGCAAGAATGACTGAAGAAAATCAAAATGCCAGGAGAACATTGGGGGAGTATGCCACACCTAGTGCTGAGGGGTGTGAATTTAGTGTCACAAGACCTCCAATTCAAGCAAATAATTTTGAGTTGAAACTTGCACTTTTACAGTTGGTTCAACAAGAGCAGTTTGGTAGAGGCCCGTTAAATGACCCGAATTTACATATAGCAAATTTTCTGCAGCTATGTGATACTTTTAAAGTTAATAGGGCGAGCTTAGATGCAATTTGATTAAGACTTTTCCCGTTTTCACTAAGAGATAAGGCAAAAGTATGGCTCCGATCTCAACCACAAGGGAGCATTGCTACATGGGATGATCTAGTGAGCAAATTTCTTATGAAATTTTTTTCCACCTTTAAAACTTGCGAAATTGAGAAACGAGATCAATACTTTTTCTTAAAAGGATGGAAAGTCACTTTATGATACATGGGAACAGTTTAAAGAGTTATTGAGAAAATGTCCACATCATGCTATCCCAGATTGGCTTTAAATACAAACATTTTATAAGGGACTGATACCATCTATCAAATCAATGGTATATGCAGCTTCTAGGGGATCTTTGCATAGAAAAACTCCAGAAAAAGCTCTCTAATTGATAGAGACCATGGCTACAAATAATTTTATGGCTTCAAATGAGAGGTTTATAGGAAAGAAAGGTGTTATGGAGCTAGAGACATTAGATGCCATACTTGCTTAAAACAAGTTCATGTCTCAACAATTGGCTAATCTTAATAAACAGTTCGGGCAAATGCAGGTTGGAGTAGTAGGTCATCAACCTTTAGTGTGTGACCTTTGTGGCGGTGAACATATCAATGGAGAATGTGAAGCTAGTGCAGTAAATCAGTCATTTACTGAGTAGGTGAATTACATGGGAAATCCTCCAAGGCAACAAAATAACCCCTTTTCTAACACATATAATCTGAGGTGGAGGAACAATTCTAATTTTTCTTGGAGTGATCAGGGTAGTCAGAAAAATTTTAATGCACCATCTCAAATTCCACCAGCTCAAACACCTACTCAGCTAAAATCGTTTGCATTGGAAATTGCTTTGGAAAAACTATCTCAATCAACAACTAGTTTTGTACAGCATACTTCTAGTTTCATGCAGGAGATAAGAGCTAATTTCAAGAATCAAGAGGCCTCAATCAGAAACTTGGAGAATTAAGTTGGGCAGATTGCTAAACAATTGGTAGAGAAACCACAAGGAACCTTTCCTAGTAACACTGAGGCAAATCCAAAAGAGCAATGCAAGGCGATTACCTTGAGAAGCAGTAAGACATTAGAGGTGTATCCTAAGGAGAGCAAGGGTAAAGAAGCTCAAGATTCTCATGTAGATAGTGCTATAGAAGTTGAAGATCCTTCATCTAAGATGCCAAATGATTCTCAAGAGCAAATGAAGAAGTAATCTAGTGAGCTTTCCAAAGGGAAGAAGAAAGAAGTAGACTGGGACAAGCCAGTTGAACTATCCCTACATGCTAGAATTCCTTTTCCACAGAGACTTCAGAAACAAAATCAAGAGAAGCAATTCTCTAAGTTTTTGGAAGTGTTTAAAAAATTACAGATTAACATTCCATTTGCTGAAGCCTTGGAGCAAATGCCTATGTATGCCAAGTTTATGAAAGATTTACTTTCCAGGAAGAGGAAATTGAAGGCAAATGAAATGGTGATGCTGATTGAAGAGTGCAGTGCTATTATTCAGAGGAAATTACCATAGAAGCTTAAAGATCCAGGTAGTTTCCATATTCCGTGCACTATTGGTAGTTTAACCATTGGTAGAGCACTGTGTGACCTTAGGGCAAGCATCAATCTGATGTCGTTGTTTATCATGCATAAGTTAGAGATTAAGGAAGTGAAGCCTACCATGATTTCATTGCAACTAGCTGATAGGTCTAGCAAGTTTCCATATAGGATAGTTAAAGATGTGTTAGTGAAGGTTGACAAATTCATTTTCCCTGTGGATTTTGTAGTGTTAGATATGGAAGAGGATTCTGAAATACCTCTAATCTTAGGAAGACCATTTCTAGCAATAGGAAGGGCATTGATTGATGTCCAACAAGGAGAGCTTATGTTGTGGGTACATGATGAGAAAGTAACTTTTAATGTGTTTGAAGCTATGAAGTATCCAGAGGAGAAAGAGCATTGCCTGAGAATTGATGTAGTTGAACCATTGGTAAGAGAAACTTTTCATAAAGAAGCTATATCATGTCCTCTTCAAACAATTCTGGTAAATTCAAAGATGTCAACAAATGATGATGAAGATAAACTAGAGGTTATTGAGTGTATGAAATTTCTGGAAGCTTTGCCACCGATCATGCATTTGAAGGAGAAGGAGAAATTGTGCTTGACAAAAGAAGTTATGAAGGAAGAGCTCCCAAGGCTTAATTTGAAGCCTTTGCCATCAACTCTCAAATATGCATTTCTTGGAGGTAACAATTACTATCTTGTGATTATTAGTGCATTTTTTAGTGAGTTGGAAGAAGAAAGATTGTTGAGAGTCTTAAGAGAGTACAAAACTGCCATTGGTTGGACTATCAGTGATCTGAAGGGAATAAGTCCAACTATGTGTATGCACAAGATTTTGTTGGAGGAAGATAGCAAGCTTGTTGTACAACCTCAAAGAAGGCTAAATCCAACAATGAAGAAGGTGGTCCTAAAAGAAGTTCTGAAATTAGGGGATGCCGAAATCATTTATCCCATTTCTGATAGCTCATGGGTAAGTCCGGTTCAGGTGGTACCTAAAAAGGGTGGCATCACAGTGGTACCTAATGAAAACAATGAGTTGATACCTACCAGACCAGTTACAGGCTGGAGGATGTGCATAGATTACCACAAACTGAATGTAGCAACAAGAAAAGCCCATTTTCCCTTGCCATTCATTGATCAAATGTTGGAAAGGTTAGTTGGGCATGCCTATTACTGTTTCTTGGATAGGTATTCAGGTTACAACCAGATTGTGGTGGATCCTGTAGATCAAGAGAAGATAGCATTCACCTGTCTCTATGGTGTTTTTGCCTATCAAAGAATGCCTTTTGGGTTATGCAATGTCCCAACCACATTTCAAAGGTGCATGCTTTCCATTTTCTCTGATATGGTAGAAAAATTCATTAAGGTATTTATGGATGACTTCTCTATTTTTGGTAGTTCTTTTGATGTCTGTTTGAATAATTTATCTTTGGTTTTAAAAAGGTGTCAAGAATCAAACCTTGTTCTAAATTGGGAAAAATGTCATTTTATGGTTACTGAAGGTATTGTTCTTGGGCACCAGATTTCATCCAAAGGTATTGAGGTAGATAAGGCTAAGGTTGAAATTATTGAAAAATTACCTCCTCCTATGAATGTTAAAGGCATTAGAAGTTTTTTAAGACATGCAAGTTTTTATAGAAGGTTCATTAAAGATTTTTAAAAAATTGCAAAACCTTTGTGTAGTCTTTTGGCTAAGGATGCACCTTTTGTGTTTGATGATGATTGTCTGCATGCATTTGAGACTTTGAAAGAAAAATTAATTTTTGCACTTATAATTTCTACACCGGATTGGAGTTTGCCATTTGAATTAATGTGTGATGCTAATGACTTTGCAATAAGTGCTGTTTTAGGTCAAAGGAAAAATAAATTGTTGCATGTGATCTATTATGCTAGTCATGTGTTGAATGATACACAGCGTAATTATACAACTACTAAAAAAGAATTGCTTGTTGTTGTATATGCTTTTGACAAGTTTCAGTCATATTTGGTTGGGTCAAAAGTAATTGTTTACACTGACCATTTTGCTCTTAAGTATCTCTTGTCTAAGCAGGAAGCAAAGCCAAGGCTTATTAGGTGGGTGCTATTGTTACAAGAATTTGACTTGGATCTGAAGGATAAGAAAGGCACAAAAAATTTGGTTGCTGACCATTTGTCTAGGATTATTCAAGAAGGGGGCCAGGATGTGCAACCGTTACTAATTAAAGAAGAATTTCCTCATGAGCATTTGTTTGTTATTCAGGCACTTCCATGGTTTGCTGATATGGCTAATTACAAAGCTGTAAAGGTTATTCCGGAAGGGTTGAGTGGGAATCAAAAGAAAAAGTTCTTACATGATGCAAGGTATTTCTTTTGGGATGAACCTTATTTATTCAAGAGATGTGCTGATGGGATAATCAGAAGGTGCATTCTTGAGGAGGAGGTGTAAGGCATTTTATGGCATTGTCATGGCTCTGAGTCTGCTGGACACTTTGGTGGAAAAAGAATAACAGCTAAGGTCTTGCAAAGTCGTTTATATTGGCCTACAATTTTCAAATATGCCCGATCTTTTATTGAAAAGTGCAATAGATGTCAAAGGATGGGGAACTTGTTAAGAAGAAATGAGATGCCACATAATTACATTTTAGAGGTAGAGTTATTTGATGTGTGGGGGATAGACTTCATGGGTCTTTTCCTTTCATCACACTTTAATCAATATATTTTAGTTGCTGTAGATTATGTATCAAAGTGGGTGGAAGCTATTCCATCACCCACTAATGATGCTAAGGTGGTTGTGAAGTTTTTGAAGAAAAATATTTTCACAAGATTTGGAGTTCCAAGGGCACTTATTAGTGATGGAGGGAGCCATTTTTGCAATAAACAACTTGAAGTGTTATTGTAGAAATATGGAGTGAAACACAAGATAGTTACTCCATATCATTCTTAGACAAGTGGTCAAGTTGAGGTATCTAATAGGGAGTTAAAAAGAATTCTTGAAAAGATGGTTGGTGCATCAAGAAAAGATTGGGCAAGGAAAATTGATGATGCACTTTAGGCTTATAGAACAACATTTAAAACTCCCATCGGAATGTCTCCATACCAATTGGTGTTTGGAAAATCCTGTCACTTGCCAGTGGAGTTGGAACATAAGGCTTTTTGGGCAATAAAATTTCTAAATTTTGATACTAAAGCTGTCAAAGAGAAGAGACTCCTCCAACTCAATGAACTTGAGGAATTTAGGTACCAGACTTATGAAAGTGCTCGCTTGTACAAGAAAAGAACAAAGAAATGGCATGATAAGAAAATTTCTTTCAAGCATTTTGAACTAGGACAACAAGTATTACTATTTAATTCAAGGTTAAAGTTGTTTCCTGGAAAGCTGAAGACAAGATGATCTGGACCATTTGTGATAAGCAAAGTTTCTCCATTTAATGCTGTTGAGCTAAGTTTTAGAAGAAAATTCACAGTAAATGGGCATAGGCTGAAGCATTATTTTAGAGAGAAGGTTGATAGGCAGAGATTAATCTTAACATTGTCATGAAGAATTGCAAGATGTAAAGCTAATGACATTAAAAAAGTGCTTATTGGGAGGCAACCCAATTACACAAGCTACTGAAGAAAAAGAAGAGGAAGATGATGAATGAAGCTTGTTGCGATTTTTGGAGAGTGAAAATGGGAGTTTTAGTATTTAATTTCATTTCTGTTTCTTTATTTTAATTTTATGTTTCTTGCATGTTTCTTTTTCGTTAAGATGTTATCTTACATGTAGGAATTAGTTTGTTATTACTGTTCATGTGGAGATTTGTTGGTAAATCATTAGTACTTAATTGAAGAGTGTTTTGATAGGAGTAGTGTTGAATGCTCAGTGATGGATAAGAATCTTTAAATTGAAATTAACTGTTCACTGTGTTTTCATTCACACTTCTTACTGATTTTTCGAGACTGAGATTGTGTGGTTTCTTGGGAGAGGAATTGGATATTTTCTAGAAAAAGCTTATGAGATAAATTTGAATTGATTCTAGTTCTGGGTAGTGTTTGATTCTCTATTAAGGCGAAAACCTAGATTAGTGCATTTTAGGTGAAATGATCAAGGCATTCTTTAGATCGTTTGAGCCTTTCAAGCTTCCCTGACAATGTATATCCCTAAGTCCTTTTTGAAGCTGAAAAAAAAAGGCCTTTTCTTTTGTTTGACCCACATCTACCTTACCTTTTTTAAGCTTAAAAAATAAAAATAAAAAAAATTTCTCACATAAAATAAATTTTGTTAGGTTTTGAAGTGGTGCATTACATGTTCTGTTCTTTTTCATAATTAGTGCCGTCTTATCATGAAATGAGTTGTAAAATATATATATATATATATAAATAAAAAAATAAAAAAATATATAAAGAAAAAAATAATAAAAATAAAATAAAAATAAAAAAATAAAAATTTGTGGCACTACTTCGTTTTTGTTTTGGACTATGATGCATACTTCAATTACTCAACCTAGAGTAAATTTTCCTTTTCCCTTCTTTCTTAACCTTTACCTTGGCCTATCATTACAAGCTTTAAAAGACCTTTTTGATCACTCAGGTGCATTATTCTATATTAGTGGAGATGAGGATGAAAGACATATCCTAAGTTCAAGAGGATTTTTGGATGTTTTCATAATCTGATCTGGAATCATTATCTAAGACTGATCTTGAGTTTTGCACATTTTGGGATTGGATATCCAGGTTGTTGTGAGTGAATGCATGGTTTGTTATGATTTTTAATGCTTCTTCCTAATTGTGGCATGAAGAAGATTCTGAGAGCATGTATGATACACTATTTCTTTTTGCTTGAGGACAAGCAACATCTTAAGTTTGGGGGTGTGATGTGTTATTTATTTATGTAATTTTGCATAAGATAAATGCATATTTGCACTTATATTCTATGTGCTTCATTACTTATTTATTGAGTATTTTTGTGCAAATTCATTGGAAAAAGATACTTAGATGCTTGGTATTTCATTTTTAGGTTTCAAAGTGACTCTTTAAAGCATTAGAAAAGGATCCAGAACTAATACCATGCAAATGGTGGAGAATCAAAGCAAATATGTTCATTTGGCCAAAAACACGGGGTATAGGAACTTCGTGTGGAGGGTCGTGTAACTTTCTATGAGTTTCGGCCTTACTGAGCAAAAGAACACGGGGGGTACAACACGGTGTATGGAAACCTCGTGTGGAGGGTCATGTAACTTTTTGTGATTTTCGACCTTGCTAAGCAAAAGAACACAGGGTACAACACGGGGTATGGGAACCCTGTGTGGATGGCCGTGTAAGTTTCTGTGAGTTTGGAACCTTGCTGAGCAACTTTTAAGCCTTTCGTAAAAGAACACAGGGTACAACATGGGCCATGTCATACCCCGTGTACTTTGCTGATATTAGTTTTTATGCAGAAAAAGAGAAAAAAGAGAAGGGGAGAGGGTTTGGAGGCTCGAAAGAAAAGAAGGGGTTCTTGGGAGAAAAGAGGGGAAGACGATAAGAGGAGGAGAGATTGAAGATCCTTCTACTCAAATTCTTGGGTTCTTGACGTGGATTTTCTTTCTTTCTTCTCAATTATTTTCTATTTTGTTATGAGTTGCTAGAAACTATAGCTAGAGGAAGGGATTGGTTTTGAATTAATTATATTTGGTTTGGATTTCTGATATTTTGATATAGATTCCTTGGATTAATTGTTCATCTTTTGTGTTTATATGCAAAAAGTTATGAGTTGTTATTCATGATTAGCTTAGGGTTCTTACATGATTTGGAAAAATTGTGTATGAATTAGCTCCAAAGATGAACAGTATGAATATGAAGGATTAGGAATAATTCTTGAGTTTTGTACGACAAGTGGATTGATTTCTAAGCTTAATGCAAACTTATGTTGAAATTTAGTCAAGGAATTGTCATATTTTAGCATGAGTAGGAGAATTGATTCACCAAGGAATTAAGGTTAGTTCACTAATAATCCTGTCATTAATCTAAAATTTCCAAATCATGTATTTGAGGAATTCAATTAAAAAGTAGGAAAATTTAGACCATCCTAACCTCTAGTATACAGAAAATTTGAGATTATCTGTTACTTGTGTTAAGTTATTATAAATCTTGTTTTCATTCTCCATTTTAGTTACGTTTCAAGTTGGAGCTTTCTTCAATCCAAACATTTGATTTTATTTAAATAGAAATTTGGTTAGTGAAGTATTGTTTGATAGCATCAATTCTTGTGGGACGATACCCACTTTCTGTGGTTATTACTTAAACGATTTGGTACACTTGCCAATCAGTTAACACACTTCATTTATAATACACACTAAGTATATCATGATAATAAAATTGGGATTGGAAGCTAACGATAGTAGTTTTTTGGTGGCTTCTAGGGAACTATTCTTATGTAAATAGTCCATTTATGAAAATAGCATTTTTATGAAGGATTAAATTAGAGAAAAACAATGGGTAAAGAATAATATTTACATAATTGTTATAATACATCTAGGAAGAACAAACCTTTACCTTAGAGTAGAACCATGCAGGAAATTTTGTTCTTTGTAAGTTATTAATGTTTTCAACACCACTTCATTTGAGTTCTCATTTGTGCTCGCTATAGAACATAAGTATTTTAGTTTGTTATAATTAATTGGAAGAAAAGTACAAATGACTATAGAAACTTACTGGAGATACTTTTCGATTTTGGTATAGTTATTCAATATGTACTATATAGTAACATTTTGATCCCTCCTATCAAAGTAAGAAATAATATTCTTCCCTATCAGTTAACATTGAGATTGGAAAACTGACCATGCCTTTTTTGTTTGCCTAGGTGTTATATCCTAAATTCAGTTAGATCAATTAAATCTAATTTCCACTCTTTCCAAGTCTATAAAATAAAATGTTAATCTCATTGATAATATATCCTTCTGCAATTGAACTTTCAAGTTGAGTATAATTCCAAACATAATTTTTTAACTTTTTTATGTTACTCTCATATGAGCACACCTATAAAAAATAAATGAGATCGCCCTCCAATGCTTTATCAAGCAAATGCATCACCAGGAGAACTATTATGTCAAAGAATGTTAGAGGATATATCCTTTCAAGCTTGCATAAAATGATGACAATGTCTTGCTTGGCTTGTAGGACATCCTTCCTATTGAGAGTTCTAACACCTATTTGATTGAAAAAGTTACACAACTCAATAATTGGGTATGATAGTTCCTTCGGAAAAAATGCTTGAACCAAAGGTCCTAACAATCTCTACATGATAATATAATAGTCATGTGATTTCAATCCCTTCAACTTTATATCATGATCAATGACATTTTTCTTAAGATTTCCAGTAAACCTATTAGAAAATTTCACATTCTTTATATACTGGTAAAACCATCTTTGTTCTCCCTGGTTGAGCATATATGCAACATGTGATTTGAAAAGTTGGCCCTTCTCTTCATACAGATGAAAGTCTAGCTATATCTTCATATCTATTAAATCTCATCTTGCATTGTCTATATCTTTTATTTTATGCTCAATATCTAATAATGTACCTAGAATATTGTCACATATATTTTTCTCAACATGCATCACATTAATGTTATGCCTTAAGTTCATTGTTGGCGAATATAGAAGGTCAAAAAATATACTTTTGTTACTCCAATTAAGTTCATTGGCACCTTTATTTCACTTTAAACCTCCAAACTAAGTATGTTTTCAAAGAAGTCTCTATGTCACCTTATCCAATTGGTCCATGATAATTTCATTGGTAAAAGGATGAGGAAAGGCTTTCCTCTCCGGCCTCTCATTGAATTCCTTCCTGTTTCTCCATGTGAGACTCTTTGGAAGCCAACGATAATGACTAACATAGGCTATTTTTCCTCTAACTCAAATTGATGGAGCATTATCATTGCATATAGGACATGCTTTATATCCTTGTCCACTTCACCTAGAGAAACTACTTTGAGCAAGAAAATCATTTATAGTCCACAACAAAGCTACTCACATGTTAAACACCGCATTTGTATTCATATCCTGAGTTTTAACCCCTTCTCCTAAATATGCCTTAACTCTTTTACAACTAGTTGTAAGAAGATATCGAGATCCTTTCCTGGTGATTGTGACCTTGGGATTAACCAGGTCAACATAAAAAAAGATTAATTCATGCATATCCATGGTAATAAGTTATAGGTAGTCATCATCACCAGCCATATGTTGCAAGACAAGTTCCTATGATTAAAAGGATTAAATCCATTAGCACTTAAACCCAGCCTAACATTTCGTGGGTCGGTAGAAAAATTGAGATGCCTCCTATTAAATTTTTGCTAACCTTTTCCATCAACAAGATATCACATTATCCTCTTCTTTGTTAACCTTCCCGTATGATGCCATATCATGTCCTTTTACAGTCTGCCTCAACCTATACAATTACTTCAGCCAATGAGTCAATGAAAAATTCAAACCACTTTTTGAGACACCTTTTTTCCTTTCATATTTTTATCTATCCATCGGCTTTCCCCACAGATTAGACAATTATTCTCCGAAGCATGTTCTCTTGTAGAAAAGTGCATAGTCATGCTTGCATACATGGATTGACTCATACCCTAACCCTAACTTGTTAAGCCATTTCTTTGCACCATAATGTAATTTAAGCAATTTATTGTCCTTTAAAAGCACCTCTTTTAATAACTTCAAAAGAGCATTAAATAACTTGTTTGTCCACTTATGTAGCACTTTTAAGTTCATGAGTTTCACTAGAAAGTTCAAAACTAAAAATGATGTGCATCTCGAATATAATTCTGCTTCTACTTGTTCAAACAAATCATTGCAACTATTATAATTCAATCTAATGCCCCCCTCAAATGCATCCTTATTTCCTTACACTTCATTTCAAACTATTTCTTCAGGTACATGAGAGTTGATGAAATTATATATAATATCTATCATCTCATCCTTATCATTGGAAGATACCCTCTTATCCCTCCAAAAGTCGAAACATCCACTTCACCATGATATACCTAATTTATATATAATGGATGAAATCCATTATTCACAATATGTGCCTCCAATGTTCTAAGTGTTTGAAATAATTGATTTACGCACTTTTTACATGAGCATCTCACCAAACCTTTTTCATCAACAAAGTTTGTATCTTTATTAACAAACACCACTGCACCACTCCAATTCTTGTTCAAAAGTGATTTTATAGATGTATCCAACTTTTATTTATTGACATTGTACTACTAAATAGAAAAAAAATAGCTTCTTATGGAATTAAGTGTTGTGATCAATATTTAGTATGTGCCCTAAATCCACTGTAATACTCCAATTCTAAAGGGTTGGGTCCTATCTCATTTAAAATATTTCTATAGTTATGATTTTATTCATTTATCCATGCTTATCATTTCTTACATGCAAAAATTTCAGTAGCATCTCCACATAGTTCTCTAAGTGTGCAAACTATATGTTGGCATAATTCATACCTGGAGAACAGTTAGGATGCCAAGAAATTTCTACAATATTAAATGAGAGCTAGATAAATTGTTAATAATAATTACAAGATATATGCTAAACATTCCAACTTTTTAGAATAATTCAAGGGTTAGTTGACGTATAGAGATCAATCAACCTTTGAACGGTCTAAGCTTATAATGTAAATATAAATGCAATTCTATTTAAAATTATTGTAAGAATATATTTATTATTATTTTAAACTTACATACATTATGACATTTTATGAATATCATTATTTAAGTGTGTTATTATCTACATTGTTAAATTTTTTAAATATCCACATAAATTGTTATATTTAACAATTTCAAATTAGGAATTCAATTTTGTAACCTACTCTACTATATTTATAAAATGTACAATTCAACTCTTTTGAGGAGATGTACATTTCATGAGTACTAATAAATTTTCAAGCGTTCAAAGTTTTTAAATTTCCATTATTATATGATCATTTTAGTTATTTTGTTAGAAAGTCTTTTTATAAAAAATATTATATATATTTTTCAAGAAGAATAATATGTCACCTATATTTATAATTACAAAATAACATTTAAAATTATAACAATGAAAGAAAGTATATTTTTTCTTAAAAAAGGTAACCATTATTTTTAAAATTTTTCAATATTTAACATTAAATAAATAAAATATTTTTCATCATTTTAATATTTTATAATTCTATTTTTCAAAAAACATTTTTTTGTCAAATTTTAATAAGTTTTAGAGTAAATATCACCAAATTAATATTCAAAAAATTGCAAGATTACTATATTAGTCTTAAAAAATATTTTACCATATATTTAATGTTTATTTCATAAGTTCTACATTAATGTAATGTTATTATAATTTTAGCTATTGAAATTATGTAGATAACATATATTTTTTAAAATAATTAAAAATTATTTCTTTTCATTGTTTTTAGAAATTATTTTCTTTTTCTGAAAAATTATTTTTTAATCAAAGAAAAATTAAGATCAAAGAGTGGTTGAAATTGTAAATAAAATAATATTTCACTTAATTATAAAATTGACATTCAAAATAAAAAATAAATTCAAAAAGTAATTAAAGATTATTTATTTTGATTGTGTTTAGGGTTTAGTTTTAAAAAATAATTTTTAAAGATGGATTTTGAAAATAGGTCAATAAATTTTTTTTTATTTTTAAAAATAAACAAACCCACCTATAATTGCCCAAATTCTTTGATAAAACATAACATTTGATAGGAATGTATTATGTATCATGGAAGAGAGTATACTAATAGAGGGGAAAAGGGTTGGTTTTTTTGTGGCCTTGTTTTCAATTGGCTTTTTTTTATTGTGTAGTGTAAACAATATGATTTGAATTGTTATGTTTTCATTTCAATTTTAATTAAGAAAGAGCCTAAACAAACTTGACTACAAAATTATTTGGCTTCAAAATTTAAACATTTAGAGAATATATTATAAGAACTATGTATTTTCTAAAATATGTTTACATAATTATCCTAATTTCCTATGTTACATTACTTCAATTAAACTAATAATTTTGTTCTCCTAAACTACATCATAAATTTTAAAATTTGTAAACAAAATATCATAAAAACTCCATCTTATATTAATCTTACTAAATAATTCACACATATATCATATTATACAAAATAACAATTTAAGGGTTACATAACAACAACAAAATTTATATTTATAAATTTTACACTAAAAACAAAATTATATAAACACATTTAGTATTTACAACATATAAAATTAAACAAGATTTATTTCATACCAAAGTAATTATACCATTAACTCCATTAATTCATTACAAACTATTCATCTCATAAATTATATATTACAATAAAATATTAAAAAAATTAATTCACATACTCAATGGCCAAATACTGATAAAATATTCTTTAAATACCCACCACCAACGATGATGAATATCAACAATAACTAACAAATCAAGATTACAAATATAAAAAATTACAAAACTAACTTACTTCAGGTTTCTCTTGCATTGTTACTTCCCTTGTCACCATGCAAAATGAGAGCAGAAAGGTGTTGAGGGCGTATTTCTAGAGAGCCTCTTCAATGACGACAAAATACTTAGTTGTTGCTAAAAGTCCAGGACTTTCAATGATGACTTTTGTTATTGCTGAAGAATAGGATCAATTTCCCATAACACTCTTCACCAACGACATGAAGTCATTGTTGAAAGTCCTTGACTTTCAGTGACAATAAAAGTCATCACTAAAGAGTCTCCTAGGAAATTGATCTACTTTTTAGCAGTGACAAAAGTTATCCCTAAAAGTCTTAGATTTTCAGCAATGACTTTTGTCGTCGATGAAAGTTTTATTTCCCATCTTGTTCTAAGCTTTCTTTAGCGACAACTTTTGTAGTCGTTGAAGATTTCATTTTTCCTTCCAATTTTTTTTTGGAGTCTTGAAAAATGCAATTTTGGTCATCACTAATGACAGTATCGTCAGTGATACTTTTAACGATGACCAAGATCTTGTTGTTGCTAAAAGTGTTGTTGTTGTTGCACTTTTTTCTTGTAGTGTTAAGCTATTATATTTCATATAATTATGTATAAAATATTCTTTCCAAAATTCATAACCTAGTATATGAGCACCTCTAATCACACGGAGGGGACCAGAACTACATTGATGTAGCTTAATGCTAGAGTACAAGGTAAAAGATTTTATGGAAAATTCAATCCTTCAAAATGTGATAAATAATTAATAATTATCATATCTTATTTAGTTTTAGATTTATTTTGTCATTGAAGTTCTAGTTATTTGTACCTATCTTTTTTTATTTTTATAAAGACCCATATCGAGTGGATAAAAAGTTTTAAGTTTAGAAGATTAGTATAAATAAATTAAATTACACATCATTTAAGTCTATTATGTTATGTTTCTAGGATTAGTATTTGTGTGTGTGTATTCCATCAAAAGTTTTATTCATCAAATATTTAATTCAAAAATTAATAAAATATTTGATTCTAATATTATTATTTGTTATCTATTTCTATTTTACTGAAAATATATTTTCCTACTTCCTCTTATCCTCTTGCATTTGTCGCTTACATCCATGCATGTTTACTCATGTGGCTATGTATAGAGACAAATATGGATTCGGTACGGATAAATTCGGCTTGAAATCGATATCAATTAATATATTATTTTAAATTTGTTAAAGAATTGTAATCCATAAGAATTTGAGAAGAATTGATTAGCAAAAATCTTTGAACCCAGCCCGTTTGAATAACAAATAAAAAACAAAATTAAGATATCTTTCTTAATTAAAAAATAGTTGATTTAGTTGTAAATTATATTATTTAAATCAGTTTAGGTATTTAATATTTAAATTCCAAAAGAAGCCATTAAACAATGCATTTAATTTAAGTCTGACCCATTGGAAAATTATCCACAACTGGAGAAGGCCTTCGTATGTAATTATTATTGCCAGCCCTACTTATGTGTAACTTCTGCTTTTGTTCATATTGCATTAAAGGTTATTTGAAATATTTTATCTTCATGGACAGATTCTCAGATATGAAATTTGTAGTTTGACTGCCTCTACCCTTTAAAAAATTACCATAATAGTGTTTACATATGATTTCAAATTAAATTATTTCTTTTCAATTAGTGGAGCATTCAATTATTAAAGGGTGATATTGTAGGGCATTACTGATGCAATAATATATTTATATACCATGACATCTTATCATGTATCAAATTTATTTATTTTTAAATTAAATTTAATATATTATATAATAATAAATCAATAATTAAATTTAATAATATATTAATATACCACCACATAAATCTTCTCATTATTAGTACTTTATTTCATAGATGCCTTGCAAGCAAATTCCTCCTTTTCTACCCCCACTGTACGCATTACTGTCTGTTGCTTGTTGGCATTTAAAGTTAGGAAAATGTTACGGTATATTATTAATATAATAATATATTGTTATATTATTAAATTTAATTATTAATATATTATTATATAATATGTAAAATCTAATTTTAAAAAATAAATTTAATAATATATTATTATATTAAAAATATATCGAGGTCTCCCTAATAAGATTCTCGCTGTCCCATCCTTGTTGGTATTTATATCTTAATTCAACAGAGAATCAAACGGAAACAGTTGGAATCCTATCCTATAGCTGCTTCAAGACAAAGAATTTTCCTTTTCAGAATTTTTTTATAATTATGTACATCAGTTATATTAGTACACTATTAATTTAAATTTTTAAATTTTGTTTATTTATATAATATTATATAAAAACTGAAATTTAATAACTGAAAACTTTCCGTTCTTGTTTGCTTGCTTAAGACATCATTCTGCTAGCCCAAGCGCCAGTGCCCCTGTTCAGCACATTCATCATACTAGTCAAACTGGATCTCGAAGCCCGTGCACTCCACTAGCATTGTAAAATGGGTTGGCTACACAGATATGGGCCGAAATGTTACAAGCCGATTCGTATTATTTATATTCATAAATAGATTTAATTTTTGGAGTTCAAATCCACCAAAACTTATAACGAATATGGGCTGATCTATGAATTTCAACCAAAAGTTTGTTGATTCCATGGATATGGATTAATCCATTGCATACCAGGTCCATGACAGGTCGGCTCATATTATTTACATTAAAAATGAGTTTAATTTTTAAAAATTTATATCCATAAAATTGGATTGGTTCGTAGATTGCAACCTATTTGATCACCTTACACTCCACAAGTATTTATAAATAAATATATAGGTAAAATGTTTATTAATTTTGATTAAAAATATTATATAAATAAATAATTTTAAATAATTAATTAATAATATTGCCATAATTATATAAATCAAAGTTACAATTAATCAACAATAGTTAAATATTTTAGTTACTCATAATAAATTCTAAAGATTAAATCTAATATATAAATTAAAATTATAATAAAATTTTGAAGCCATGTTGTATCATAGTATTAAAATCATGATATAATTAAAAAAATAAAATAATAAAGTCAGCATAAGATATAAGATTTTCTTCTATGCTCTTAATTGAATCATTCTAATTAATTTGACATTTTAAAATGTTTAGCTAAATATCAATAGCATATATTAGCCAAAAAAATAATAACTCATTCAAGCAATTTTAGATAATTATATAAATTTAGATGAAAAATATTATGAATAAAATAAAAATATTTACAAAATTAATAGCTAACAATAAGTTCAAAAATTCACAAATTACATGATTAGGAGGAAGAAAATTTAAAATACATAAGAAAGAAAAAATTTGAATAAAATATTTAATGGAATAGAAAGAAAAGTTCATTTAAATGAGATATTTAACTATAAAAGGCAAATAAACATATAAATTCTAAAAGGAAAATGCAAATAAAAAAGATTCAATAATTAGGTAGTAACTTTTAGCTCTTTATTAATCTAAATTAATTCTTTTAAGATTTCTGATAGTAAAATACAAAAAATAAATTATTCAAGTAATTTTAAAAGGTCACACAATTAAGGTGAAAATTATGAAAAAATAATAAAAACTATTTACAAAATTAATGGTCATGAAAAAAGAAAAAGAAAAAATGTAATAGAGCTACGAATGGAAGTAGACAAGGTTGACTTAAGCTTTGTCTAAAATGGACCAGCTTACTTTAAATAAGATTGGTTTGACCTATCTTATAAGCCTGAAATTGGTTTAAAATTTGGCCTAATTTAATTTATGTATAATTTTTTCAAGACTTGACTGGTTTATTAATCTATATAAACTTATTAATAATTAATAAATATTTTTAAAAAATATTATTAAAAGAAAAAATAAGTTTAGTTAAATTAAATTTTAATATTATTAAGTATAATTAAACTAATATGAAATGTTGATCATGTCCAAACTAATGATAATATTTTAGTTCTAACTTGCCATGACTAACTAAAAAAATGTAAAGTTCAAAACTTAGCTCAATTTGAACTCTATTCAATCTTGTAATAAATAACAATATCACAACAATAATTTTAAATAATCATTTAAATAATTATAATATAAATTAAAATTAAAAGCATGATGTGTTAAAATATTTCATACACTTATTAAAATATATTTAAAATATTTTATAAATATTACATATATATTATATATAATTTAATATATTAAAATACTGGTTGATCTAATAGGTTAATAGGATAAATTTTAAATAATATGATTTAACCTATTTTGTAAAATGAACTAAATGTTTGGCCTAAGTTTATCCTATTTTACAAGTAGGCTACATTATGCCACAAATAGGTTAGGCCTTTAAGAGTCTATAAGTTGGGAGACTTACTTTTACTCTTGAACAGAGCAAATAAAAGAAAAAAAGAATGAATAAGTTGTGAAATAAAGTAATATAAGAATTAAAAATAGAATATATAGTTATATAATTAAATTAAATTAAATATTTCATTTTTTAAAAATATTTTTGTAAAAATAAAATATATTTTATTATATCTATATTAAATAATAATATTAGTATTTGAATTGTAAAACATATACGTGGATGTGAAAAGAAAAAGAAAAAGATGTGATATAATAAATAAAAGGAAGTAAAATAATATATGAATTATAAAATACTAAAAAATAAAAATATAATAAATTAAATGAGCAAATTCTTTCCTAAAATATTAAATTGGTATCAAAATAATTTTAAATTTTATTATGACATTAATTTAATTCAATTCTATTAAACTTAACATCAAATTAATCATAAAATATTATATTAACATGAGAGTAAACCTAATTTTTTTTACATCAAATTAGTCATATCATCAATATTTTCATTATCAAACTTAATCCATGGTCATTACATGTTTGTTTACTTACACAAAAAATGTGCTTAATGGTGGCGCTGCCACTTGTGGTTACTTGGGCCAGCAGAATGATGTCATCAACAAGGTTGCAGGATGATGTCATCAGCAACGAAACAAGAAAATATGAAAGGGAAATTTCTTTGTCTTGAAGCAGCTAACTGTTTTCATCTCATTGCTTGTTGAATTCACACAACATAGTGGGTGGAACTTGGATTGGTTAAGAGATAAATACCAAAAAGCAAGGGACGGCAGAATCCTATCATTGAAAAATAGCACTTGGACTACATTGGAGCCAGAAGTGAATTGGCCAAGAGATAAACACCAACAAGCAAGAGACAGTAATGTACAGTGGGTGTAGAAAAGTAGGGATTTGCTTGCTGAGGGACCATCATGAAATAAGATACTAATAATTGAATGCTCCACTAATTGGAAAGGAATAATTTAATTTGGAATCATATTCAAACACTATTATGATAATATTTTTATAAGATAGAAATAGTTAAAGCACTAATGGAACATGTAAATGAAAATAAGATGTTTCAAATAACATGCATTGCCATATATATGAACAAAAGGCATAAGTTATGCATAGGCAAAGATGGCTATAATATCTAAGTAGGAAGGTCTTTACGAGTTGGTAGATATTTTTAATAAGTATATAATTTTTTTAAAATTGAATTAATTATATTAGATTTACATATACAAGAGCATCAATTGTTAGTTAATTAAAAGAAAATTGATAAATTTAGAAAAAGATTATAAGTTATAAACTACAAGCTTATTAAATTAGGATTTACTTTTTTGATAACCTAGTACATAAAATATTTCAAGATATTAAATTATAACTTATTGCTCATATCATTAAACTAAAAGCTAACTTATTTTTTTGCAAAAAATTATTTTTAATAAATTTTGTAAGGTAACTTATAACTAATAACTTTTAATTTATCATTAATTTTTCAAATTTATCATTCTTCTTTTAATTATTTGACAAATCACACTCTTAACTATATTAACCTAATATAATTATTTCAATTATGGGTAATTATCTTCTTATTTTAAACTATAAATGAATAAAAATAAGTAAATAAATATATAATATTATAAAATATAATTAATTAAACTTTAGTAATTATATTTTTATTTTGAATGTTTTGATCTTATAATTAATATAAATTAATTTAATTTGTATATTTATTAATATTAACAAGTCCTTTTATATCACTTTATATCTTTAACTAATTTAAAAATTAAAAAAATAAAAATTTTATATAAAAGAAATGAATTTGAAGAAAATTCTAACAAACTATGTACATCAAAATTTAACATTAATAATGATATATACATTGAAAATGAGATTTTAAAATTTTTTTTAAATGTACAGTAATAAATATCATTAAATATAGAATGGTAAGGTAAATCTATAACATTCAATTTAGTAAATATAAAACATTTAAAATTTAATTTTAAGTTCTATTTTTATAGGTACATATCATATATGAATTGTATGGAAGTTTTCCTAAAAATTATAATGAATGAAAATAAGAGTTCCATTGTATGGCAGGGGAGACATGCAGAAACAAAAATGTCCGTGGATGTATTTCGAGGGACTCGCGGCCATTGACTTAAGGATGCCGCGATCAAACTGACCTTGTCTATGATTTCTTGTTTACCTTAATTTCATAGAAAATTAAGCGGCAAAGAAAACAAATTGTGAGCATGCATGCATCCATTGTTATTATATGTTTGCTTCAAAATTCTTTATACAAAAGAAATAAATTCTTTTGAAAAACAAATTCCCAAAAAAAGGAAACTGAATCTAACCACGTTTATGTATGATCCATATATTCGTATAAACAAACAACCTAGAAGCTGCATCTCTAAAATTTCAGAAAATACTTTTCAACTCTGAACAAAGCTGATTGATTTATGAGACTGGGAAAATTTTCATAATTGGAGCCATCCATAAAATAGATTTAACCATATTCTATTGACGGCAAATCTGGAAAGAAAGGAATTCCCCACTTCAACTTCTATTATTATTATTATTATTATCTGTAAGTCACAAGTATAACAGTCATGAATGCCAAATTATCCTAAAGGTGTATGTCAATTATAGTTCTATAGTTATATACTTATTTTTCTATAATAATAAGTGTAATATAATAATTATGCATACTATAAAATGTAATTAGGTCTATTTTATCTTGTCGGGGGCTCCTAATAATTTTCAACATTATAAGCCAATTCAAGTAGAAGAAACAGTCGTTGATTGCTTTTCGTTTTCTTCCTATTTAGCGTGGAGATGGGTATCATTTAATTTTGTCAACTGTAATTTTTGCATTTGAATAGTTTGCTTGCATATAAGAAAAGAAAAATGTCTCTTGGGTCAATGATCCTTATATGCATTTAAATTAGACTTCTAAGTTGCAAACGCGATCAATTAAGAAAAGGTCAAAATTAGAATATTCTCGTACCCAATTATATTGTCACTAGTTCCGTAGAAATATTTTAAGTCTTACGGTTATGTTGAAATTTAGAAATAATTGCATTGCGAAAAGCTTATAAATAGCAAAGCATGTTCAGTGGGTTTGAAGCAGAGTAAAGAAGCAATATACCAAATTGGCGTGTCTGAGAGCTCCCAATTGCTTAGGTCAGAATATACTCTTTTATCTATTATTGCGACCTTAGTTCTTTCTTTTATATTTTTTTTTGTATTATCGTAATCAAATACAAAAATAATCAATAATACAATACAAAAAAAATCAAAAACTATAAAATTAAATTTTAAAAAATAAAAAATGTAACTTTCTTTTGAATACTTGCAAAAAGAAGAAATTGTAATTTTTTAGTGAAAAAGTTTCTAAAAATGAAATTTATTTTATAAAATAATTATTAATACAGTAATTAATGCACAAGTAATTAATAATACAATACATAAAATAATTACAAATTATAAAATTAAATATTAAAAAATAAAAGAAATTGAAAAACTATTAAAATGATATAAAATAGAAAAAATTCACCAATTAAAATATGTAACAGTGTGAGGGGAGAGCAATGGTGGCAGCGGCAGACGACACAGTGGTCAAACGCAGCGTTCCAATGCAGCAGTGCTGGAAGGAGGAAAGAGAGAGAGGAGAAAGGAAAAGAGAAGAAAATATGTGTCACAAGTTGGCAGTTGTGACAGTTCAATAGGCAGCCATGTTCGGATTTAAACGAGACATTGAGAAAAAATCCAAAATGTTATAAGGGTCATGTGGTTGTAATCTAGGATCAATTCGGCTTGCGTACTATTTTTCATGATTTTCTCAAGTTTGAGGGGTATTTTGATCATTTTAGAAAGTTCAAAAATCTAGTGGGGTTCTAGAAGACCATATTTGTGATCCTCGCATTATTATCTTTGTGTCGAGCAATTTTCGAGTGAATCAGACACTCGGAGCATGGTGAAAAGGACATATGATAGTTCAAGAAAAGTATGTCATCTTTTATCATTTGGACTTTGGTTCAAAATGCTCTTTAAGGAGGTGGAGTGCTCTAAGGGCCAGAGTGATACCTAAAACACTGAGTTAGGAATGAAGTGTGTTAGCTTATAGCAATCCCTCTACACACTCAAGACTATGGAATAATGTATAAACCAATCGAGCGGAGTGTCCCTCTCCCTATTCAATTGTCCCTTCAGCCCAAACAACTTGGAAGCTTCCTGTGTAGAAGGATCTTACGGTCTGGTATGTGAGAGCGCTTCGACGAAATACAATACTAGTGTGTAAACATGTTGTACATGGGACTTGTTGTATGGGTGATAAGTCTTCAATGTCCCATTATCTCTACCAAGCATGCCAAATGAGGGTTATAATGAGGGAAGGCTGGCATGTTCACCAAGAGTAGCCAGCATGCGTTGCACGGTTCCGGCTAGAGAGCCGCTGGCCCATGACATTTGGTATCAAAGCTCGATTTATGGCAGGTGGCCAAGATCGGGTATGCAATGATTTGGTTTTGATGCAGGTTATCTAATGATATGCGGTATGTGTGAAGCTATCATTCTCACAAACTCGATGGTAATATTGTTAAAGACTTCACCAGAAGGGTGTAAGAGATTGGATCGGCTCAAAAAGGTAGCGTGTTGGTGGGATGATATTGGAGAGACCATATATTGGTATATCAAGCCTAAGCATTTGTGCCGAGTGGGCTATCTTGCTTATCAGTTATGCGTGGGATATTGGTTATGCATTCATTCATAGTAGTGGCATCGAGGGATGCAACCCTACCATCTTGTGGGATGAAGGAATTGATGGCTAATCCAGTGGAAGGAGCCTTGGTCTTACCAGTGGGCATGACCATAGTTGGAAGGCATGAGCAGATCGTTCTAGAAGGAATGGTCCAAAATCATGTCAAGGAGGTCCAAAGGGATCGTCTGTCTTACTCGACGGGAGCACAATTGAAGTATGAATCCTTTGGTCGTGCAAGAGTGCATGATCATAGTTGGAGGACACATCCTGAGGGATGGCACATTAGAGTAATGTGTCGAGCGGATTGCTCTAGTGAATAGTAGTCCAAAATTATGTCAAAGAGGTCTGGAGGGATCATTTGCATTGCTCAGAGAAGCATTGCCAGTGGGCAAAGTGGTTTGCTCTAGTAGAAGTATTCCACATCATGTTGAGATGGTCTAGTGGGATCACTCGTATTGCTCAATGAGGAGTATTGTTGGTGGGCATGGTGGATACTAGTAAGAGTATTGCTCGATGGAGCATAGCCAAAGGGCTAACAATGTGCACAAACTGTAGGTTGGTTAGAGAGCGCGCAATCACCTACAAGATTTCAGAGATGCTAGGGTGATAGCATATTGATGTAGTGGGCTAGGCTACATAGTTGCTAGCAAAGCAACAATGACTTGTTAGGAAGGTAGCAGACTAGCACTACATCATCGCTTAGTCAAGAAGACTTCGCAACACTGAGCTCACATTTGTTTGTGCACAGGCAAAGTGAAGTTCAAGCTAGAATGGAAGGTATTCTATGCTCAACTTTCTCTTGCATAGAGTAGGGGAGTGTCACAAGTTGATAGTTGTAACAGTTTGATAGGCAAACATGCTTGGATTAAGACAAGACTTGGTGAAAAAATTCAACATATTATGAGGGTCTTGTAGCTGAAATTTGAGATCAATCTAGCTTGTGTACTATTTTTCCCGATTTTCCCAAGTTTGGGGGTATTTTGATCATTTTGAAAGGTTCGTGAATCTAGCAGGGTTCAACGAGACCATATTTGGAATCCTCGCATTTTTATCTTCGTGTAGGCTAGTTTTCATGATGAATGGACACTTGGAGCATGACGAAAAGGCTTATGACAACTTAAAAAAAATATGTCATCTTCTTACGGGAAGCCTTTTACTCAAAATGCTTTTTAAGGGGGTGCAGTGCTCCAAGGGCTTGCAGGGCGCTTGGACACTGAGCTAGGGACATAGTGTGTTGGTTTGTGGCCATCCCCCTGCACACTCAATGCTATGGAATGAGGCATAAACCAAGCGAACGAAGTGTTCCTCTCTCTATTCATTTGTCCTTTACAATCCATAATGTACGGAGGCTTCCTGTGTGAAAGGATTCTGCAGTTCGGTATGCGTGGGCGCTTTGGCGACATACGATATTGGCGTGCAGACATGTTGTACATGGACTTGTTGTATGGGTGATAAGTCTTCGATGTCCCGCTATCTTTACCTAAGCGTGCCAAATGTGGGTTTAATGTTGAAAGACTAACATGTTGGCCAAGAGTGGCAAGCATGTGCCATACGATTTCGGCTGGAGAGCTGTCGACCTGTGACAGGGAGCCATGAAGTAGATGTGCTTAATTAAGTCATTAGTGGACGATGAGTTAGGAGTGGTTATAAGGACCACGATGCTAGATTGCATTAACTCTAATTGGGTGTGAAAGTGGCTTTATGAAGCATAATGAATTTGACTGAAATGCAAACAAGCGATTGAGGAGTGAGGTTCGCCCTCTCTACGTAGATCCAGCATAAGTCTTGTCTCTTGTACTAGTTGTTATGGGACCTCAGGTGCAAGATACCTGTTAGTAGGTGATTCAGAAGTGCTAAGCATTGTTCATGAGCCATAATGCTGGCCTACACTCTTGCTACAGTGGTGGCATTGTGCAAGCTGCAAGTGACAGTAAGCACACAGTTGCAAAGGCAACTACCTGTCAAACAAGTTATGGATGTAATAAGTTCAGGAGAGCTATGTGGGATAGTGGCACTAGAGAGTGTCAGGACACTTTGAAAACAAACTACAGAGGTAGCCCTTCGAGACATTTGCAAAGGATGCATTTTGCCAAGATTATCTATGTTATGGAGGCAACAGATAGCACAAAATTGAGATGGTTAGATTGAGGCGTCAATGAAGGCATTGACATTTGAAGTGGGAGAGAATGTCACAAGCTGACAGTTATGATAGTTTGATAAGCAACCATACTTAGATTTAGACGAGACTTTGAGGAAAAAATCCAACATGTTGTAAAGGTCTTGTGGCTATAATTTGCGATCAATCCGACTTGTGTACTATTTTTCATGATTTTTCCAAGTTTGGGGGTATTTTGATCATTTCAAAAGGTTTAAGAATTTGACGGGGATCAAGAAGACCATATTTGTGATCCTCGCATTATTATCTTTGTGTCAAGCGATTTTTGAGTAAATTGGACACTCGGAGCATGGCAAAAAGGACTTATAACAGTTCAAGAAAGGTATGTCATCTTCTATCATTTGGATTTTAGTTCAAAATACTCTTCAAGAGGGTGGAGTGTTCTAAGGGTTAGAGTGGTACCTAAGACATTGAGCTAGGGATGGAGTATGTTAGCTTGTAGCCATCCCTCTGCACACTTAAGACTATGAAATAATGCATAAATCAATTCAGCAGAGTGTCACTCTATCTATTCAATTGTCCCTTCAGCCTGAACAACTTGAAGGCTTCCTGTATGGAAGGATCTTATGGTCTAGGATGTGAGAGCGCTTCAGCGACATACAATACTAGTGTGCGAACATGCTGTACATGAAACTTGTTGTATAAGCGATAAGTTTTCAATGTCCTGTTATCTCTACCAAGTGTGCCAAACAAGGATTATAATGAGGGAAGGCCCGCATGTTTGCCAAGAGTGGCTAGTATGTATCACACGGTTTTGGCTGGAGAGTCACCGGCCCATGACATATGCTGTGGAAAGTTTGTGAATTGGTTCAGGCACAAGGATAAGGGCAAATGGTCGGAGAACATGAGAGGAATGCTAAGTCTGGTTTCCACAATGATTTCAACGATCACCTTTTATTCATCAATCAACCCACCGGGAGGCGTCTTCCAGGCAAGCAATGGAATCTCTGTTGAAGGTTTGACGAATTGTAATACGAGCGTTCCATGTGCTGGGACAGCTATTTTACCTCTTTTGCATCCTCGTGACTATCATTACTTTCAAGTTTACAATACATTTTGTTTTGTTGCATCTCTTGGCGTTACACTTCTGCTGGTAAGTGGAATTCCTCTGAATCATCGCTTGCCAATTTGGATCTTATCAATCGGCATGACGTTCTCACTCAGTTCTCTCGCGCTTGCCTATCTTTATGCAATACGATTGACCTGCCCATCAGATGAGGAGTCTTGGTCCGAAACTTTGAAGATTGTTCGAAAGTCTATTGATAGTTGGTTGGTAATTGTTGGGATTGTAACTCTGATTCTTACAATCCGGTTCTTGGTTTGGATTGTGAGGAAATGCATCAAGATATTCAAGTGTTTGAGGTCAAGAGTTTCAAGGAATTGAGTGGGAATTCAGCCAATCTCATGTGGGAATTGCAAATTATGTCGAGTTCATGGCTAGGGTTTGTTCAATGCTTATTATGTAAGATATATATATTATGTCTAGTAATTGGTGTGTGATGTTTTAAGTAGTGTATCCTATTGTATCATGGAGTGTATTTGTGCGTGCAAGTGTCATATTTATAAGTTTGGTAAGTGATTGTGCAATAAAGCAAGTTAATAGAGTTGATTTAATACCATTTTGGGCATCCATCTCTAGAATGATAACCCTAAAAATTCACTCAATTAATTATGAATAAAGAAGAAGAATAAAAAAGGAGATAGAGATCTCATTAATTCAAGGCCAATTATATAAAAAAAAAACTTTAATTCTCTATCTTGTTTATAAGTTCTTACATATGTGTAATAAATAAGAATTATATAATAAATTCAAAGGATCATCCTATCTAAATCATTCAATAAAAGATAGTTTTTTCCTATCATTTACACATTATTATTATCAACTAAGAATCAATTGAAGTTGTTGAGAATGATTATTTTATTAACCGATCAAAGTGATATAATGTCAACTTATCAAATAAATGATCAATTATTTGACCAAGAGATTTATTGGACCATTGAGCCATGTGTTCAACTTATCCAATCATTCAGCTAGTTTGTATTAATCACCAATTGATCACATTTTTCTAAAAATAGATATTTGAGTATACCATTTTCATATATATAAGTTTTATTTAGTGTGAGTAATTGATGAACTAGTTAATAACTAATAAGTTAAATAATTATATTAGTAGTATTTGATAAAAATATATAGCTATTAAATTAGTTAAAATTGTAAAATAATGTAAAAATTATTAATATAAATAAATATATGAATTAAATTAATTCATAACTTTTTTAGACCACTTCATATTAATGCAGTCAATATATTAAAAATAAGAATAAGCAATCAAGATATTCAAAATGAAAGGAAAGTCCTTCTCTTGAAGCAGCTGTAGGTTTCTAGCTGTTATCGTTAATTTCTTGTTGAATTAAGGACCTTAGAAAACTCCATACAAACAATAAGACAATGTACGTATGACTTAGACTGGCCAATAACCGAAAGTCAATGGGGTAGAAAACTGGGGGACCACGACAAGATGTTTATTATTATTTTGAAATAAAATTTTATGATTTATTTATAAAAAGTTATACCTTTTTTTAATTAAAAAACTCCATATACTTTTATATAGTAAATATAATTATTTATATTGTAACTTTTTACAGAAATTTATGAGATTCTATAAAAAAATTAGTAAGATTTTATAAAAATATTTTCAATTTCATACATTAAACTAGATATGATAATTTAGATTCGCATATATAAATATATATATAGTTTATATCATATTAAAGATTAAATATTAGAAACTATTTAAACATGTTCTAACAGATACTTGAGCATCTTAATTCTTAAATTTTTTGATAGCTCGAATGGCCCTTACTCTAAACAGATAATAAGATTAATATTCAATTTTATAAATTTTATATATACTGAAAATTTTACTTTTCAATTCCTAAAGTACATAATGAAAATTATGATTATTTTTCTTTTTCTTATTGAGAGTCGGAACATTATTATAACCCAAGTGTATGAGAATTTTCTGAATTGAGAAATAGTGCTTACAACGCAGTACCCTGGATTCGCTAAGAGATAATTCCAACTAGCAAGGGACAATGGGTTGCAAACGCATTCATTGACTTTTATTATCAGCCGCAGCGGAAAAGCATCTTCAATTTTTTTTTTCTAATGTAGCGGATATTATATTATTGTCTGTGAACTTTAATCAAAATAGTTATATACTTTTTTAATATTTTCTTACGCATAGAGCTTATACAAAGATTAAAATTTTGTATAACTTGAACACATGATTTATGAAAGTTGTAGATTTTCTTTAGAAAATATTAAATCGTGAAGTGTAAGTAATCACAGTTAAGAGAAAATAATCATACACTACTACAAAACTTAGAAACGAGATCACCTAATATACATTGGTCAAAAGGAATATCAATGCATTGACATTTGGAAATATGAGAAAATTGATGTTCTATTTATTTTGATAAAAAAATATTTTTCATAGGAATGTAGTTATAAATTATTATAACGATGGAAAATATTTTATATAATACATGTCAAATAAAGAAAAATTAGTAGAAAATACTTCCTCTTTTTTAAAAAGGAAAGTATTTTTTCTATTTTCATAACTTTGAGCATCATTTTTTTATTAATAAGATACGAAGAGAATATGTCACTTATTCATTAATACAAAAGCATATGAAACTTTCTTGCAAAAAATATTTTCTTGAAACATAAATGGAGTCCCAATATGTCAGTTTTGAAAAAAAAAATACCAACATGTTTATTCATGTAATACTTTAATTGTCAATTCCTAAAATGACTGACATCTAAAATTATAAAAATGGTGACCTTTTTTAATAAAAGGAAAAGTTTAAACATCATTTTTTAAAAAATTAATGTGATTTTTCCCACAAGACTTTAGATATTGATTTTTAAAATAACTATCATCTAAAAGCATGCAACTAATGATATTTTTGAAAATAAAAGGAAAAGTTTAGACATCTATTATTAAAATAGAACCCAAGTGCTTCTTCCCACTAAATTTTAGATGTCAATTCTTAAAACAATTATCATCTAAAGTCAGTTATTATAAAAAAAAAATTGAGGTCTGTTTTGATATTCTACTACTATTTTGAGATCAATGTGTAATATTATTTACAATGACACTCAATTAATTGTCAATTGTAAACTGACATCTAATTTTCTAAACACTCAACATCTATCTACCTTTCTATAATTGTGAATAATAAAACTTGCTATGAATTTTTTCAAAACAAAACTTGTTATTATTCTTAACTCCTTAATTCTTGCCATTGTAACAAGAACTAACCTCACAACTTAGCTAGCTTTCAAAATCTATCTAGGTAATAGACAAGTGAAGAGAAACTAAACCAGAATTGAAGGACTATTGATAATAATTAGTAAAATATGCTTAATTATTTGCCAACATCTTTAGAGTAAGAAAACTTCTAGTGATGATAGACAACTTTATTGGAAAATACTATTACATTTAAAACTCTTATCCACGGCCTTTCATGTTTATACATGTGGTATTCAAACTAGGTATAGTTTTTCTAATTTCAAACTAAGAGAAACAAATAAGAGAAAATAAAAACGGTGCAGCCAAGTTTCTATGTTCTGTTGAGGTTTAATTTGGTTAATCATAGAAACAGAAAAATTAAAACCATTTCTATGTTTTGCTAAGGTTTAGCGGAAAAGGCAAAACCAAGTTTAACTTTCTATGTTCTCCTGAGATTAGAGGGAATCTCAATAAATAGAAAAGTACGCTATTTAACGAGAAACTTTTTCGAGTTGGGTTCACTTGACAGTGGTGCAGTGAAAATTAGCACTGTTCCTCACATTCCTTGCTCAATATTAAGAACTGATATATACGAAGCCATTGTTAATGACTTTCAAAGGATATAAAGGTTCTTCCAAAAGAACCAAGAAGACAAGGCCACTTGAGCTGTGTTCAATGTCGAAATTTTTCATAAAATGACTATTAGTTGATAATTTTAATATAATAAAATTAACTAATTAAAGTTTAGCACAATTATAAAATAGGAATAAAACTCAATTTAAAATTGTGATTTAAAAGATATGGGTTTGATACATTCATAAATTTAATAAAGTATGATGGATGTGTAGGTTAGAGACCAAGTAATCCTTTTATAAGGATGATACTAGATTTACTCAATAAATAAAAACATATGGCTAGGTCTGTTCTCTATCTTTCAAATACATGGTTTCTATTCATTGAAAGTCACCTTCAAAGAAAAGAGCGCATAAGAAAACTTAACTGTTAAAAATTCATTCACTTTTATTGAATTCAATTATCACTACTAATTCATTAGGTACATAAATATAAATATTATATTCATGATATTTTAATTATTATACATGAAGTATTGGAATGAAATTCCAGCATTAAATGCCGGGAAAATTGCTTGAGTATAATTTAATTTTCTCTGATTGATTTGGAGTTCGGAGCGGGAAGAATTGAAATATGTAAGCTCAGTTCTATTCCACCCCTTTAATTAATTAATTAATTAATTTCTATGGACTTGTAAAATTGATTTGAGGAGCATTTATGGGTGTTTAATTTTGCTTTATGATAGTAAACCTTTAATAAAAAATAAAAAGAGAAACGTAGAAAGAGAAAGAAAGGTATCTCTCTCAAAAAATGGTGGTCCACCACCTTTTTTTTCCTTGCACCATTATCAATGTGGATCCTATGATTTGAAACATAAAAAAAAAAAAAAAAATTGAACACAATACCGCATACCCATCACATGATACCAAAGAATATAATGGTGGGTCCTTTACTTAAAACAAACCATATAGCTAATCATGCTCTTTTTTATCATTCAACCCACTTCCCTAACTATCATTTTTTCGCTTTATAGTATTGTTGTAGAGTACACCATTCTCGTATATAGCATTATCCATCCATTCATGCAGTGCAAAATATATATATATATATATATATATATATATATATAGGCAAATCAAATAAATAAAAATAAATAAATTGCTCGCGCACATCAGAAAAATAAAATATAAAAAAATCAAATAGAAACTAATATAAAACTATTCATAAACTATTCCGGTGAATAATACTGAAAAGCAAGTAAGAAACATCACTTTAACATTATAAATGCAGGTGAGTTCTAAACATTAAAGACTGCTATGTGCAAAGAGGGATAAATTTGGAGAACGATTCTCAACTCCAGGCCAAGAACGCTCTGTGAGTCAGGCAAAGGGTTTGGGAATTTAGAAGTGAAGAGTCGAAGTTAGAGTGGGACTGGTTTTGGTTCTTTATTTGTTTTTATATCTAAAATAAATATAAAACTCATTTCAAGCTATTTTAACAGTCACAGAAAATAGAGATCTTAAATTATTTGATGATTAAAATATTTTTATTGACAATGGTGTCGAAAAAAATACATTTGTATTGGCGCTATTTTGCGCGCTAAAGGGTGTGTTACATTTTAAAAGTTTTTTCGACAATTATCTTTACTGTCAATCAATGTTCTAAGTTGCAATTACGGTTGCGGTTGCAATATATTTTTTGTGGCTGCAAATATTGTAAAAGTTAAAATGCAATTACGGATATTACGGCCATAAAATTCTTATTATTCACACAATGTATAATAAAATTCATATATAATTATTAGTTCATATTATCTAATATTAATTCTTTTAATTTATCATAATGTCAAATCCGATTAAATAAAATCTATTTATGAGTAAAATATCAAAGTTTTGGAACTTTAACTTTCATTTTATCAAAAAAAAAAAAAACATAAATAACTGTATTGCAGCTATTGTGGCTACAACAGAATGCAATATTGCAGTTTTGGAACTGCAACTACAATATTGTAACTGCAACAAGTGTTGCAGCCTGCAATTTAAAACTATGTTGTCATTATAAATAATGTGACCAGTTACTGAGTTGTATATCCTACAAGAAATGATAAAGTAATAAAATATTTTCTCGATGATTTACAATTATACTCAAGATAATGACAATCCAAATGCAACATTAAACCAATGTCAAATAGTTCTTTTATAATATAATAAATAACGTGCAGCTAATAATTATATTTAAGTTTGAACAAATTTACTTAAATTCATGTTTAATAAAACTCAAACTCCAATTCAAATATACAGATCCTTAAGTCCACTAGTTTTCATCAAAATTCTAAATATACCTTTCTTCATGACTTTAGGACTAGTATTGAAGTGAAAATATGACAAAATGTGTTTAACAGTGGCACAGCCACTGACTTTGCCTTTGTGTCACAAGCTAGTAGTTACGATAGTTCAATAGGCAGACATGCTTGGTTTAAAATGAGACTTGGTTAAAAAATCAAGCATGTTATAGTGGACTTGTAACAAAAATTTGAAATCAATTTGGCTCATGTACTATTTTTCTCAATTTCCTAACTTGGGAGGTATTTTGGTAATTTTGGCATGGTTCAAGAATTTAAAAGAGTTCAAAAAGCCTATACTTATGATCCTTACATTTTTATCTTCATGTTAATGCATTTTAGTATGAATTGAACACCCAAAGCATGGCAAAAAATGCTTATGATAGCTTGAAAAAAGTATGTCAAATCCTGACAGAAGGGCTTCTATTTAAAATACTTTTTAAGGGGATAAAGTGTTAAAAAGGCCAGTAGAGTGCTTAGACACTGAACTAGGCACTCAAGTATGTTGCCTTATGGCTATCCCTTACACATGTAAAACTATGGAATGAGGCATATACTAAGCAAATGGAGTGTCCCTTTCTCTATTCAATTTGTCTTTTTCAGTCTATTGTGCCCAAAGGCTCCTAGTGTAAAGACATCTTGTAGTTCAATATGCACAAGTATTTTAGTAACATTCAATTGTGGGTTTAGAACTTATGAGTTCTATCATATATTTCAAGAGTATTGCATGAGTTTAATGGGAAAGTTGGCATATTTGCCAATAGTGGCAAGCATGCACCACACAATTTTCACTAGAGAGTTATCAGTCCATGACATTTTGGTATCAAAGCTTAATTTGTGCTAGAGGGCTAAGATTGGGTAGGCTATAATTAATTTAGATACAACTTGTCTAATGCTACATGTGGGATATGCCAAGTTTTCATTCTCAAACTTGGAGTAGTCATTGCTAAAGACTTGACTAGAGGATGCAAGAGATTGGATTAGCCTGAAAAGCTTGTGTGTAGGAGAATAATGTATTCATGTGATCATGGATCGGATGCAAGCATTTATGCCAGAAGCTTACTTGTTTACGTGAGATGTTGGTTATGCACCTTACCATTTAGATGGATGAGTGAATAGATGGCCAATCCAATAGGTGAAGCTTCAATCTTACTGAAAGGTTTAACATTTTCCTAAGGGATTGATGGAGCTGGAAGGTGAAACCTTGGTCGTGTAGAAGTGTGTGGCCATAATTGAAGGGCACGAGTGGATTTCTCTTAAGAGAAAAATCCAAAATCATGTCTAGGCAACTTGAAGGAGTCCTTTTTTTTACTCAATTTTAACAAATTACTTGTATTATATTTCAAAATATTTGTCATTTATTTAAAAATCTATTATTAAATTACCATAAAACTTTAAGTAGTTTTTAATAGATCTAAAGAAAGTTAATATCTATTAAAATGTGATGTGTGATAGCAACAATGTTTTACATACTGAAAAAAAGATCTAAACATTGAGTATCAAAACTAAATAAAAAATTATTATTAAATATAAAATAATTAAATAAATTTATAAAATTTAATTTAATAAATATAAAAAATTTAAAATTCAATTTCGATACATATTGGGCGTGATAATATGTGACCGGCCGGGTATCCTTGTGAACGTCATATATATATATATATATATATATATATATATATATATATATACCACGGACTTCAGTAAGGAAATATGCCTTAAATTCTTAGCCACATCTATATTTGAAGGAGTCCCTACTGCTTCCTTTATTTTTCTCCGGAAGCTGCCGGCTACTTGAATTCCACTATTGGTACTTGGTAAAGGTAAGCAATGAATCTCTTCGTGAACCAGTTCATTGCTCTTTTTATTGATGTCCGTCGGCTCTCTATCTCAAAGCTTTAACAGAATTAAACATAAAGGAAAACTTGAGGGTAGTACCTACTACTGAGAAATGTTGTAAAAAGTATTTTTTTTTCCTGTTTGAAATTGTAGTTATGATTACCATATGATTAACAAAATTATAAATAAATATGATTATCGTGAGACAAATTTTTGATTACAGAGTGTAATAGTATAGTAATAATATTGCGCGAAATATTACAATTGCATTTAAAACTATGATTTTATCCTGGAAAAGAATCTGTCTCTACACTGGTTCCTAACCAATTATTTCCTTGGTTTTTAACCAGCCAGAAAGCAATTAAGGACTACTACTTTCACACAAGGAGAGGTACCAACATCAAATTTGGAAAATGGAACCTCCTCATGAAAACGATACACTTGGAAACCTGCTATCAGATCATTCACCGTCCCAGGCTCATTGTATTTGGAGAAAGACAGTAAATTGGTTTGAATCGGAGGACAAGGGCAAATGGTTGGAAAACATGAGAGGAATGCTGAATCTGTTTTCTATTGTGATGGTTACTCCAAAGTAGGCTTATAATTTTTTTATATTTATTATTTTGTAAAAAAGGATGCGTGTGGGCCAATTTCATAATTAACCCTATTTGGATTTTGAAAGCCAAAATCTAGCATTGGCATCAGAATCCTTTCCTACCTAGGATTCCGTGTGCCATTAGGATTTGTATATTTTTTTTTATGTATGGCCGAAACAAGGGATTTTATATCAGGGGATTGTGCATTGGTGGAATTAAAAGAAATTGGTAAAAAATAAACTACCTTGGTCTATGTGCAGAAAAAGAGGTTGGTTTTGTGAGGAATTAGAAGCCATTATTCTTCCCAGACAACGCAGAGAGAGATTATAAAGGTGCATGATTTTTTTATCAAATTATGCCAAAAAATTTATCACATTCTTTGTTTAGATTTACATCAAATTTGGGTATGTTATTATTAGTAATTTAGGCAGTATTGTGCATATTTTTCTATTGATTTTTTTCTTCTCAACTAGCTAATGTTACATAATATTTGTTAATTATTGTGTTGATTTTGTTGAGAATTCCACTTGTTTGATGAAGAGTTTTTTTTTTTTTAACTAATTGTTCTCTAGAATTTCTAGGAAGACATTATATCCATTATTTTAGTAGATTTTTTTACTGGATTAGGTCCCATGACCTTTATTCTCATATTTAGGGGTTTTCCACATTAAAAATTGCTAGTCTCTTGATTTAATTTTCTTATAATATTTTCTAGTGATATATTTTATTATATGTGTGGGAAAAGCCAATTCAAGTGAATTATTTATTCTTTCTATCACGTGTTGCTTTGGCAATTTTTCCCAACAAGTGTTATCAGAGCTCAAGGTCTGGTACATTTTACTTGTTTGAATATGGAAGCTAATATAATCAAAATGATATTTTTGAATGGTGAGAATTATGCTCTTTGGAAAAGAAAGATGGAAAATTTGCTTTATGTGAAATATTACTATTTGCCGATATTTGCTATTGAAAAACCTAAAAATAATTCTGATTTGGAATGGGATTTGTTGCATAAACAAGCTTATGGATATATCAAGCAGTGGGTAGAAGAGAATGTATGGAATCATATTAAGGAGAAAACACATGCTTGTACATTGTGGATTAAACTTGAAAAATTGTATGCTAGAAAGATCGAGAATAGTAAAATGTCTTTGATAAAGTAGATGATGAACATAAATTATTAGCACTCCCATGACAAATCATTTAAATAAATATCAAGGGATTATTAATCAGCTTTTTGCTATATGTATCAAATTTGAGAAATGAAATTCAAGGTTTGATGCTTCTTGGTTCTTTATTAGACTCGTAGGAGACATTTAGACTATCTATATTTAATTTTACCCTAAATAGCATGATGACTATGGATATTGCTAAAAATGGTGTCTTGAATGAAATGTTGGGAAGGAAATCACATGGTTTTTCTTCACAGTCAAATGTTATGGTTGCTGAGTCTTAGGGGAGAAGTAAAAATTGGGAAACAAGGAGTAGAGATTAGAGCAAAAGAAAATCTAAAAAAGTTGAAAATATTGAGTGTGAGTATTATAACAAAAAAGGGCATATCAAGAAATATTATTAGAAGTTGAAAAGGACAATAAAAAGAAAAATCAAATAGAAAAAGGAAAGGTAAAGAGGATGAAAGTGACGAAAACCAAGCTAATACAATTGTTGATCAATTTCTTTTGGTCCATGAAGATGATATCGTCAACCTTGCAGAGAATGAAACAATTTAGGTAGCTGATAGTGGTGCTTCCACCCATATTACATGTAGAAGGGACATTTTTTTCACCTTACACTTCTAATGATTTTAAAGATGTAAGATTGGCTCATGAAGGTGTATGAAGTGTGCTAGTATTGGAGATATCATTTTGAAAACATTTAATGAAACCAAATTAACCTGTAAGAGTGTAAAAGATGATCTAGATATTCAATTAAACCTACTCTCTATAGGTAAACTTTATGATGTAAGTTATAATATTTTCTTCTCACGTGACCAGTAAAAGCTTACCAAGGATTCTATGGTTGTGACAAAAGGTTCAAGATATTCCACACTTTCTTGACTTAAGTAAAAATTGTCAGAGATGTTATTAATGCTACAAAGTCAAGTGATGAAATTGAATTATGGCATAAGAGATTGTTTCACATGGGCGAAAAAGGGATTGTTGTTTTGGATAAAAGAAATGCATTATGTAGAGTCCAAAGTTCACATTTATAGAAATGTGATCATTGTTTAGTTGGAAAATAGAACAAAGTAGCTTTTAAAAGTCATCTACCATCTAGAAAATCAGAGACACTTGAAGCATGTTGTTCAATAATCGGAATGGTAGTGTTCCCTACTTAGTTGGAAAGGAGGAGATTTGTTATGGTGGGTTCCTCCTAACACTACACCAAAAACATTTTTTAGCGGCAATTATTTAGCGGTCATTATATAAAGGCCACTATTTGATGCACTTTATTTAACTATCTACGGCAAATAAAAATTTGCCATTATAATTATAGCATTTAGTGGCAATTAACACTAATTGCTGGTAAAAAGTAAAAAATTATAATTGCGCTATTCTTTCACTTTAAACAATTCTCTTGGCGCGAAACAGAAATGGGAAACCCAGCTTTCTTCAATATTCCTTTACCGTGCAAATAGAGGAGTTCAGCATTTGTCTCCCAGAACGACTTCAACCAGCACACATAGGAAACACTTTGACTGAGCCATTGTTTGGAGACATTCGTACGGCCATTCTCTAGTTTTTCTTTTAAAGTTTTTCATTAATCGGAGATAGACTATTAATCCCCAAGGGCAGTTTACAAAGAGTGAGGAGTTTTGTCTTTTCGTCACCATTCACTAGGGTTCTTTCAAGCCTGAACAGCAGAACAAAGAGTTGGGAGTTTCGGTTTTTTGTCACCACTTGTTGGGGTTCTTTCAAGCCTGAAGAACAGAGCAAAGGTTCATCGTCTAGTATGTCAAGTTGATTTTCTTTTATTTTTGTATTTTTTTTGTTAAAATTCAAAGTTGTGGGTATTTGGGTTTTTGTTTGAAACAACGACTTCACTGAAATTTGTATCTCCTATGGGTATTTAGGTTTCTATGTTAGAGTTTCTAGGCAATGGCTGTTAAAACAAATTTGGGTTTGGTGGAAGTTTGGACGAAGTAACAAGGAAGGGATTATGTTCTGGTTGGCTGTTAAAAAATTCAAAGTTCTGGTTGATTTGAAGGTTACAACATTTTCAATTGGACTATTTCTATCATATTGACCATTCATTGCTCGTAAAAGTCATTCCCACCTATTAAAATTTCAGAACACATCACACATAAAAGTGCTCAGGCGCCCATAACTGCTCCAAATCCCCCTTTTTCATTTCAAAGCTAAATCAGTAGATCCATTGGATTTCTATAATAATAGTAACTAAACTAAAGAGCAGCGCACTGTGGAAGTACGCTCTGCTCATTTCACGTTCTTGATAAAGGATTTCCATGGCTTTGGATCTCTGCTTATCATGGATTCAAGAAATCACAGGCCCTATGGAATAAGTAAATGCCAGCCTGAACCTAGACAATGTGGAAGATAATCACACGCAATGTAGCATCCAAGTGTAATGATAATTATTCAAGTTTGTGTTTTTGTGTACAATTATTTTAGAGATCTTTCCTAATTTTTGACCGTTTAATATTTTATATATTCAAAGAAGAAAGCTAATATTTTTCTAAATTTCTCTTTATTACTTGCTCGTCTTACGTGTCAGATAGCCGTAGATTTTGATTTAGCCAAATTGTTTGAGGTTGGATTCGAATTGAATTGCATCTTTTTTCAACTAAGCTTCAAAGGAGGTGAGTCCACATGAGAATAATGCCAAGCTTTGTCCAATTCTTTTGTTTGTTTGGCCTACGTTTTCCTCTTTGATTCTTTCATTTTCTTTTGCACATCGATTCTTTTGTTTGCACTTTGCTTGATGTGAATGGTCTTGTTATAAATACATCTATGCTTGAAAGTTTCAAAATAAGATACTCAAATTAAATTTATGAGAAGATTAGCAAATGATCAGAGGTTAAGGGTTCCGAGAACCTAATGCTCGTTGCCTTCCGTCTGAGAAAATTCTTTTATTGTGGTGATCTAATGGATGCCATCATTCTATCCAATCCCTTCACTATCATTGATGATTCGTAAGTTTTGATTATATTCTAGAAGAAGTGCACAAAACAGGTCTTACAGCTTGCTTGCTTTTAAAAAAGCTTCATGAATCAGTGAAAATTTTCAAGCTGGGTGTATACACGATTTTGGCATGCTTCCTCTTTTTCTTAGAAGATCCATAGATAATATGAATCTTCTGTGCCTTTTTTATACTTTTCCTAACTTTTTTCATAAATGATAGAATTATCTTAGGAGAAAATCAATCTAATGTTGTTTGATGATGCATCATGAACTCTCAATTAAAATATTTAAACTTCTGCTTTTTTGTGTTTAATATTGTTTGCTCAAAAGTTGTACACTACACAGTAGCAAAAATACGGGATGATCTTATGCTTAAAAATTTGATTGAACCACTTTCTTCAGTTTCTTCTCAATATTCTTTCTTTTAAACCTGTTTATACTTTAAATACAGAATAATAAATTTTTGAATTCATAAATTCATAAAACTTTGATAATTATCATAAGAAGGACAAAAAGGAGAAGAATTTTAGTACCTGGCTGCATTTATGGCCTCTTGATTGAGAGATTGGCTCCTCTGGAGAAGAAAAATTACTGCAGGACGTGCAGTTTCTTTAAATTTTCAAGTTGACTTTAAAATTCAGGTGTGGCTTTGTTTTTATTTTGTAGTTGAATTGAATTAGCCATTGCTGAATTGACTCGTCATTGTGAAACTAGTTGGGAATATGAATAATGAAGACTCTTGATGCAATCTGAGTTGGATGTTTAAAATTTAGAAGAAACTGAATGATCAGAATTCATCATACATACAAGGAAAGTAATAAATATATCGATTGATTAATTAATTATAATTTATCTTGTGATTCAAAAGATTTTAATTAAGTCTATGCAGATATTCAATTTTTTTATTAGTTGATATTAGTGAAATTTTTACTTTTAAAAGTTATTTTTGAATAATTTTTTTCTAGGCTTTTAGCTCCATTTCTTTAAAAAAATTATCTCTATTAAAATTAAAACAAATTTAATTCCCACCAACAGTATAACATGTTCAATTCTCATTAAAATGATTGAGTATCTCCATTAAGCTTCTAGAAGAGAAGTTTAGAAAAATGATGAAGAAAGGGAGGGCCAACCAACGAGAGTTTCTCTTCTACCATTTTTTTTCAGTTTCTTGTCAACATGATGCTGCTTAGCCTTCAATGTTTTACCTTGTCTCTTCGTTATATTATCTTCTTTAGTCAGAGAAAAGTAAACAATTTGTGTTGTTTTTCCTTTCTTTTAATCCTATTTTCAATTATGACCACTTTAAAAAAGCAGTGGAAACAATTCACATAGAAAAACTTAGGATAATGATTGATATCAAAATAAAATAAAATTGAGTTTGAAAATTAACTGAAATCCATTTTGGATTCATTTTTATTGGACCGTCATCATTATCCCTGGCGCAGTGTTGTCAAAACAACTCAGATTGCACTTTAAAATTTAGTTTGATTTACAACATGTCATTATGTCATGTGTACAGTTTGAGACTAGTTGGGAGATACAAGTGTGGAAGGGTGAATGTGCGTGGGGTAATTGTGCTGACATCGTTACTCTGTTTATAATGAGAATGCATTTTCATCTTTTGAGAAATGGATGAAGTGAATGTTGGGGAGAGGTAGATACAGAATTCTTTTATTTGAAACTGTGGATCTTAAAATAAAAATTATATCTATATCTCTCCAAAATTCATAGAATGAAATGAAGGATCCACATCCGTTTGTAATGGGGTAGGAGGCAATGTATTCGGCGAGCTGTCTCACCTGATTTCATGCTCACTGTATTCTGTTTTCTGTAGAATCTATATTATTTTACCTGCCATTTAAATTGTGTCAACTATAATTATTGACATATGGCCTAGATCAGTACATCAAATTTAGTACTTATTTCATATAGTTATATTTTTAACTTCATATAATTATTTTTGTAGTCATTGTCCTGTATATATAAATCTGATTGCTTTGTAGTAGCTAGCTACTCCCTATAGCATCGTTGTGGTCATTATTTGGGAGTTCACTGGTTTCAAGAATAGAACCCATTCTAATGCTTATTTATTGAATATTTTTTGAGATTGAAGTGTGTTTATGTATAATTTTCTAACTATTTCTAATTTAATTTTTCAGGTCATACTTTATGATCTTCACAAGTATCCAAGATAAGATGATTGGGCAAAAGTTGAAAATTTGTAATGCTATCTAGTAGTTTTATGAAGGTGGATGGATATTAGTGGATGAATTATTAGAGTGATTTTCTATTTTCTAATATATGAAGGTGTTAAAACTAAATCTATACTAAACTTGTTTATTTGAGAAATTAATACAATTTGATATAATTTTGTGACATTTAATTACCTTTTAGCAGTAACTTCTTTGTATTAAAATTAAATTTGAATTCCAAATATCAATAATGAAAATATGTTTAAAAAGTATAATAATAAATATTATTGCAAAATTCAAATGAATTGAAGTTTTATTGAGAATTGTCAACTATTAGTATATTAGGGGCAACAATATTTGCCACTAAAAGATAGTAACACTTTTGAATTAGAGGCAATAGCTTTGATGCTAATTAATTGCCACTATTATTAAAATTATTTAGCGGCAATTATTGTGATAATTAGTGCCAAAATATTGTCATTAAAAATGAATGGATTGACTTATTATTTTGAATTAGAGGCAATAATATTTGCCGCTAAATAAATGTTACTACCATTAAAAAGTTTTAGTGGCAATTATTTAAGATAAATAGTGGCTTAACATTTGCCACTAAACATTAGGCATTAAAGGCAATAACATTTGCCGTTAAATAATTGCCGCTATTATTGAAAACTTTTAGCAGCAATTATTAGAGATAAATAGCGGCATAACATTTGCCACTAAAGATTGTACAAGCCGATCATGCTATAAGTGCATTAGGGGCGATAACATTTGCCGCTAATTAATTGCCGTTATTGTGTAACATTTTTAGCGGCAATTATTGTAATTTTTACCGGCATTTAGCTTTATTGCGGCTATAGCCTTTGCCGATAAAAGAATTAGTGGCAATTTTTATTGCCGCTAAAAGGCAATTTAATTGCCGCTAAAAGCTGTTTATGGTGTAGTGTAAGTGGACCTATAGTTTCTTTATATTTATTATTTTGTATAAAGGAGAAAATACACACATATATATAAGATAAAAAAAGGGTGCACGTGGGGTGGTTTCATAATTAATCCTATTTGAGTTTTTAAAGCCAAAATTTGGCATTGGCATCAGAATACTTTCGTGCCATTAGGATTTGTATGTTATATATTTGTGTGTGTGATCAAAACAAGGGATTTTATATCAGGAGATAGTATATTGGTGGAATTAAAAGAAATTGGTACAAAAAATGCCTTGCTCAATGCATGTGAAAGAAAGGTTGTTTTTGTAGGAGTCAAAAGCCATTATTCTTTTGGATGGCGTAGAGAGAGATTATAAAGGTGCGTGATTTTTTGTCAAATTGAACTAGAAAATTTATCACATTCTTTACTCAGATTTACATCAAATTTAAGTATGTTATTATTGGTAATTTGGGTAGTATTATGCATATTTTTTTTGCTAATTTTCTTCTTCTTTATTGGTTGGTTTTACACATTAATTTATGTTAATTATTATGTTAATTTTATTGAAAATTCCACCTATTTTAATGAAGAGTTTTTCTTACTGGTTGTTCCCTAGAATTTCTAGAAAGACATTATATCAATTATTCTAGTGGATTTTTTACTTGGTTAGGTCTCATAATTTTTACTCTCATATCAAGGGATTTTTCATGTTAAAAATTCCTGGTTTCCTAATTTATTTTTCTTATAGTATTTTCTGGCGATATATTTTATTATACATGTTGGAAAAATCGATTCAAGTGAATTATTTAATTTTTCCATTGCGTGTTGCTCTCGTAATTTTTCCCAATAGTTTTCACCATGATCACAACGATGGCCTTTAATGTTTCAATCAATCCGCCAGGCGGTGTCCTGCAAGCCGGCGAGTGGAATCACTGACTCGATGTCAAGAACATGACCCGTAACGTCCATGCGCTGGAGAAGCTGTTCTACCTATCATATATCCAAATCGATATTACGAATTTCAGATCTGCAATACGATATGTGTTGTTGCATCTATGAGCGTCACTCTCTTGCTTGTGAGTGGTGTTCCTCTGAATCATACATTTCCCATTTGGATGTTGTCAATCGGCATGATTGTCACACTGTCATTTTTGGTTCTCACCTATCTTTATGGCATGTTGTTCGTAACACCTTCAGTTGCAGGCTCTTGGAACCGAAGTAAGACCCTTTATTGGAATGCAATCAAAATATGGATGGCTTTGGTTGGGTTTGTAGCTGTGTTCCTCACAGTGCGGTTTTTTGTTTGGTTAGCGGATAAATGCATCAAAGTATACAAGCAATGGAAGTCAATAGCTCCGTAGAACATGGAGATGAATAAAAATTAATTGTTTGTACGATGGTTTAAAGTAATTGTAGTGAACAAATAAAGAAAAATGCTTAGCTAGTTATATAGTATGTTGAAATTATTATAGTTGTTAGAAGATTAGGTCAGAGAAAGCAACTTTTTTTTTAGGCATGAAATACTTTCTTTAAAGAAATTTTTTTTTCAGATAACATATAATTGAAGTTTGATTCTGGTTAATGTGTGAATTTACTCCCAAAATACAAATAAATATAAAAGGTATTGTATTGACAGCCTTCTAAACGATAAAGGGGTCCGGGCCCAATCACAACCTGAGCATTCTGTGCAAATCTTACCTATCATCACAAACTATCTCATAGAATGGAAGTGTTCATTATTAGGCATTTTTTATGACTTGAAATTTTATTTCATTTTTTTAATGCGCATTTGGATAGATGTTCTGATCAGAATTTCGATTCATCTATTTATTCTAAATTTCATGCATTCTCATACATATTACTGTCATTGTCACCAAAATTTTCATTTTTGTGAGATTCTAAACTTTTGTTCTAATAATTCAAATTTCTGCTAATCTTTAGCTCTTCTTGCAAAAAATTATTTGTAGCAAATCTGCAAAATTAACTCATTTGGGAATTTTATCTTGATTGATGATTTCAAGAATATAGCTTTTTAATTGAAAGCCGTAATTTCTAATTCTAACTTGAATCTGGGTGACTAGTTTGTTGAATTAGGTCAGGGTTCTAAATTACAATTATAGTTGTAGATGCAATTTTGCTATGATTAACAAAGATGCAGTTAAATGAAAAAGATGTGATGGTTGCGGTGTAAAATTACTAAAAATCACAAAATATGATTTATTGGGCAACTATAATATTGTGCTCAATAGGGCAATTTAAATCCTTGAATTGGTTGTCATACTATTGTAAAACTAATTTTCCATGGGCAGCGTCTTTTTGAAAATCCAAATAACCCAGATACTCAGTGCAAACACAACACTCGAGTTAGGGATATTAAACCCATGGTAGATGACTCTAGAGGTACAGTTAGCCTTGATCCAATTATGAGAGCTTGGTCAAGGAATGACTGACGTAAGGCATTGGAAACCCAATCTTTTTCCATAATCTTTGAATGTAACCAGAGTTTCTGAAAAAATTACTTCGAATCTCAACGTTATTTCAGCGGAAGAGGCATCCTTTCTGGGTGATCTCACTTCTATGTTTGAGCATAGCTCCGATTTAGAAACATTGACCCCAAGGCAAGCTAAGTCCTAGCATTTAGAAACCTTTACCATACTTAGCGAATTAAGATAATGTTTCTGGTATGGCTCTTTTTAATTCCAAGACCCCCTATTTCACACTCCGAGTGACCTTCCAATCCATCCAATACATTCTTCTATGTCTCGAGCAAGTACCCCAAACAAAGTCCTTTGAGAAAAGCACTAGTTGTTTTCTTACGACAATAACGCTCGAAAATATGATATAAAATTAGATTTTAAAATCAAATCAATAAATGTTATTAAATGCAGAATAATTAGATAATTTTATAAAATCTAATTTAATAAATATAAAAATTCAAAACTTTCTTTCAAATTTTATTTTCGATGTATATAATATTTTTCTTCTTGCAAACTCCTCTAAGTATATACGAGTATTATAGGTAGTGGCTGGAAATACTTTCATAGACAAACTTAACCAACATTCTCCTACCAGCTCATACGTTTGAACTTTTAGCTTTCCATCCACTCAATCTTGCTCTTAGTTTGTCCATAAATGGAGCTCTCTCAATTAGTAGCGTGGATGGGAATATCAAAGAAAGCGGCAATGAGTTGGGTACTCTCCATGTTCAGAATATGGAAGATATTTCTTTCCTAGTAGCGCGAGGGATATTAGGGGAAGAGTAAATTCTATTTACAGCTTTACTGACTTTATTCTTTCTTCAGATAAAAGGCGGAAGGAAAATATTTGTAAAGAAAATTAAGTTAAAAACAATTTTTTACTGTTTAAATGTTGTGGCAAGTTCAAGGTTGAAAGAAAAGAAATTGAAAAAGTATCTTGAGAATCAGCTTTGTTTTTTTTTTTTTTTACAAAATAAGTGCAGAAAATGAGTGAAACTTATTATAACTTTAAAATTCCTTTTTTTTATAGATTTTATTGAATAATTATGTTTACATGTGATAGAAGAATTTTGTCATTTTATAAATTATTTTTTATATTTTAATTTTCAATTAAATTAAAAATAGTATTTTTATTATTTTTTACTTTTATATACATATGAACAATAATTGAAAAAAATTATATATATTTTATTTTTATTTATTTTCTCTTTATACTTCTTCTTATTATACATGCAAACGTTAGAAATGAGGGGGAAATATGTAAAGAAACTTATATAAATATATATATGTATATATGAGATAACAGGATATCCAACATATCATGAAATTTTAATTCCATATCAAATTAGTAAATTTTTTATAATATACCATATAATAATATATTAAATTTTGATTCAATGATCTGTCGGTGTATGTATCATTAATGATGTACTTCAACTCTTTAATACGAAATAGGAGAATTCTTGTCCTGAAGCACCTGTAGGTTTCCATCTGAAATTAATCATAGAAAAACCGCAATTTATAGAAATAGGTGTATCACATTAGACCCACTTAAATAATATAATCCATGATTAATCAATTATTATCAATAAAAAATTTATATTTTTTTCTTCACTACTATAGAATTACAGATAAACATCATCCCATATATGTTAGTCAAAATTAAAATTGATCTTATTTTGATATGATGATTTTTTTTTTAAAAAAATATTGGAAACTTAAGACAATTGATTATCAATATAATTTCTATCTATTTGGATGTAGTGGCATTTTTAAAATTATTTAAAAAATTTAAGATGTTAGTTTTTTTTAATGAACTAATGTTTAAATGTATGCAATTTAAAGATTGTTAAAAAAATGATAAAATCCGAGGCATTAGTTTTAAAAATAATAATGCATAAAGTTTTTGCAAACATCTAGTTAGAAAATTTTCAAACTTTAATATGTTAATTTTTAACTTAACTAACATCCGAAGTTCTAGCATTTATGAAGTTTGGAAAATTGTGAAAACTTAGAACATCGGTCTTATACATAATTATCATCAAAAAGTATTTTAAAAGTCTCATTTGAAGAATGTAAAAAGCTTACACATTAATTTTGGATGTGACTGATGTCTAATGGTATAGCAACCACTAGTTTACTTGAAAAAGGATGATACATAAGACGTCAATTCCTAAAATAACTGATGTCTAAAGTTACAAAAGCGATATTATTTTTTAAAATATAAAGAAACTTTTATACATTAGCTGTAAAAAAACTAACATATTTTCTCCATGCAAGACATTAGATATTAGTTCATAAATTAACAGACATCTAAAGTTATTGTAGAAGTGACATTTTTAAAAATATAAGAAAACTTTAGAGGTAAGTTCTTTATAAACAATCAACTCATTTTCTTCTTGCGAAACATTAAATTTTGGTTCCTAAAATAATCAACATCTAAAGTTATAGGATTGATGATATTTTTACATTATAAATAAAATAAATCTTATTTTCTTTCTTTCATTATCACTTACACTCTCCCTTTTATTTGTTTCTTTATTCCATCTCTGTCCAACTCTTACTGCAAAACCCTAGATCTCTCTTTGTCTTCTTTCACACATCAATGAACTATCAATACTTGTTCAACTAACATCAAGTATGAACCAAATATCTTGTATTTGGTCATTGGTTTCAAATATATGAGAGCTATCTTTTTTACTTATTTTTCTTGATTTTTTCCCTTTTCCATTTATTTGATTTTTTGCATAAATTTTTTAAGAGATTTTTGCTTATATTTTATTTGTATAATTTTTATAATTGTTTCTAAGTTTTAGATTTCACACAACCATACAAGTTCACTTTCTAAGAGGATTGCCTATTATGTCTATTAAGAATCTATAGGGAAGGCAAAGTTAGCTGTACAATAATGAAGGATGATAAAAAATTGAAAAAAGTCCATGAAAATAACCATTTTTTATGATTCAGAGAGAGCAAATTGCCTTTAACTATTTATAAATAGATAGATCTTGAAAAATTATATAAAATAAAAAATTGCTTGAAACAAATAATTGAGTGCAAAGTTATAACTTTTTAAAAATTTTATCTCAAAATATATGTTTTTATTATGATAGTAGGTTTCTTCAATTTTTATTATAAATATTCTAGTTGGAAAGCTAAAACTCATCATTAAAAAATTATGTAAAAATTTCTTGTTAGGTTTTTACTAAAAATTGATGTAAAGTATTAAAAAATGTTTTTATGAAGAAAGACATTTAGAGAAATGTATACAAATATTAAAAGAAAGGATATTAATATTTTAGTAAAAAATCAATGTGATAACATTTTTTTTCACATTGATTATATAATCAGTGTCAAAACTAATATTCAATCAGACGTTTGTTAAAAATTAATGTATAATCCATTTAACATCTAGTATTTCTTTACATTTCTCTAATAGTGTTGAATTAGGAAAAAACATCACAACTGTATTTTTCTCATTCAAACGGCGGGGTTTAGGCCCTTTAGTTAAGTATTATCAAATTCTCATTGATAACGAGTTTTTAAAGGATCTAAAATAACGGCCTTCTTTTTTCTAAAGCATATTTTTTGCAAAATTTTTTTATTTGTTTCTATATAAATAAAAAGTTGCATATTGCCCATATACCATATTGTCACAGAAATTAATACCTGGAACTTAGATAATAAAAGAAAATATTTTTTATTTGAAAGAGAGAAAATTATTTTCTATTGAACTTAACACAATTAATAAGAAACATATAAAATTTTTTATCACTTTAATAATTTATAATTTACCCCTCTTAAGGTGTTTATTTTTTATGTTGATTCCCACAAGTGAACCAATGTCTATTGAATTCTAGAGTCTAAATAGTAAATGTCCGTTGAAATAGGTGAATTAACATTAGAAGTCTTGTGTTATAAATATAGTAAATTTTTTCTTATTATTATTCTTACATACTCTCTTATTTGTTTCTAAAAACAATCTTCATTTGCATCTTGCTTTCTGTGTACAATCCTAGATCTTACTCTATTTTTCACTATATGTGAATGAGTTACTGACAATTCTTACACTAGCATAAAATATGAAACAAATGCTCTATTTTAGACCATTGGTTTAAAACATAAAAGTTGTCTTTCTTGTTTCCATTTTTCAAATTATTGCATCTTTTATCTCTTTGATTTCTTTATACACATGTTTGAGATTTTTGTTTATGTTTTCTTCTTATAACTTTTAAAGTCTTATTTGACTTTTGAATGCCTATTATATATTTGATATAATACTGTACCAAAGCTCAAAATTGATTGAACAATGATAAGAGATGGGGAAAAAATAAAATAAAAAAATCAAAACATCCACTTTTGCCATTTTGAGATGACAACCTGCATTTGGCATTTTGCAATTGCATAGATTTAGAAAAATTATATGAAATAAAAAATACTCCAAACCAAGTGTGAAATTGCAGTTGTTTTAAATTTTTAACTTAAAATAAATATGTGTGGCAAGATATTGAATTTATTTCTTTTTTATTGTAATTATTTTGATGGGTAAGTGAAAAGTCAATATTTTAAAAAAAATTCGTAAGTATTTGACATTGATTTTTAAAAAAATCAAATGTGAAATGTAAAAAAAAAATTAAAATTTTAAAGGAAAAGATGTTGATTTTTTGGCAAAAAATTAATTTCATAACTTTTTCTACATTAGTTAAAGAAATTAATATGGAATGTTCAAACATATAATATTATTCACATATGTCGGTTTCTAAATAGATATTAGTTTAACAGAATAACTTACGTGTAATTGTATTTCAGTAGTAATGATAAAAATATATGGGAAAACGAGTTGGACATAGTTTATTCTTCCTTAGTTGATAGTTACTATGAAGTACATCTATGAACCACAAAACATTTAAGTATTATTAGTTAATAATTAATGACGATGTTTGTATTAATTACAATTTTTAATTTCATAAGAACTTATTTTCAGATTAATGTAATTCATCTTTAAAAGGTAAATGTAAAAATAATTTCATTATATTAAACAAGGAATTAATTAATAATTAAATGTTCTATCAATTGAAAAGAAATAATTTAATTTGAATCGTCAAAAAAAATCTCTTGAACCGTCAAAAATATAAGTTACCATGGTAATTTATATAAAGTTGTTTAAATCGAGTATAATGTATTTCTTAATAACCATATATGTACATATGTATATATCTGATCTTTAAAGGAGAAAATTAAATTAGGTTGAGCTGCATATTAGTGTTACATTGACGTAAGTGTTACTCAATTCGGAAGCTCTGAATCTAATTTATAAATTAAAATATTACATAAGTTTATTATAATAAAATCTTGTAGGTTGTCTTCTTGGCTACTATCAGACCCCCAAAATTATTTGATTTCATTAAAGTAATTTTTGAAATTTGTTGAATTGGATTTGAGGTAACTTTGGGCACTAATTTGATACAATTTAAATCATTGGAGCTTTGTGAAATTGAGTTACACTGGACAACAATACTAGATTCTCTTTTCGGCCAAATGTAAATCTCCAAACATCCGAACTAGGCTCTAGAAGAAATACAAAAGTTGTAGAATTTCTTCTTAGATTTTCAACAAAATAAAAATGATTCAAATTTGACTTTTGGAACTCAAGTTATAGGGGGGGAAATTGAAAAGAGTGTCAAGATCCAACATTATTCAAATAATTTAATAACATTTCAAAATCATGACTCAATCACTAGACAAGGCCAAATTCATCTAAGTAAGTACAAACACATCCTACAGAAACATAATATAAAAGAAAATAATATAAAAATATTATGCCCATCAAAAGCTCTACTTGAATAACATAATTTATAACTTAAAAATTATTATTAATAAAAATAATTTTATATATTTTTTATCATCTCTTTAATGAGTTCAAGTCTTCAACAAATTTAAAATAATAAATTCGGATCGAGTTCAAGTCGGATTTAGCCAATTCATTTTTATCGCTATATATGGGTACATCAGTAAACATGGATGTATACCAATTATGAAGATTGATGAGTTTATAGCATAATATTGGAGCACCAAGTTTACAAATAGCAAAGCACGTTTGAGGACTAGAAGCATAGTGGAGAATATATTCTTTCCATATTTTCGTCTATTGCGACATTAATTCTTTCTTTTTAACCATCTTTTTATTATCGGCACGAATTTTCTTATTTCTTTTGCTTTTGGTGAATCATAGTATTTCCTTATTTCTAAGAGAGGATAATTTTTTCCTGGTAATAATTAAAAGCAAATAATTGATCTCTTCATGTTAGCCTTTGCCATAAATAAAAGATTCAAAGGAAGAATTTTTTATTATGCTTCATTTATAAATAAGACAGGGATAGTAAGTTCATAAACATATCTATATCTATATAATTTCAATAAACTATAGCAAAGGTCAATATGATTTACTCTTTGTTTTAGCTTTTGTTTATTTTGATGAAAAATATTTTTCATAAAATATAGTTACAAAATAATAAGTAAAAAGATATTAATTAATTTATTTAATATTAAATATAAAAATTAAAAAAATAAAATTAATATTTTTAAAAAAGAATTTTCCTTTCTCTAATATTATGATTTTAAGAATCATTTTTTAAATTATAAAAACAAGTAGCATATTATTTATATATATATAAATAATATTTTTCATAAAAATATTTTCCAATGAAATAAATGAAAGTTAATCCCAAGGAATTTGTCCATTGTCTACCATTAAATATGAGCTATAAGCCTTAAGAACTCGTTGGTAAAATACCATACAAGCAAAAGCTAAACCTGATGGGCTAGCACTTTGATGCAGCATTGGCATATGATATGATATGAGAAATTTTATTTTTTGATATTTGTGATTCAATATAGATTTTGTGTGTGGTTGTATATATATCAAATAAATTATTATTTCTACTATTAAAAATTAAAAATAAATAAATAAACAAACTGAGCTTTCTCGAAACTAGCTAGAAAAACAACCAGCCAAATAAAGGCCATTTGCAACAAGTATTAAACATTCAATTCCTATCTTGCTGCAAAAGACCTACAATGGAGAATGAAATCTCATTAAAGGCTTGACAAACTCCCTTATAGAATACTGCATCCAGAGGCGGAGCCACGTATATAATTGTGTGCACAAATGAAAACACTAAACTTTTAAATTTCTTATAATATATATTAACGTGTTCTATATACATCCATTTTATTTTATTATTTGAACCCATTAAAATGGAATAAGATTAGAAAATGAATCACACGCTCTCTCGAATTTTGAGTCATTCATTAAATTTATAGTTTTGTATTCAATATTATTTAATTATTTATGTATTATTAGATTTGACTATTTTTCTTTAATTTTTACTTTTTATAAATATTAACGTTTAAATTTTTTAATTTTTATTTGTGATCTTTAAATTTTTCACTTGGTAAATGGGAATATAATTCCATTTTTCCCCTTCAACCAATGTACTATAATCAACTGTAATTAGATTATTAAAATAATATGTAGAATTGAATTTAATTAATAAACAGAATTTTACTTTAATATATATTAGTACAAGTGTTTATCTCTATTTTAGTACAATATATAATCTTTTTTTGACATTTTAAATATAGATAGTATCATATCACATGTAAATAGTGTGAAAATCTTCCTAAAATTATAATCAATGAAAATGAGAGTCCGTGTATGTATTTTGAGGAAATTGCGGCCATTGACTTAAAAAGTATGGTTGGTTAACGAAACCGGGATCAAACAAACTTTGTCTATGATTCCTTGTTGACCTTAATTTCATAGAAAATTTAACGGTAAAGAAAACAAACTGATCCATTGTCTGGATAAGTTTATTTTAAAATTCAGCTTTAATCTCTATTTAACTGCCGCGGCTTATTCTAACGCAAATAAGACTTGCTTGGCCACAACTTGATTCAAGGAGTCCTTCTTGCATCTTCATTCGTTTCCTTCTTTGGTGGGGGGGGGGGGTGAGCAATGGCTCTCTTTGTTAAGAAACAATAAAATTATTTTACTTGTTTCTGCTTACTAATTTGAATTTTTGAGACCAACTGATACTAAACATTATATATACAAAGCAACACTAATTACGTAGATTCATTTCAATAGATTAAATCATTAGACTGGGGTTACATTCGTTTAAGTATATACACCTCTAGTTTTTAAATCAAATTCATTCTAGAAAGATGAAAATCACATCAAATCTTTTCAAAAATTATAATTATTAGTTAATGAAAAATAGACATGAGAGCTCGTTGGTGAAATATCTAAAAAGCTAAAGCTGATCTTCCTCTGAGCTAAACTAGAAAACCAACCACGAAAACAAAAGCCATGTGCAACAAGTATTAGACATCCAATTCCTAGCTTGCTGCAAAAAACTTTCCACAGTGGAAAATGAGATCTCATCTAATTAAAGTTTTGATCTTGATTTTAAATTATGATTTTGTTATAATTAATAAAATTGTAAATAAATGATATAAAAATTCTCGATACTATACAATTGGCAACAATAATATTGTGATTGAGAACCGCGAATTAGAAGGTTGGGCTTGATAAACTCTACAGCATCTTTGAGTATATTTTCTGTGGAATATGGCTGGTAGCATACTGCTAGTGCTGCTTTTCACAAATAAAGCCTTCATAAGCACATTTAGAGGTTAAATTCAAGAGGAATTCACTGCACAATGGCGAAATAAGCTTCGTCACATGGAGAGAAAAAATTAATCAAAAAATCATAGAAAACACCGATCCCGCTTTATAACGCGGAGAGTCGCCCTACACCACTCACGGAGTGTAAAATCCGAATACAAAAGGATGAATAGAACCTGCAAAATAAAATTTTCCAAGTTTAACCAGCTGTTATGAGACTGCTATAATTTTTTTGGCTGGCACTGAAATTAATATGAAAAATGATAATAATAATCCAATTTATTAAGGAAGTAGGATTGATGAATATTAACCCATGGAGTTATTAGGTTAATTTACTGCTTATTAATATTAATAAATAATTAATTTATTAATATATGTATATAAAATATATATATTAAATCTAAAAATTTAATTTATCAAAATTATATATTAATATATATATATAATATTACAGAATTTTTAATGTAAAAATTAATAAATTTATATGTTTAATATTATCAATATGTATTACATATGTTTATCAAAAAATAATTATATTAAAATTTAAAAAATTAAAAAATATGTGAGAAATTAAAATTATTATTATAAAACCTAAAATTTAATAAAAATAATTATGGAAAGTTATTATTATTATTATTATTATTATTAAATATACATAAATAATTACTATAATTGAATATATATATTAATTAAAGTAATAAATTATTACAATCACAATGAAATATATTATAAATTTAGTTAATAAAATATTTGTATCCATTTTCATTAATAGTGAAATTTTTTTAGATTAGATCACATGATTTTTACTTCTCTAATTGAGGAACATTTTACATTCAAAATTCTTGTGCTTTGATTTATTTTCTTACTATTTTAATTATATCTAATAATAATAATTGTAATGAAAAATAATAAAATATAATTATATTTATAATAATAATAGTCACAATAATAATTATTTTAATTAATTAATAATGTGAAATTGTAACAAATAAGCAAATAATAATAATAACAATAACAATTTATAAAATTTATTCGACAAAGCCAATGAAGCACTGATATTATAATAAACCAACCTAATTTGATATAATAAAAAAGTAATCCAACTTAAAATTAGTTTGACATACAATTTTCATTTGTTAAATTAACTTAATAGGATTGAATTAACGGATTTTAACATGTGAGCTCCATCCATCCGTGGAAGGATGCCAAGGGAAGCCTATGAATAGACCCTATCATCCTAATATTAGCCAGCCAAAGCTTTTATGGTGTTGCATTTGTCGGTTGTGTTAACATCTTTGGTCTTGTCGCTGAAAAGTATAATACAAATTTTTTTTAGAAAACATCTTCAAAAATGGAGATTTTGGATGAAATATTTTATTCCGTTTGTTTCATCAAAAATATTTTTCATAAAAAAGTATAATTTGTAAATATAAGTTAATATAACTGTTACAATATAACTGTTACCAAGAAAATTAAAACAAAAAAAGTCTGTTGTTATGAATTGCAGAAAAATTCAATCATAATATAAGTATTTTAAAATTTAATGTATTGTGACATTTTCACAAATCATTAAATTAAAATTATTTAATTATATTTATTAAAAAATAGATAGCTATAATTGAATAAAAATAATTTTTAACAATTTTAAATTTTACTACATCACTCCAAATTTTAAAATTTTTACAATGTCATAGCCCTAAATTGCAATGTAGAACTACATAAACCATCCGTGCATTTGCACAATATATATTAACTTTTTATCATATTATAATAGTTATGTTATTATTATTTCTATGATAAATTATTGTTACAATAAAAATACATTTTTATTATAAAAACAATTTAAAATTTTTAAATTTTAATGTAAAATATATATTAATGATTGAATTAGTTCATTAATATTTTATTTATAAAAATTAAAATTTAATTTACTAAATTAAATCAATTTTTATATCAATTTTTAAGAATAATGTTTTAAATAAAATTAAATATATGTTAAATAAGATTTGGTTAAGGGTTTAAAACTCAAGTACTAGTTTTATTATTTACAGTTAAAATGTTAATATTATTCACTAGAATAAATATAATACAATATAAAATATTACAAAGAAGTTAGTGATTTAATTTAATTGAATTATTTAACAATATAGTACATTTTTAAATCTCATATTATGCTATAACGCACATGCAATTCATTTTTTTCCTGCTCATTGATGCTGTTATTTAATAAGACACTCCCTCCTTCTCGCATTTTAAAGAAATTTTTATTTCTTTTTATTCATTAATTTAGAGTTTCAATGAAGTATTATTTTTTTCAATTTTATTGTTTTTATTAATAAATATTTTATTATTATATAGTCTTAATTCACTTGTATTTATTCTATCATATTTTTTCTTTTTATTTTTAATTATCTTGAACTTTATGCATAGAAGACAATCCAAAAAAGTTTAATAAAAGTAAATAAATTAAATTAATTTCTTAATATTTATAAAATTGTTTAATTGTGATAAATAAAAAAGAAATAGAGGGAGTAATAGTTATTATTTGTTATTGTATTTATACTAATAATTATTATTTAAAATATTATAAATAAATTATTAGTTTAATTTAATTAAATTATTTAACTATATGTTACATTTTTAATACTTATATTATTTTATAAGGGGCATACTTTCCTTCTTCTTTCTCATACTCATTTTTGTTATTATTTAATAAAGTAATTGTCATTATTTACTATTGTATTTATGTTAATAGTTGTTACTTATGTCAATAATTTGGATATTTTATTTTATTTTAAAATTTTGTCAATATGATATTGTTTAAATTCAATTGAATTATTTAACTACAAATTATTTTTTAACTCTTATATTATTTTATAAATTAAATATTATTCCTCTTCTTTTTTGTGATCATTATTATTATAATTTAATAAAATAATTATTGTTTTTTGTTAACTTTATATTAATAATTATGTATTTTATTTGATTATAAAATATTATAAATAAGTTATTAATTTAATTTAATTAAATTTCTTAATTACATATTATATTATTTACTGCTATATTATTCTATAAGTCACATACTATTCCCCTTCCTTGCTTTACTCATCCATGTTTTAATTTAATAAAATAATAGTTATTATTTTCTCTTATATTTATTATAATAATTATAATTTACTTCAATAACACTGTATTTTATTTTATAATAAAATGTTATAAAGAAGTTATTAATTTAATTTGATTAAATTATCTAATTACATATTATATATTTTCTTACAAATTGTTTTATAAATCATAGACAATTTCCCTTATTTCCTATACTCATTCATAATATTATTCAATAAAATAATTATTATTATCTATTACTATATTTATGCTAATAATTATCATTTATGTTAAATAAATACATATTTTATTCAATTATTATATATCATAAATGAGTTTCTGGTTTAATTTAATTCAATTTTGTAACTACGTCTTACATTTTTAATTATTATGTTATTGTATAAGTTATATACTACACCCTTTCCTTTCTAGTATGCTCATTACTATTATTATTTAATAAAATAATAGTTATAATTTATTATTCTATTTACGTTAATAGTTATTACTTACACTAATAATTAATTATTTTATTTTATTATAAAATACTATTAACCAACTATTGATTTAATTTAATTATATTATTTAGTTATATATTACATTTTTTAATTATATATTGCTTTATAGGTCACATTATATGCCGCTCCTTTCCTATACTCATTCATGTTAACAAATAATTATTATTTATTATTGTATTCATGTTTATAGTTATTATTTATGCTAATAATTACATATTTTTTTAATTACAAAAATATAATAAATAAGTTGTCCATTTAATTTTATTTAACTGTTTAACTAGATATTACATTTTTAACTCTTATATTACTTTTTAAGTCACATACTATCTCCCTTCCTTCCAATTCTCATTCCTATTATTATTAATAAAATAATAGTTATTATCTTATGGTATATTTATAATAATAAATAAGTGTTTTATTTTTATTATAAAATATTGTTCATAAATTATTAATTTAAATAAATTAATTATTCAACAACATATTACATTTTTAATTTTATAGATCACATAATATTCCTTTTCTTTTCCATAGTTAAATAATTAAATTAAATTTGTAATGTATTTTAATTTTTTTTATTAGTATGTGTTGCAAATAGCCAAATTTATTAGAACTAATTTAAGATAAAAATTAAGAAGTAATTTCTAAAAATTGCATAAAAAGAGAAATGAAATTTTTTCAGTATTTTACTATTCATAATTATTTTTATATTATTATTAAAATATTATTTTTAATATTTATTAATATTGTAATTTTTATATCATATTTTATCTATATTATTTAGTAATATTGGCATTTGAATTGTAAAAAATAGAAGAATAGAAAATAATGTAAAGCATACAATTGAAAGAAAATAATTTTGTTTGTTTTATAGTGATAGGAATTAAAAATAAAAAAGTAATCTAGTCATTCAATTTAATTGAATTTTTAATTTATTTATAAAATTTTTGTAATAAGAGAAAAATATATTGTACTATATTTATATTTGTTAATGACAATAATATTTCAACCGTAAAAAAATTTAAAAAAGTAGAAAATGTAATAAAGTAAGTAAGGAATAAGTTAAATAGTGTATAAGTTGTTATGTAGTAGAAGTTTATAATAGAAAATGAAATTAAATATTTAATTAGATTAAATATCTAACATATTTGTAATAATTTATTTTGAAAGAGAAATATATTATATTATATTTATATTTCTTAGTAATATTAACATTTCAGTTGTAAAAAATAGGAACTCATATAAAAAAGAAAATATACAATGAAGTAACTAAAAATAAAAAAGCTAGTGTGTGAGTTGTAAAGTAATATAAATTTAAATTATAAAATTTAATTAAAATTTTTATCCATATTAAATATGTAACATATTTGTAAAATTTTACTATAAAACAAAAATATATGATATCATATTAATATATTGTAACTTATTTGTTAAGTAATATGAATTAAAAATAAAAGATATAATTAAATAGTTTAATTAAATTTAATAGTTTAAGAGATATTATTGCATGCATTATAAAAAATGATAATTATTAAAATAATATAAAAAATATAAAATAAAATTAAAAATATATAAAAAGTCTGGTAGCAAAAATTTTGGGCCAAAAAAAATTGAAGGAGAAAGTAACACATAATAATAAGCAATTTAGGTGCTTTAAAAGAGTAAGTTGAAAACTAATAATAGTGGTAGGAACGGATGATGGTTAAAGCAGTGTGGCAATGATGGAAAATCTGAGTGCATAGTTGTAGGGAAGAGGACTAATAGGGTTAAATATTGTACGTGATTGGTGTTAGGGGCCAGTATCTCTTTGGCCGAAATTATGCAATGCATGCTAGCTACTCTTGGCAAACGTCCTAGCCTTCTTACTTAAAACCCACTCTTTTAGCATGCTTGATAGAGATAATGAAACATTGAAGACCTATTGCTCATATAACAAGTCTCATGCACAATATGTTCCTGAGCCAATATTGTATGTTGTTGAAGCACTTGCACATACCAAACTGCATGATCCTTCTTCACATGAAGCTTCTGGGTAGTACAGGCCATAAGAGACAATTGAATAGAGAGAGGGACACTTCATCTGCTTGGTTTATACTTCATTTCATAGTTTAAAATGTACAGGGGGAGACTACAAGTGAACACATTTCCATCCCTTACTTAGTGTCTAGGCACCCCATAGGTCCTTAGAGCACTCTACTCCCTTAAAAAATATTTTGAACAAAAGGCCTTTTGACAGAAGTAGACATACTTTTTCTGAACTGTTATAAGTCTTTTTTTCCCATACTCTGGGTGTCCAACTCACACAAAAATCAGTCAACATGAAGATAAAAATGTGAGGATTACAAATATAGGCTTCTCAAACTCCATCAAAGTCTCAAACCATTTGAAATAATAAAAAATACACCAAAATTTAGGAAATTTAGGGAAAAAAAGTACACTAGTTGGATTTATCCTAACTTTTAGCCATAGGACCATCACAACACGCTGGATTTTTTCACCAAATCTCATTTTAATGTGAGCACAATTGCCTATCAAACTATCACAATTGCCAGCTTGTGACATTCTCTCCCATTTCAAATGTTAATGCCCTTATTGATGCCTTAATCTAACATGGCTCCATGAAGAACCTACTTACTCTATCAAAACTTCATAGTGGTCTTTAGCCTATTCCGCTTGAGTTACTTTCTTGACTAACTAAAAGCCTACCTCTTTGAGCACAATGAATGTTTCCCCCATCTTGAATTTAGGCTATTTGTTGCCTCTACAACATAAGTATTCTCCTGAAAAAAATGCATCATCTGCAAGTTTCTCAAAGGGTTACCTCTATAGTCACCTTTCAAAATGTTTCAACACTCTCTCTAGTGCCACTTTCCTACAAGCTCTCCTGAACTTGTTACATCCATAACTTTTTCAATAGGTAATTACCTCTGTAATTGTGTGCTCATTGCCACTTGCAACTTGCACAACTACCACCTCCGCAACATAAATGTGTGCTAGCACTATGACTCATGAACAATGCTTAGCACTTTGAATCATCTACTAACAAGTATTTTACACCTAGTGTCCTATAATCACTAGTATAAGAGATAAGACTTATGCTTGATCTATGCAAAGATGCCCTATAATCTTGCTCCCAAGTTCACTTGTTGCTTTCCATTAATTCATTACACTTTGCAATGCCATTTTCATACTCGAATAGATCCTTCAATCCTCTCTAAATAATACCATTTAGTATCTCATTAGCCACCATAGCCCACTCTTAGAGTTAATGCACACTAGCATCATGGTCCTTACAACCCCTCATAACTCAAAAGACATTCAATAATGTCTTGGCTCTTGCGGTCCCACTCGACTGCATCCACTAATGACTTCATTAAGCTCATCCACCTGATGGCTCCCCTATTCAATGGCAAGGTGGGGTTGAGCATATAGCATCCTACACTTTAACTGGAGTTACACTCCACCTATGCACAAGCAAATGTGAACTCAATGTTATGAAGTCTCCTCGACTAAGCAATGATGTAGTGTTAGTCTGTTACCTCTCCTCTAAGTCATTATTGCCACTTTGCTAAGTAACTATGTAGCCTAGCCCACTACATCAAAGAATTATTGCCATTATTATATGACTATGATATGTTAACCCCTAGCATCTTACCTCGAATCTTATAGGTGATTGTGTGCTCTCTATCAACCTATAGATTGTGCATATTATCTCAATTCCTCTTAATCTCCGCCAAGCCTTCTGGCAATGCTCCTTTGAGCAATCTCCTATGCCTTCTGGTAGTGCTTCCTTGAGTAACACATGATTCCTCTAAATCATCTCAACATAATATGGAATCCTCCTTCTAGGGTAATCTTTTTTTCCCTCTGGCAATGCTCCTTTCAGCAACACAAACAATCCCTTTGGATCTTTTTAACATGATTTTGGACCACTCCCACTAGAACAATTTAATAATGCCCTTCAATTGTGATCATGCATTCTTGTATGACCAATGGCTTTACCCTTCAATTCCACCAATCCTTTAGCAATAGTCAAGCCCTTTGGTAAGACTAAGGCTTTTCCTACTAAATTAGTCATCAATTCCCTCATCCTACTGGATGGTAGGTTTACATCCATCAATGCTGCTACTATAAATAAGCATATACCAAAGTCCCACGTACATCAGCAAGCAACATAGCCCACTTAGCATAAATGCTTGGGCCCAACATACCAATCTACGGTCACTCAAATAAATCATCCTACTAGCATGTTAGCATCTCGAGTTGATCCAATCTCTTGCACCCCTTTGGTAAAGTCTTTGGCAACACCACTACTAAGTTTGTGAGAATGATAGCTTCGCACATCCTTTACATAGCCATTGGACAAGCCATATCAAAATCAATTATGCCTACTTGATCTTGACCCTTTGCCAAAAACCAAGTTATGATACCAAATGTCAAGAATTGGTAGCTCTCTAGTTGAAATTATGTGGCGCATGCTGCCCACTTTTGGCGAACATGCTAGTCTTCCCACTTAAAACCCACTTTTTGTCATGCATGGTAAAGATGATAGAACATCAAAGACTTATCATCCATATAATAAGTACCATGTACAATATGTCCCTAAGCTAATATTGTACATCATAGAAGTACTCATGCATACCAGATTACATGATCCTTCCTTACATGAAACCTTTAGGTAGTACAGACTATAAGGGATAATTGAATATAGAGAGGGACACTTTGTTTGGTTAGTTTATGCTTAATTCCATAATTTAGAATGTGCAGGGGATGGCTACAAACTAACATACTCTCGTCCCTAACTTAGTGTTTAGGTGCCTTATAAGCCCTTAGAACACCCTACCCCCTTAACGAATATTTTGAACTAAAGACCTTTTGGCAAAAGTAGACATAATTTTTTCAAACTGTTATAAGTCCTTTTTGTGATACTCTAACTGTTCGATTCACACTAAAACCAATTGACTCGAAGAAAAAAAATGAGGGAATTATAAAAAAATGTGAGAATTACAAATATAGACTTCTCTAACTTTACCAAATTCTTGAACCATCCGAAATGATCAAAATATCTCCAATTTGGAAAAATTGAAAAACATTAGTACACTAGTCATATTGTTTCCAAATTTTAGCCACAAGACCATTACAACATGCTAGAATTTTCTACCAAAACTTGTCTAAATCCGAGCATACTTGGCTATCCAATTGTCAGAACTACCAATTGTAACACCGGTCATGTGGGTCTAAGGTGGGAATAGTGCTATCTACTCAACTGGGATATTAGTGGTGAGGATCATGTATGGCTGCCCACGAGATTGAGATGAGAGAGAAATTTTGCTTAAAGGTGAGATGAGCTCCCCAGTAAAGAAACCTAATATCTTTGTTATTATATGGGTATAGGGATAGTGCTATCTACTCAACTGGGAAATTAATGGTGAGGATCATGTATGGCCGCCCACGAGATTGAGATGAGAGAGAAAATTTGCTTAAAGGTGAGATGAGCTCCCCAATAAAGAAACCTAATATCTTTGTTATCATATGGGTATAGGGATAGTGCTACCTAATATCTTTGTTATCATATGAGTATAGGGATAGTGCTCTCTGCTCAACTGGGATATTAGTGGTGAGGTTCATGTATGGCCACCCATGAGATTGAGATGAGATGAGCTCCCCAATAAAGAAACCTAATATCTTCGTTATTATATGGGTATAGGGATAGTGCTATCTGCTCAACTGGGACATTAGTGGTGAGTATCATCTATGGCCGCCCACGAGATTGAGATGAGAGAGAAAATTTGCTTAAAGGTGAGATGGGCTCCCCAGTAAAGAAACCTAATATCTTTGTTATAATAATAATAATAATAATAATAATAATAATAATAATAATAATAATAATAATAATTAGGGTCCCATGTTGCTTTAAAAAGAATGATGCGACCGGTTTCTAGCTTTTCATAAAATTTTATTGTTTTTCTCTCACATGTTTAAAGTCTCTAAATATTTTTACTACATGTGTGAATTTTTTAGAGTCAATTTATAAAATTTTATTGAAAAATTGTACGATTCTGTAAAAAAATTTTTGCAACATCATATTCTAAATATGACAAAATTTTGGAAACAATTATAAATTTTATGAAAACAAAGTTACCTTTTTTCTAGTAAAACCATAAAACTTCTACCGAAGCAAGGAAGCACAATAACCGAAGACAATCCTATAGCAGGAGTGCAAAAGCTAGCCAAAAAATCATATAAAACAGATATCTCGTCTTATATGGGGCAGAGAGCTGTTCTCTGCCACTTTCGGAGTAAAAAATTTAATAAATATTTTAAATTGCAACTTGGAATAATAATATTATTTTTAATAATCACATTTTTTTATGTTGACTGAAAGTTTTGTTATTTACAGTACACAGGTAATTGCAATTTAGAATTATGAATTGATCCAATCACAAAGAGATGAACAGAACATGCATGCGAGATAAAACTTTTCGAATTGTTCTGATCATCCAAAGGATGCTTAATCCCTTATTTGACATAATTAAAAATAAGAATTTATTTTATTTTTATATAAATTTCTTTTTAAAATGTTTTTTGATTTTAAGTGGAAAGAAATTTTCTTTTATATACAATTTCTATATCAGTTATATTTATGTCATTATACAATTCATCCAATTTAGCAAAAATTTCACTAAAATTTATTTTATTTGATTTAAAAAATATATTATATAAAAATTTACTTCCTTTTTAACATTATATTTATCATGATATTATCAAGTTTTACTTTTTAATTGAATTTCTTACATTTTTTTCAATACATTTCAACCAAAAGAATTTATTTATAAATGAATAGAAATTATTATTTTTTACAAAGTTATCAAACAATAATAATTTATTTGTAAATAAATTAAAATCATTTTTATATATTAAAATAAAATGAAATCAAATTTATAAGACTTTGATGATAAACTAACCCTAAAAAAAGCTATGATTAGAATTTAATATTAGCCAGCCAGATCTTTTAATCTTTTATGTTGTAGTGTGGAGGCCAAATCATGATTAGGCTCAGTATAGACTGACTGTAGCAAGCGAGAGTGAAGTAGTGATTTGGAGGAAAAATGATTTCAAATGCAAGCGAATATAAGTTAATACAATCTTTGTGAAACAATATTACCAAAAACGACAACCACAATTATTAATTGCAATTTAGAGTTACATAAGCCATTAATGGATGTCGTGTTGCAACGGTGGGAGGAGAGGCGAACGCGGAGTGGAGACGACGGTGCATTAGTGATGGTTGATGATTTGGATAGCAATGATGGATGAATAATTGATGTTTGTGGTGATGCAATATTAATAATGAATGTAGTGATAATGACATGAATAAATAATAATAATCATGATTTCCATAATTTATCATAAAAAATTTAAATATTTTTAAAATTATAGTTGTGTAGAGCATCAAGAGAGTAAAGTTTCTTTAGGAAATAGGCCCTTTTTTTAGAAAAATAAAATAAAAAAATAAATGCAAACCCTTTTCAGTCTTAAAGCGCTGCAAGTGCAAATATTCCTAGCATATTTTGGAGGACCACCGATAGATGTGATATATATATATATATATATATATAGAGCAAATATTCCTAGCAGATTTTAGAGGACCACCGATAGATGTGATATATATATATATATATATATATATATATAAACACGAAAACAAAATGACTAGAATTATTCATGTGCAATTATATAGGAAGACATTTCGAAGTTGGGAAAAATATGAAATTATAATTTTCTTTTCTTGGAAGGATGTTTATACATAATTCATTGTCTCTGACAATTCAACTACAACGAAAGATTCTTTTAATTGACATTTGTGCTTACCTCTACAAAAATGTCTCTCTCTAATTTAAGTCTAATATTGAAAAGATTGCAATTGTGGTACAAAAAATTATAATTAGAAATTAATCTAAATTAATTTCAATAAACAACAATCACTAGGGGGTGTCTGCTTTATTTAAAGTTAAATATTAACTATAAGAGCTCGTTGATGAAATACCTAAAAAGCGAAAGTTGATCTTCCTCTAAGCTAAACTAGAAAAGAAACTACCCCAAAAGACAAAAGGACCATATGCAACTAGCATTAGACATCCAATTCCTAGCTTGCTGCAAAAAACTTTCTACAGTGGACAATGAAATATCATCTAATTAAAAGCTTTGATCATGGTTTTTGAGTTATGGTTTTATTATTGACAACAACAGTTACAATTCTAATAATTATTATTTACACCAATAACACTGTATTTTATTTTATTATAAAATGTTATAAAGAAGTTATTAATTTAATTTGATTAAATTATCTAATTACATGTTATATATTTTCTCACAAATTATTTTATAAATCATATACTATTTCCCTTCTTTCCTATACTCATTCATAATATTATTCAATAAAATAATTATTATTATCTATTACTATATTTATGCTAATAATTATCATTTACGTTAAATAAATATGTATTTTATTCAATTATTATATATTATAAATGAGTTTCTGGTTTAATTTAATTAAATTTTGTAACTACATCTTACATTTTTAATTATTATGTTATTGTATAAGTTATATACTAGACCCTTTTCTTACTAGCATGCTCATTCCTATTATTATTTAATAAAATAATAGTTATAATTTATTATTCTAGTTACGTTAATAGTTATTACTTACACTGATAATTAAGTATTTTATTTTATTATAAAATATTATTAACCAACTATTGATTTAATTTAGTTATATTATTTGGTTAAAAACTTTAAAAGTCACTTTTTAAAATCATCATCATCTAAAGTTGTAAAATTGATGATATTTTTATAAAAGAAGAAAATTTTAGAAATTAATTATTACAAAAAGTTCATGTCTTTTGTCATGATATTTTAAATATTGTTTACTAAAATAATTGTTATCAGAAATTATGAAATCAGTCACATCTTTTATATATATGAGAAAATTTTTAAATATCATTTTTTTAAAAAAAATTAGGGTGTTTATTTTTTACGTTAATTCCCACAAGTGAACTAATATTTAATTATTTCTATAATTTAAACATTAAACGTCAGTTCATATAGGTGAACTAACATAAAAAATTTTCTATTATAAATAAAGAAAAAATATTTTCATTGTCATTCTCGCACACTCTCTCTTGTTTGTTTCTAAATACAATCTTTGTCTTCGTTCACCTTTGTATACAGAATTTTAGATCTCATTTTGTCCTCCACTGTATGTGAATGAGCTAGTGATACTTTTTAAACTAGCACAAAACATGAAACAAATACCCTGTTTTAAATTATTAATTCAAAATATAAGAGTTTGCATTTTTCAAATCACTTCATGTTTCATTTCTTCGATTTTTTACACATTTATTAAAATATTTTTTAATCTTCATTTTATTATTTTTGAGGTTTTATTTAACTTTTAAATGTCTATTTTATGGTTGATATAATATTGTACCGGAGCCCAAAATTGATCTAAAAACGATGAGAGATAGAAAAAAGTAAGTATATATATATATATTTTGAGATGGCAAGCCGCATTTTGCATTTTGTAACTGGATAGATTTAGGAAAGTTATATGAAAGAAAAAATAATCATCCTAAACCAAGTATGAAATTGTGATCATTTAAAATTTTTAACTCAAAAAAATAAGATATTACATTTATTTCATTTTTATTGTAAATATTTTGGCAGGCAAGTGAAAAACCAACATTTAGAAAAAAATATTATGTAAGTATTTGATATTGGTTTTTTTCAAAAAAATAAATGTAAAATGTAAAAAAATTAAAAAGATTTTAAAAGAAAAAACATTATTTTTTGGTAAAAAAATTAACATCATAACTTTTTCTACATCAATTAAAAAAATTAATATGGAATGATCTTGTATATGTCAATTCTGAATAGACATTAGTTTAGTAAAATAACTTATTATAATTGTATTTCGATAGTAATGATAAAAAATATATGGGAAAATGATTTGCACGTAGTTTATTCTTTTAGTTGATAGTTACCATCAAGTACGTCTATGAACCACAGAACATTTAAGTATTATAAGTTAATGAAGATATTTTTATTGATTGTGATTTCTTTAATTTTATAAGAACTTCTTTTTAGATTAATGTAATGCATCTTTAAAAGATAAATAAAAAAAATTCATTATATAAAATAATACATTAATTAATAATTAAATGTTCTAACAATTAAAAAATAATTTAGTTTGAATCATCGGAGAAATAGGTCACTCGTAATGGCTTGTACGAAAACTTGGAAAGGAGGATAAAGTTGTCCAAACAGAGTGTAATGTGCTGACTAATGACTATATATATATGTGTGTGTATGTATGTATATATAATCTTTAAAGGGGAAAACTTAGTTAAACTAATTTGAGCTGCTTCTTAGGATTATATTGGCATAGTTCTTACTTAATTTGAAAGCCCCAAATCTAATTTATAAATTAAAATACTACAAAAGTTTATTATAATAAAATCTCATAGATTGTTTTCTTAACTTTTGCAAGACATCCAAAATTATGTAATTTCATTATAATAAATCTTGAAATTTGTTGGACAGGATTTTAGATAATTTTAGGTGCCAATTTGATACAATTTAAATTACTAAAGTTCTATTTATTTTTGAATTAATGAGACCGAGTTAGATTAATAATAATACTATATTCTCTTCTCAATCAAATATAAACCTACAAATGTCCAAATTAAATTCTAGAAAAAAAAATTGTGGACTTTCTCTTACATTTTCAATAATTTAAAGATTATTCAAAATGAACTTCTAAAATTCAAGTTATAGTTAAAAAAAACTGAAAGAATATTGAAATCTAATATTAATTAAATAATTTAATAATATTTCAAAATCATGATTTAGTTATCAAACAGGGTCAAATTCATTTAAATAAACTAGTCAAAATCATGAATGTCTGCCACATTATTGTAGTTCTGGGCCCCACCTCCATGTGATGACCGATAAATAGCCTATAAATAGCAAAGCGCGTTCGAGGGTTAGAAGCATAGTAAAGAAGCAGTATACTAAATTTCCGTGTTTGCGGGCTTCCAATAGCGCAGGTGAGACATATCCTTATAATATTTTTATCTATTGCGACATTAATTCTTTCTTTTAACTCTCTTTATCAGTACAATATTTCCTATTTCTTATACTTTTGGTGAATCATAGTATTTCTTAATTTCAAAAGAAGATAATTTTTTTGGTAATAACTAAAAATAGATAATTGCTCTCTTCATGTCAGTCCTTGCCATAAATAAAAGATTTAAAGGAAGGTTTTTATTATGCTTCATTTATAAATAAGACAGGTATTGTAAGTTCATAAACATATCTATATCTATATGATTTCAATAAACTATAACAAAGGTCAATATGATTTACTCTTTGTTTTAGTTTTTGTTTATTTTGATGAAAAATATTTTTCATAAAATATAAATATAAAATGTAAGATAAAAGAAATTATTTTATTTGTTTAATATTAAATATGAAAAGTTTAGATAAAATAAATTCCTTTTTTTAAAAAATGGATTTACTTTCCTAACAATGGTTAGATTTTACTCCATTCAACTATGAAGTCGTAAAATTTGACCCCTTAAACTATAAAAACTGAAATTTTACCCCTTCAATTTTATAAAACTTAAATTTTACTTTCACTGTTACTAAGTTAACAGTCATAACACTTAATAGCGGTTCTGTAACATTTAGTGGTGATTAAAAATTAATGCTATCATCCCTAGCAGTAGTTCAAAACCACCGATAAGCAAAATTTTTTTCAAAAATTAGTAAATATAGTAATAATTTTCCTATTAGATTCCATTAAGTTAGTAATGGTAAAAATTGCCACTAAGTGAAATATGATAACAGCAGTTTTCCTAGCAAATTTCATTAAGTTAGTAACGATAGGGTAAAATCCAAATTTTATAAAATTAAAGAAGGTAAAATCTAATAACCCTATAGTTGAAGGAGATTAAATGCAATTTTTCCTAATAATAATAATTTTATAGGTCCCATGTTCCTTTGAAAGGGAACGATGCGCCTATTTGCAGTTTTTCATAAAATTTTATAGTTTTTCTAACTCAAGTTTAAAGTCTCTAAATATTTCTACCACATGTGTGAATTTTTTAGAATCAATTTATAAAATATTGATAAAATTTTATAAAAAAATTTACGGTTTTACAAAAAATTGTAACTTCATATTCTAAATATTTACAAAATTTTAAAAAAAGACAAGTTTTTGTAGAAAAAGCTACTTTTTTTATATAAAATCATAAACTATCGATTGAAGAATGCAAGATCCTATTTTTTTTGGACTAATAAAAAAATTCAAACTTTTTAATGAACAATTTTTGAAAGTGAATTTTTTTACAGAATAATTAACAATATAGTTATCAAACACAGAAATAATTAGCAATGTGACACATAAAATAACTATAAATTATAAAATTAAATTAAAAAATAGAAAATAAATTTTTGGGCTAATCCCAAAAAAATTGTAACTTTTTAATAAAAAACTTTTAAAATTGAATTTTTTTACAAAATAATTAATAATACAGTAATCAACACAACAATAATCAACAATATAATTTATAAAATAATTATAAATTACAAAATTAAATATTAAAAAATAAAATAAATTGAAAAATTATCAAAATACTATAAAACGAAAAAAATTTACCAATTAAAATATGCAATAACATGAGGTGAAAATAATGGCGGCGGCGGCAGAAAGCACGATAGCCGGAGGCAGCATTCCAATGCGTCGGCGCTGAAAGGAAAAAGGAAGAAGAGAAAAGGAAAAGAGAAAAGTAAGAGGCTCGCATCGACGCTTATCATGCTTCATATTTCATCTTCATTTGTGGGTCGGCTAGGCATACAACGGGGTTTCCCGGCTTAATTAACCTTTATTATACTAGGAGTTTTTGTCTATTGCAGTTTTTTTGGTATTTCCGAGTTGGCATGCTTCTAGAAGACAATTGAGTCTTAAGTAAATAGTGGGTGCTATGACGCTTTTTTAACCAAAAAAAAAAGTGACAAAAGTTATTTAATTAAGGCATACAAATAAAGATTTGGAGTTAAACATAAGATATCAGGGATAAAAAGTCCCAAATGCAATATTCAATATTACTGCACAGTAAAGAATTCTATTAGTTGATATGAACTTTTTTACTTATTGTAATAGTCTGTATCATGGGACTAAATCTTATTTGATAGCAACCGGCACTAAATTTACCCACAAGACAAGTTGTATAGCATTTATAATATATATGGGAGAGCTTGCCGCTAAATATTTCGATCTTTATACTACCAATCCGTGCAGTTGGTGGAGAGTGTTGAAAATGGAACATGCACTTGAGGATAATACAGTCCGAAACAACCAAACGAGCCATCCAGCAAAGGAGACATGTTGTGGAAAGTTCATGAATTGGTTCAGGCATAAGGATAAGGGTAAATGGTTGGAGAACATGAGAGGAATGCTAAGTCTGGTTTCCACAATGATTTCAACCATCACCTTTCAATCTTCAATCAACCCACCCGGTGGCGTCTTCCAAGCAAGCGAAAAAACCACCGTTGAAGATTTGCAAAAGTGTCCAAACATTCCGGGCACTCCATGTCCCGGAACAGCTATTTTACCTCTTTTAGATCGTGAGGGGTATCATAAATTTCAAGTTTACAATACATTCTGTTTTATTGCATCTCTTTGCGTTACACTTCTCCTGGTAAGTGGAGTTCCTCTAAATCATAGCTTTCTAATTTGGATCTTATTATTCGGCATGATTCTCACTCTCAGTTTCCTCACGCTTACCTATCTGTCTGCGATGCAATTGGTCTGCCCAGTGGATGATGAGGTTTGGTACCAAACCACAAAGATTATTGAAAAGTCTATATATTGTTGGTTAGGAATCGTTGGGATAGTAGGTGTGATTGTTACAATCCGGTTCTTGGTTTGGCTTGTGACGAAATGCATCAAGGTTTTCAGGAGTTTGAAGTCAAAAGTTTAAAGGAATTAAGTGGGAGATTCAGCGAATCTCGTGTGGGAATTGCAAATTATGTCGTGTTCATGGCTAGGGTTTATTAGACGCTTATTATGTAAGATATATATCATGTCTTGTAATTGATGTGTGATGTCTTAAGTAATGTATCCTATTGTGTCATGGGGAGTATTTGTGTGCAAGTGTCTTGTGTGTAAATTTGGTGAGTGATTGGGCAATAAAGCAAGTTATTAGAGTTATTTTAATTCCATTATTTGGTATCCATCTAAAGATAACACTAAAAATACACTCAATTAATTATAAATAGAGAAGAGTAAGAAGGGGGACAGATATCTCGTTAATTCGAGTCCAATTACAGCAGGAAAGCTTTAATCCTCTACCTTGCATTTAAGTGCTTACATATGTGTAATAAATAAGAACTAGGTAATGAATTTAGACAGTCTCATCCTATCTAGATTATATAGAGAATGATAGTATTTTTGATAGCATATTATGATTATCAATTATAATTAATGCAATAAATTCATTGTAACATACATTATATCATATAATACCTAATTACTTATTTCATGATTACCAAGTTACATACGTATCTTATGATTATCATAAATCATTCTATCTTTGATGTTTGGAGACCAAATACCTTATGTTAGACTTTTATATATCATGAAAATATAATGTAGATTAGATATGGTATATTACATGGTCACTATAATTGTCACCTTTGAATGATGTTTTATAGATAATTTAAAAATTATAAATATATTATTTGTGAAATTTATTTTATATAAAATTAAATTTATTTAACTTTCCATATACTAATCATTTGTCCCTTTTGATTAAGATTTGAAAGTGGTTTTTTCCCACCATTAATCGGTCTTTCCTGTATTTAGGACTCGGGCTATATGCCCTCTTTTCGATAGTGAAAAGCTCTCAAATAGGCTGGTACTAATGCTTTATTTGGAAGGGGGGAAAGAAAATAGGGGAAAAAGAAAATTTTGATAGAAGAGAAAAGAGGGGATGAAAAGATAAAATATGTGGTTATAATTTTTTTAAACTTTTAAATTTTAAAATTTTTTCTCTTTTATTTTCTCCCTTTTCCAAATTTTAAAAATTTCTCTTCTCTTTTCTCCCTCCTATTTTCTCCTCTACCAAACAAAGGCTAAACATGCCAATGCTCTCTTTTAAAGCCCAGGAGTTCATTCAATTATAAAAAATCTAGAACAGTGAATCCCATATTATCTCCTCCTTCTGGTAATAGGAATCTGTCCTACCCCTATCGGTCATCTGGAAAGGCTCATCCCTTGCAATTCAATTGGAAAATGCTTCCTAATGATAACCCTTTCTATTTTATCTCAACAAACCTTGTCGTAGTTTTGGCCAAACGGAAGGACCAGTTTCTAATTAGTAGCTTATTTTGCGCCAATGTGCAAATACAAGTACTGGACAATTGTTTTATATAATAAAGCGGTTGTCAGGAATCCCAATATAGCTGTACTATTTTATCTTCTTCATAGTCTTCATCATTTTTGTGGCCAAAGGGATGTCTTGGCCGAAAGAAAATGTACGGAAACTCCTTGCTCTGAAGCAGCTGTAAGTTTCCAGCTGTTATTGTTAATATCTCGTTGAATTAAGGACCTTGAAAACTCCATTGAGAGTCAGAACGTTATCATAACGCGGTATCTTGGATTCGGTAACATATAGTTTCAACTAGCAAAAGACAATAGGATGGAAAATTATATTTTCTCACGCATAGGGCATATTCAAAGATTAAAAAATTGTGAAATTAATTTTAGAGCACGTGTTATGTACGAATTTATAGATATTTCTAATTATTTATTAAAATTTATATTTATTAAATTTACATATTTGTAAATGAATAAAAAATAAAAAAACATGAAATCACAATTGATATTTAAGAGAGTATTAACTAATGTTTAATTTTTAGGTATAATTAAATAGAATCAATTTTGTCTCAACAAAAAAAGAAAAATTCATTGTGAAGATTTTTATCGTTGGACATTGATCTGGATAATAACAATATGAAAACTTAAATTTGGGATACGATTTGCACATTATTATTTATGTTATATAACTTGATGTTATTCATTTCAATATTGAGCAGCCATTACTAAGAGTAGATGAGAAAAATAATAGAGAAAAGGAATAATCATTTGATAAATAAATGAGATAATTTTATATGTTCTAATGCTTTGTTTTTTTTATTTTTTTATAATTTAAGTTTGTCAGTTTATTATAAAAATATTTTAATAAAACCTAGTGGTTTAATATAATTAAATTAATTAACAAAGAAAAGAGCATTGTAGGTATAACAGACTACATAATAAAAATATAAAAAGGAAGGTACACTTGTGAAAATAGATATCTTAATCACTCATTTTTATTTCGAGGAGCAAAAATCTTATCTTTGTAGTAATAAAATTATAAAAAGAAATGAAGAATAGATGTTGGTTGTCAAATGCAAAAAGCAAGATTTCTTTCAAAAAATTTTCTTTGAAACTTCTCTTATAAACGTTACAAGTGAGTTCTAATATAATATTATATTTGAAATTTAATATTTAAAAATTTACAAAATGAAAAAATAAAGCTTGATCTCTTAAGATACTTTGTTAAAATTGTGCTATTTAGTTTATTTTGTAAAATAAAATAATTGGTTATATATAAATTTTTTGATAAAATTCAACTTGATTATAGTATATTTAATATGAAATATAACACTTGAAAATTGACATCAACAAAATGTTAATAAATAAATTTAATTTCATTATCTTTGCATTTTAATTAAAAATATAATACAAAAATTAATTAATTCAATTCATGCTTAGTATATTAAAGTTTTAACTTATTTAAAATATTACATAATAAAAATAAAATATACTATACTATATCTATAAATTCAGTTATATTAACATGTAAGTTGTAAACAATAGAAGTGAAAATGCAAAATATATATATATTTAATGAAATATATAAAAAATAAAAATAATGTGTGCACCATAAAATCTTTACAAAATTTTATTTAATATATATTTAATTTAAAATATATAACTTAAAATTTGATATAAAAATTCACAAATTTTGTGTAAATAAATTTCATTTTAATATTCAAAATTTTAACTAAAAATAGTATTTATAATTAATTCATTTGATTAACAATTTTAGTATTTATGTTTTAAATTATTTCTAGTAAATAACCAAGCTTGAGTTACACACAGGTTAGTATTTAATAAAAATATAATAATTTATTTATATATTAAAATATATTATTAAATTTATAAAAATAAATTATGTCCATTTATATTATTTTCAATTTTATTATTTAATTTTTCATTTCAATGAATAAAATTAATTTAGTTAGGCTTAAGTTGCAGTCTCTTTCTTTTTTTCCTAAGGAAATGAAAGTTGCATGCACTTGTTTTTTTCCTAATGTACACTGTATAATTCATAAATTTTGTTTAAAATATATCATAAGTATTGGTTCATTCTATATATTTAAAATTTTTACTATTTATTTTTCTAATTTTATTTAAGTTATAAAATTAATGGAACTTAAATATATAAATATATTTTATACCACCACATGTTTATAAATTATTACTTTGTAAGAAAATTTCTGAAGTCATTTTTACTTTTTTTAATTTTTAATTACATTTCTTTTTAATAACATAATATCTCTGTATTCATTAATAATATATATAATTATTAATTCAATATAAATTAAATTAATTTAGACATATATGGCATCATTTGGTTAATTAAAGTAATGCCATTTTTCAGGTATTTTTATATCAATGTATTTCAATATTTATGAAATAATACTTGAGATACAAAGCTTTGATAAAGTTTTATTAATATGTATTTAATTTAGTATATAGTACTTAAAAATTAATAACAGGAAAATATTGATAAAATTTAAATAAATTAATTAAAATTTAATCTTCAAATATTTACATTAAATAATAGAATATGTAATTAATTTTATTAATAATTATTCTATTAAAATTTTAATTTATTTAAAATATTTATAAAAATTAAAAATTAAAATAATGTAATATCTATACTATTGAGCGCTATTGATATCTAAGTTTACGAGCAATATAAGTTGATATTATAAATGAAAAAAAAAAGAAAAGAAGAAAATAAAAAGAGGAGAAATAATGCTTAACCTAATAAACGATAAAAATTAAAGGTAAAATATATTATAAAACCAATTAATTCAATAAATAAAAATTGAATTTATGTAAAATATTTTTATGATAAAAAAGAATATATACTATGATAAATTTATATTATTCTATAATATTTGAGCTGTAAATAAATTTAAAAAAAATAAAAAATAGTATATGAAATATGATGCCTTGATAAAATTTCAAATGATATGTATTTAATTTAACATATGGTATTTTAAAATTTATATAAAAATAAAAATAACATTTAAATAAATAAATTTTATTTTAATCTCCAAGTATTAGTTTTAAAAACTAGAATATGAAATTTTTTAATTTAATTAAATAATTATAAACTACTATTTAAATTTATTTAAAATATCTATAAAAATTTAAAATAAAATATATATTATCATATTTATATTATTTGATAATATTAATATTTAAATTATAAATGATAGAAATAAACATAAAAATTAAAAAAGAAATGAAACCGATAAAAAAGGAAATAATACCTGAGTTATAAAGTAATAAAAGTTAAAAATATAATATATAACAAAATAGACTAATTTAATTTATTTAAAATATTTTTAACACAGAAAGAGATTCTTTTGTATTAAATTTATATTACTTAACAGTGTTTGATTTATAAATGATATAAGCAAAAAAATTAAAAAATGTGAAATAGTACAAGAGATATAAAATTTTAATAAACTCTCCCTTGATATATATTTAATTTGACATATAGTACTTAAAAATTAATAAAATAAAATATTAAAAAAATTAAATAAATATATTTAATATTAAACTTTGAATATTATTATTAAAAAACAGAACATATAATTAATATATTTTATTATAAAATTTTAATTCATTTAAAATTATTTATAAGAATTTAAAAATAAAATATATAGCATTATATTTATAATATTTAATAATATTAATGTTTGAATTATAAGTAACAAAAGTAAACTCTATAAAGAGAAATAAAATATATAATAAAATAAATTAATTTAATTAATAAAAGCTTTAAGTTATTTAAAATATTTTCATCCAAAAATTATTCTGTATTAAATATAATTTATAATATTTAATAGTATTTAATATTTTAAATTATGGGCTATGAATAATATAATATAAATATAAATAAAAAATAAAAAGGAATAGTGTTAGGTAGGAAATTTTTTTTTCCATAACTCAACAAGTGTCCCAAAAAAAAATCACTCTCCCCACAAAAAAAACTCTATATTTTTAGTATGTATGATGTGTGGTTTGAACATATGATTTCTTTTAAAAAAAAATAAATTGTGAATTGTAAGTAATCACAGATAAAAATGACATCACTTAATGCACATTGGTTTGAGGGAATACCAATGTGTATATTAGAGCATCAACATTTTAAAAATATGAAAAAATTTTAGGTTTCATTTATTTTGGTGAAAAATATTTTTATAAAAATATAATTATAAATAAAATGATAAAAAAATAATGTTATATGTTAAATATATGGAGTTTTGTAGAAGATAATTTCCTCTTTTTTAAAGAATAATTATTTTTTTCATTACCATAATTTTATGTATCATTCTTATTTAGTATTAAGGTATAAAAATAATATGTCTCTCCTTTAGTTAGCGTATGAGATTTTCTTATGAAAAATATTTTTCAAAAAATAAATAGATCCCTAAGATGCTAGTTTTGAAAAAACACGAACATATTTTTTCATGTAGTACTTTAGTTATTAGTTTCTAAAATAACTAACATATAAAATCGTCATATTAGTGACATTTTTGTAAATAAGAAGAAAACTTTAGACATTGATTTAAAAAAAATTAATGTGATTTTTCCCATGAGATTTTAGATATTAATTTTTAAAATAACTATCATTTAAAATCATGCAACTAGTGAAATTCTTGTTAATAAAGAGAGAAGTTGTAAATGCCGGTTCTTTAAAAATAAAAAGGAATTAACATGTTTCTCCCCATAAAACTTTAACTGTCAATTTCTAAAGCAATCATTGTCTAAAAGTTGTAAATTGGTTATAAATAAGAGGAAAAAAATTTAGAAATCAATTATTAAGAAAACTTACATATTTTTCTCTTGCAATGGTTAATAAAATAATTATAGTATAAAATTATAGAATTGGTCACATTTTTTTAGATATATGAGGAAAATTTTAAATGGCAGTTTTTTTTTAAATCATATGTTTACTTTTGAAGTTAATTTCCACAAGTGAACCAATGTTTAACAATTTCTAATGTCTAAATATTTAGGTGAACCAACATCAAAAGATTTGTGTTAAAAATAACGTAATTTTTTTTATTATCATTCTCACACTTTCTCTTTTGTTTGTTTCTAAATACAATCTTTGTCTCCATTCTACTTTTCGTACAAAATTCTAGATCTCACTTTGTTCTTGGCCACATGTGAATGAGCTACCAATACTTCTTAAACTAGCATAAAACATGAAACAAATGCTTTGTTTTAGATCACTAGTTCAAAATATAAGAGTTTTCTTTCTTACTTCCATTTTTCAGATCATTGTCTCTTTCATTTATTTATTTTTTTGCACACATTTTTAAGAGATTTTTCTTTGTATATTCTTTTTTTATAACTTTTAAGGTTTCATCTAACTTTTAAATGTTTATTATGTGTTGTATATAATGTTATACCAAAGCCTAAAATTGGTCGAATAATGATGAAAGATGAAAAAAAGTAAGAAAAAAGATCATCAAAACATTCATTTTTCCTATTCTTAGATGGCAAACTGCATTCGGCAATTTACAAATAGGAAGATCTTGAAAAGTTATATAAAATAAAAAAGTCCTAAATTATGTGTAATATTGTGATAATTTAAATTTTTTAACTTAAAATACATGTTTTTTAAGGGTGTTGAATTTATTTCATTTTTATTATAAATATTCTAGTGGATAAGACAAAAAAAAATATTATGTAAGTGTTTGACATTGGTTATTTTTCTAAAACCAAACGTGACATGTTAAAAAAAATAAAAGTTTTAAAAAAAGAGACGTTGATTTTTTCAATAAAAAATGAACATCATAACCTTTTTCTACATCAATTTAAAAATATTATGAAATGATCTAATGTACAATATTGCTCGTATATGTTGGTTTCTAAATAGATATTAATTTAATAAAATAACTTATATGTAATTCTATTTCTATAGTAATGATGAAAATATATGAGAAAATGACTTGGATTGGTTTATTCTTCCTTAGTTAATAGTTACTATCAAGCAAATATACGAACAACAAAACTTTTAAGTATTATAAGTTAATGATGATATTTCTATTAATTGGGATGTTTTAATTTTATAAGAACTTTTTTTCAGATTAATGTAATGCATCTATAAAAGGTAAATAAAAAACAATTTCTTTATATAAAATAAGACATTAATTAATTTAATACTTAAATGTTCTGCCAATTGAAAAGAAATAACTTAATTTGAAATCATATTCAAATTAACACAATTGTGATAATCATTTTTTTAAGAGCCGAAGTAGTTAATTAAACTGCCAAATCTCACTGGTAAGAAATTGAAATCGAAAGCAAATAATTTCAAATGACATCTAACGCGATGTGGACCAAAGGCATAAGTTACACATAAGGAAGGATGACAATAATTTTGGATCTAATGAGTCTTACATAAATCAATTGATAGATATTAATCAAGCGAGTTAAATTCAAATTAGATGCAATGGTTTGAGTTTGAATTTAACTATTAAATATTCTATTGGTCTTGAATTCCTTTCAATATTACTATAGTTTATGTGCATTGTTTCATATTAAAAATTATTATTGAATATACTTTAACACATAGTTAGGATGAATATAAATTAAATTCAAGAGAATAGAAGTCAATTATTGAAAATAGAAGCAAATAAGGAGGTTTCAAAAATAATTTTAAATGAAATAATTAAAAGCAAAATTAAGGTGAAACTAATAGAACATGATAGTCCATTCCAAAGGATATGATGCTTCAATTTTTAAATTTATCATTAATGCTCATTATAGTTTACTAATAATTTGACTATTTAACTAAAAATTATTTTTAAATTGATAGTAATTGCATTTTAATTAGAATAAACATCTAATTAATTAATCTTCCATTACTAATATCAATTTAGAATAAGTGCCTAGACCTAATTAATAATACCCTTAAACATATAATATAAGGTTAAGGTCGAATCTAACAATTTTAAAAGTGAAAATTGCTAAATTCAGTTTTAGTTTTCTTAAACAATTAATGATCCACCCAAATGTCAAATCATCAAAGCCTAGTTATTATTGATTACAATCAACCACAACAAGTGAGATTTAATTACATTAAATTATTTAATTATAGATTATAATAGATAATCTATTAACCAATCATATTTATCAAACATTTGAAGCAGTCATTTACAACAAAAGTAGAAAAATAAGAAATAATTAAATCAAAAATAAAATTTAGAGTAGGGTCTTAAAATCAAACTAAGTTAGAGTATTAATCGCTTTTATTGTCAAAAGAAATCAACTACTCTTAATTATTTACATGGAAACTTGGAGAAATGGATAAGTTGTCTAACTAGAGTGTAATGTACTGCCTAAGAACCTTATATACCTGATCTCAAGAGGAGAAAACCTAATTAAAATTGGTTGAGCTGCTTCTTAGGATTATACTAATAAAAGTCTTACTGAATTTGGAAGCCTTAATCTATAAATCAAAATATTATAAGAGTTTATTACATTAAAATCTCAAAGGTTGTCCTCTTAGTTGCTATAAAAACCTGAAAATTATGTGATTTCATTAAATTAAGTAAATTTGTTAGATTGGATCTAAGGTAATTTTAAACACTAATTTGACATAATTTAAACCTTAAGAGCTCTATTTATTTCAAAATTGGTGAGATTGAGTTAGATTAAAAAATACTGGATTCTCTTCTTGACCAAACATAAACTTACAAATGTCCTAACTAGGCTATGAGAAAAATACAAAAATTATAGAATTTCATTTTAGATTTTCAACAATATAAAAATTATTCAAATTGGACTTGTGGAACTCAAGGTATGGTAAAAAATTTAAAAGACTGTCAAAATCTAATATTAACCAAATAATTTAATAGTATTTCATAATCAAGACTTAAACACCAAACAAAACTAAATTCATATAAATAAGCACAAATGCATCTTAAAAGAATAATATAAAATATTATACCCATCAATAACTCACTCGAATAACATAATTTATAACAAAACAATTATATTAATAAAAAATAATTTTATATATTTTTTAATCAGATCCTTAACGAGTTGAAGTCCTTAACAAATTTAAAATAACAAATTCGGATCGATTTTAAGGCAAATTTAGAGGATTCACTTCTATCGCCATACATGGGCACATCAGTAAAATGGAAGTTTGCCACATTATTGTAGTTCCGCCCCCCCCCCCTCCATGTGATGACTGTTGAGTTTATAGCATAGTATTGGAGCGTCGAGTCTATAAATAGCCAAGCACGTTAGAGGGCCAGAAGCATAGTACAGAAGCAATATACCAAATTTGCATGTTCGTGGGCTTCCGGTAGCTCAGGTGAGAATATATTCTTGCCATATTTTCATCTATTCCGACGTTAATTCTTTCTTTTGCCTATCTTTGTATTATAAGTACAATATTTCTTATTTCTTATGCTTTTGGTGAATCATAGTATTTCGTTATTTCTAAGAGTAGATAATTGCTCTCTTCATGTTAGACATAAAATGAAGACTCAAAGGAATTTTTTTTAATTATGTTTCATTTATAAATAAGACAAGTATTGTAAGTTCATAAACAAGAAAATGTATCATTATATTATAATTTTAATAAACAAGAATCCTGGGGGAGCTTGTCGGTAGTGTTTAACATAAATATGAGCCTAGGATTTAAAAAACAGTTCGCGACCGTAATATTCTCGCAATATTGCATTTTCAGAGTAGACCGCATCTGCGATTTTTCGTAATTTTATACCATTATGGCCATATTTTTCTGTATTGATCTGCATCACAATGCAATCACAACTGCGACCGCAACCGCAATTTAAATCCCTGATATGAGCTACAAGAGCTCGTTGATGAAATATTTAAAGATCAGACCACAGTTTTTTGTTTAAATGGTATTTGAAGTACTTTGAATGTTTTGTTTTCTTTGTTATATTTAAAATTTAATTTTTAATTTTTATATGTGTGTGTTTAATAATTTATTTTTTTTATTTATTAGGAAAAAAGTAGTTGATCTTCCTCTAAACTAAACTAGAAAACCAACGGTCCAAACAAAAAGCCATATGCAACAAGTAGTGGACATCCAATTCCTAGCTTGCTGCAAAAAGTTTTCTACAGTAGACAACGACATCTCATCAAATTAAATCTTTGATCATGGTTCTAAGTTACGATTTTGTTGTAATTAATGATCTTATTTTGTAGTCAAACTGAGAGATTGGGAACTTCATTGCACAATGGTGAAATAAGCTCTGCACCACCGCTTACAGAGCAAAAATTTCGAATACGAAAAGATGAATAAAACCTGCAAAATAAAACTTTTCAAAACGCCAAAGAATGTCCGAATAGATCGTAACGTTAGCGGACCAAAACTTTCATTACATCTACCTTCGATATTTGATTTAATTATATTGGATATCTTTTATTTTTTAAAATTATATATATTCCTCTCTTATGCATTTTTTAATTATTATAAAATATAATAATTTTGATTTTGTAATTGTGATTTCTTTCATTATATTATTTTTAATAATTGAAAAATAATTTTTTTATATTTTTATATATGAGTTTACATTTTCTTGGAAAAAATATAAATTTATTGTGTTTTTATTATCCAATAAAAGAATATATTTATATATAAAAATATAAAAAAAATTATCTTCCAATCCACTCATAACAAATAATATTAAAATCAAAATTACAGTTAAATAATTAAAATTATTGTATGTCATAATGATAATGAAAGAATAAATAAAGGTAAATCTATATAATATAAAAATGAAAATATTAAATATAATTAAATCAAATTTTATAAAAATATAATTTATCCAAGTTATTATGGTGTTTCATTTATTGATTGTGTGAATATGGTTGATCTTGTTGTACTATCCCTACTTTAGATTAATGTAATCTAGAGAGATATAGTGCGATCTGCTTAACTGGGATATTTGTGGTGAGGACGGTGCATGGCCGACCACAAGATTGAGATGTGAGAGAAATTTTGCTTAAAGGTGAGATGAGCTCCCCCAGAAAAATCCTGATATCTTTGTTATTTTATAATAATAATAATAATAATAATAATAATTGCTTTAAAACAGAACGATACTACTTGTTCCAAGTTTTTCATATATATATATATACATATATATATATATATACATATATATATATACATATATATATATATACATATATATATATATACATATATATATATATACATATATATATATATATATATATATATATCAAAACATGCATTTTTGCGATTCTGAGATGGCAATCCACATTTGACATTTTGCAATTGGATAGATTTAGAAAAATTATGTGAAATAAAAAATCACCCTTAACCAAGTGTGAAATTGTGGTCGATTAAAAATTTTAATTCAAAATATCTATTTTTAATAAAATATTAAGTTTATTCTATTTTTATTATGAATATTTTGGTGGATAAGTGAAAAATCAATATGTAAAAAATATTATGTAATTATTTGATTTTTTTTAAAATCAAATCTGAAATGAAAAAATATTGAAAAGATTTTAAAAGAGACATTAATTTTTTGGTAAAAAATTAGTATTATAACTTTTCTACATCAATTAAAAAATTAATATGAAATGATGTAACACACAATATTATTTGTAAATGTCAGTTTCTGAATAGCCATTAGTTTAATAAAATAACTTATGTATAATTGTACTTCGATAGTAATGATAAAAATATACGGGAAGATGACTTGGACGAAGTTTAATCTTCCTTAGTTAACAGTTGCTATCAAGTACATCTATGAACCACAAAACATTTAAATATTACAAATTAATGACGATATTTCAATTAATTACGATTTTTTTAATTTTATAAGAACTTATTTTTGGATTAATGAAATGCATCTTTAAAAGGTAAATGAATAAAACAATTTCATCATATAAAATAAGACATTAATTAATATGAACCACAAAACATTTAAATATTATAAATTAATGACGATATTTCAATTAATTACGATTTTTTTAATTTTATAAGAACTTATTTTTGGATTAATGTAATGCATCTTTAAAAGGTAAATGAATAAAACAATTTCATCATATAAAATAAGACATTAATTAATAATTAGATGATCTAACAATTGAAAAGAAATAATTTAATTTCGCCATCAAAAGAAATAAATTACTCACCGTGGCTTAAATAAAAATTTCGAGAGGAGGATAAAGCTGTCTAAATAGAATGTAATGTGTTGCCTAATAACTATCTATATCTAATATTTAAAGGAAAAAATATAATTAAACTAGGTTGAGCTCTCTTTTAAGGTTATATTGACATAGGTTTTGCTCAAATTGAAGCCCTAGACTTAATTTATAAATTAAAATATTACAAAAATTTATTACAATAAAATCTCATAGTTTGTGCTCTTAACTGTTATAAAACTCCTAAAATTATGTAATTTTATTGTAATAAATCTTAAAATTTGTTGGACTGGATTTTAGATAACTTTAGGTGTTGATTTGGTACAATTTAAACCACTAAAATTTTATTTATTTTTGAATTAGTAAGATTGGATAACAACACTGAATTCTCTTTTTGGCCAAGTACAAACCTACAAATGTCCAAACCAAGCTCCAAGAAAAATACAAAAGTTGTAAATTTTCCTTTTAGATTTCCAAAATTTTAAAAATTGCTTAAATTGAACTTGTGGAACTCAAATTGTGCTAAAAAATCTATTAGTGTTGAAGTTCAACATTAATTAAACAATTTAATAATATTTCAAAATCAGACTGAATTCTTCTAAATAAGCACAAATACATTCTAAAGAAATATAATATAGAAGAAAATGATATAAAAAATATTACGCCCATCAATAGTTTCGTTTCAATAACATAATCAACAGCTAAGCAATTATTATTAATAAAAAATAATTTTATATATTTTTAATCATATCTTTAACGAGTTCAAGTCTACAACAAATTTAAAATCACAAGTTCTTCAAGCCGGATTTAGCTGATCCATTTCTATCGCTATAAATGGGCACATCGGTGAACATGGATGCATGCCACATTATTTTAGTTCTGGGCCCCACCTCCATGTGATGACTGATGAATAACCCAGCGCGTTAGAGGGCTAGGAGCATCGTAAAGAAGCAGTAATATTGGAACACCGAGTCTGTATAAAGCAAAGAGCGATTGAGTTTACCAGAGAAAAAAAAAAAAAAGAACTTTGAGGTTTAGAAGAATAGTAAAGAAGCAATACATCAATTTTGCATGTTTGCGGGCTTCCAATGGCTCAGGTGAGAATACATTCTTCCGATATTTTCATCTACTGCGACGTTAATACTTTCTTTTATGTAAATCATAGTATTTCTTTATTTCTAAAAGTAGATAACTACTTTCTTCATGTTAGTCTTTGCCATAAATAGAAGATTCAAAGGAAGGTTTTTATTATGATGCTTCATTTATAAATAAGACAGATATTGTAAGTTCATGAACATATTGATATCTATATAATTTCAATAAACAATAAAAAGGTCAATACGATTTACTCTTTGTTTTAAGTTTTCAATAAAAAAATATTTTTTTGTAAAATATCATTATAAAATAATAAGAATAAAAAGATATTTTATTTATTTAATATTAAAATAAAAATTTTAAAAAAAAATAAATTTCTCTTTTTAAAAAGAAATTTACTTTCTTCTAATATCATGATTTTGAGTACAATTTTTTTTTAAATTACAAATATAAGTAGTATATTATTTCTTTATAAATATATATATGATATTTTTTTTAAAAAATTTAATAAAATAAATGAAACATAATCACGAAGGAATTTGTCCATTGTATACAATTAAATATGAGCCATAAGCCTTTAAGAGCTCGTTGGTGAAACACCATAGAAGCATAAACTAAATTTGATGGGCTAGCTCTATAACGCTATCTAGCATCTAATATTACTTTAGATATTTTACTTTTTTTTATATTTACAATTTGAAATCAAGTCTGGTGTATATATGCATTAAGTAAATTATCATTCTTATTATTAAAAATTAAAAATAAACAAACAAACAAACTGAGCTTTCTAGAAACTAGCTAGAAAATCAACCAGCCAAACAAAGGCCGTTTGCAACAATTATTAAACATTCAATTCCTATCTTGCTGCAAAAGACCTACAGTGGAGAATGAAATCCCATTAAAGGCTTGACAAACTCCCTTATAGAATATTGCAGCCAGGGGCGAAGTTACATACAAAATTGTCTGTGTAAATGAAGATATTAGACTTTTGAATTTCTTATAATATATATTAAGATGTTTTATATACATGCATTATATTTTATTGAAATGAAATAAAGATTAGAAGATGAACCACGTACCTTTTCTAACTTAGAATTAGTAATTAAATATATAGTTTTGTATTTAATATTATTTAATTATATCTGTATTATTAGATTTGACTATCTTTTTCTTTAATTTTTTAATTTTATAAATATTAACTTTTAAATATTTTTAATTTTTATTTGTGATCTTTAAATCTTTCTCTTGGTAAACAGCAATACAATTTTATTTTTTTTCCTTCAAACAATGTACTATAACCAATTGTAATTAGATTATTAAAACATAATATAAATATGTAGGATCAAATTTAATTAATGAACATAATCTTACATTAATATATATTAGCACAATTGTTTATCTATATCCTAAAGAATAATTTAAAATTTAAACATTAAATACATAAATTTAAAATCAATTAATGGTAGATCTTGATTTAAAATTTGGAAGGCTAAATAATTTATATAAAAATAATTTTTGAAATATTTTTACATAATTGCATAATATTAATACAAGATTAAAAATTTTTGAGAAAATCAAGATCCCCTGTATCTCTTCTAAGCTTGCCACTAAACCCATTGGTCGTGGGTTCTTGACTCCGCCACTAACTGCAGCATTTTTGAGTATATTTTCTCTGTGCTATGAGTAAATTTAGAGATTTTGTCAAGCCAAATGGGTTTAGGAATTTCAAAATCGCCCAATAACAAAATACAACTCCAATGCTGCATTGCATGAGATCAGCCATAAATAATATTTATAAAGCTGTAACTATGTACAATAACTTTATAATTTGACTTCACTTTTAATATTTTTAAAAAAATATTTATTAATAATTAATAAACATATAAGGAACCTTAAGCAATTTACGTATGAGCCAAATTAATATAAAATTTAAACTTAGGACGATTCTTGTGTACTCTACTCATAACAGAAGTGTAATGTAAGTTTACAGGAAAGGCATACTTTTCCTTTTAATGCCTGCCTAATTTATTTTAGGCAAACCTCCCCCGTGCTAGCCAACTTGTTATCTCTAATCGCGAGTAACAAGCCGACGTGGCATCTCCAAAATGTTTCCACGAAGATTTAGGATGGTTTACTATTTAAAAAATTATTTTTTATTTAAGAAATAAAAATTTTTAATTGATAAATTATTTTATAATTTAGTTTTAAAATTTTTAATTTTAATTTATAAAAGAATAGAACTAAATTTTTTATATTTTCTTAATGTGTTGTTCTATTTTTACGTTAATTTTATAATTAAATAAAACATTTTCTCAATCAATCATTCAAACGTCTTTGTTTCTTTAAATTTAAAAATAATTTCTAAAAAAATAAAATTATATCTAAACAAAATTTAAATTTGCCGGAAAGTACGGTTGAGCATTAATTCAATTTGATCAATTTCGAACCTAATTAATATCTGTGGTTTTTAATTGAATTTTAATTTAATATGCCTACAATTGATTATTTGATATTGCTGAATTATATCTAACCGAAATATCTGGTTTTAAATAATTTAAAATGATTTAATTTGATTTTAACTTACATTATTCAACTTCATTTTTATCATGGTCCATATCTGCATTTCATGAGTGCAAAAAACTAACCAAAAGCAGATCTCATTCTACAAGCGGCCGAGAGTGACTCCCTGCTACTTGCAGAGTGAAAAATCCAATTATAAGGAGATAAACAAAACCTACAAGATAAAACTTTCCAGATGCCTCCATCCATCCCCAAAAATGGGCTACGATTACAATGTAATATTGGCCAACCAAATCTTCTGTGCTGTGTGGAGTCCAAAACATGATTTGGCCCAACACAAATCGATGATACACAGTAGGCGAGGGCAAGATTGTAATTTACAGTCACTATTTTACTACTGTAATTAATAAAATTACAGATAAATGTAAAAAAAGAAAAAGATCATCGGTGAGGGGTGAAACTAGGGAAGAAATTTTGAAGGGATTACATGCATATACAAAATGTTATATTTTACATCATATTTAAATATAAATTTGAAATAGTAGATATCAATATATTTTATAATTTTTTTGACAAAAAATTTGTAATTTTTTGTAATAATTTATACTTTTTTAAAAATATTCACAATAACATTTATCAATAAGATTACAATTTTTGGTATTCTTATTATATGTAAAGTTTATGCAAAATTGTAAATTTGGTGAAAAAATTACAAGACTTGTACACATAATTGATAAAAATTAAAATTGTGAAATATAAATATTCATAATTCCAAAGAAAATTAATAAAAACCTATAACGTTTATGGATGAATTACAAGTTTTTAAGTATCATAAAGTGCTCCCTTCATTCCCTTTTAATTGTTATTTTATAGAAATATTTGCCCTATTTAATTAACTATTGCCTTAGAAAATCTAGAATGTATTTATTATTATTTTTTCAAATCTTGTAAATAATATCTTAATAGATGCTCAAAAACTTTATATATCAATTAATTTTTGGTAAATGATACAATAGTAAATAACAACTCTTTTATCCTAAAATATGATATGCTTAATTCTTTTCAATAATTGAAGAAATATTTTATATTAAATAAATTCTCATTTGAAAGGGTCTTCGTATGAATTAAAAATTATTGGAAGGAATATTTTATTTTAAATTTCTACTTGGGTGGCCAATATAAATTTTTATGGGAGCTAATATATATATATATATGAGAAGATATTGGAGCTTGGGGTTGTGGCTCGCCGAAGCCCTAATTTAATCCCATCCCTGTTCATTATGATGTAAAATTATGAAAAATTTCAAATACACTACAACTCACATAATAGTAATATTTGCAACTATAAAATTTTAGGGTCACATACCGCAATTTAGAACTTATTGACGAAGAAGTGATTTGGAGGTAGCATGGTTTCAAAAGCAAGAATTAACATAAATATAAATTAATATATTCATTGTGAAACAAAATTACGGATAAAGCACAACCACAATAGCGAAGTGTCATTTTGAATTACGAAAACTAGAATTCGTTATGTGCAATTATATAGGAAGATCTTTCAAAGTTAGGAAAAATATGAAAATATCCCTCCCTTCGAAAAATGTTACACATAATTCATTCATTATCTCTGACTATTCAACTACAACCAAAGATTCATGTAATTGACATTTGGGCTTATCTCTCGCTCGTTCTGACAAGAATACCTCCTTCTAATTTAAATATAATTGCAAAATCATTGCAGTTGCGGTACAAAAATTGTAATTATAATTATAAATTAACATAAAAATGTAATTAAATTAACATAAAAAGTATTAATACTAATTCGAGTTGTTTCCATATTCAAGCACACTTCAATGAAAAATGTTATATGCACTAAAGTTGATATTTAAAGTTGAATTTTGAATATTTAATATTCATTGGATTAAGCCTTACAAATTTATTCTACTAGCCTATATTTAAATTAATAGTTACTGATTTACATTTGAAACCCAATTTCAAACCACACATTTAGTGCATACAGCATTATTACATTTTAATATTATAAGAACTATGATTGATAATGTGTCTAAATTTGTTAACTTGGCGCCAATTTTTGCAATGTCAAATACAAATAAATGAGAATATTGTACTATGGATGACCAATAAGAAAGTTGATGTCTACAATGGGAGAAATTCTTATTTACTCCAATTATATCATGTGAATTTAATCATAGTCAATAAATAAATAATATTTGTCAATTTTGTGCGTCCATATATATTAAAAATATGAGTTTTCAATTGTCAAGACTTTAAAAATTATAAAAGTTGATAAATATTTTTCATTTATTGATTATAACTAAATTACATGACATAGTTGGAGTATAAAAGAATTTTTCTTGATGACTAACTAATCCAACTTTTTCTGTCACAAAAGAACGGAACACCTCGTCAATGCGTTTTCTCCTATGGAAGTAAACACGTTAGTGTGCGTTATAGGACAATCTAACGAAAGCTACAAGAGTTTCATAAAATGATCGTAAGATCAGACGAGCATATGAAACTAATAAAGGAAACAATGCCAGGAAAAAAAAAAAAACCATCAATTGATTATACTGCTGCAGGCCCTGTAAAGAATGAAAAAGACAGCTTTTGAGATTTCAGACTTTGCAACTGGTCTAGATTTTGCCTCCAAATGTGTACTCACATATGTACACATTGTTTCCGTAAATATGTTTTGTATCTATCTTTTATATTTTATAATTCGTGTAAAGATCATGTATAGAAAATATAAAGTTGTTCCTGAGTTTAATAGAATAGTCATAAATTATTTAATCTTCTAGAAGAACTTGACAACAGAAGTTAGATCAAATGATGATATTTTGAGAGTTAAGAAGGCAAAATAAGAAAAGATAAGAAGAGAGAACAGTGGGTGAGAGAAAGAGGGAAAATGAGATGACTTCCTCCTTATTTAAATGTTTAAAAAGTGCTTCAAAATTTTCTAAATCAAAGGAATGCAAAAATGGTAATATTGAATGATAGTGGAAGGTTTTGGAAAATTAATTATAATTCCCAAGTTGTCTGTCTCTTCTTCAATGAAACTTCCAAATAAAAAAATATTTAATAAGCTTTCGTTCCCTCATTCTCCTTCATTCAGGATTTCAAGCATTCCATAACACTTAATTAATAAGATATAATCAATTTTACCGATCATTTTTATTAAAATAGAATTGGACATTAACTTGAGAAAGGGCATGAGGGGGCCACTGATTAAACCATATAAATTGCATATCGTACTTGACAGATTTATCAATTAATTAAATAATTTAATTACATTGATATTTGACTTATTAATTGATTAATACTTGGTTTATTATGATATTGATGAAAAAAACGTAACTAATGAATGAATTTATACATGTTATATAATTTAATTTGAATATATACACTATAAAAAAATACAGTGAGTTGAACGATATTTGGATTCGAATTCATGACATAAAAAAAAGGCATCCGAACCCTTAATAAGGCGACTAAAAATGCCAACTTCATAAGTCACTAATAATGTCCTACAGATCTCAAAAAGATAGGAACGCCTAGTTAATGTTTTGTTTCCTTTACAAAGTTGCCTCGGCAGAAAATAATGGAAATTATAAGGTTCGTAAATTGATCATAAGATGAGATAATCATATCAGCCTAATGAACGAGACAAAGCAAAAAGAAAAATAAAATAATAACAACAATTAATTAATAGTCTACTGGTGGCCCTGCAAAAAAATGAAAAAGAAAGCTTCTAAGATTTGAAACATTGCAACTGACTCCCCATTTTGTCTTGTGAAATTTTTTTGCATATATACGAAGAAAATAACTATAATTTTCAATACTTTTAATTAAAATAAAATTACAATTTTTAATATATACCAGTGCCAGAAAGGTAACATATCAAGATTACCAACGAACTTATCTCCTTGGATAAAAATTAGTAACATATAATGAACGGGGTATATACGTAGATTTGAGATTCCAGAGGTGGGTCCCAATCATTCTCTAAATAAAATAAGAAAATCAGAGCCGGACCTCTAGAAATATAACGATGTCTGATGTTACTTTAAAATTTTATTCCCTTCATATCCTGGATTTGAATTTTCGATCTTATGTGCATATGTATTAACTAAATTACCACTCTTATTTATCCCCAAAAAAGATTAGAGAAGTTATGCCCTTCCTGCAATAAGAATTATTGTTCTATACAATTTATATGATTTCTTCTTCACAACTGTTTTGGTTCTCATTTAAAATAAGGATCATTCTTTGATACTATCTCAATTTGAGATAGTATCCATATTGTGAACTTTACGAGACTTTGTTATAAAATTCATAATAATATGTATGTAGACTACCTTAAACTGAGGTAGTATGGAAGAAAAATCCTTAAAAGAATGTAGCGGTTGTGAAACTTAACAACAATATTACAACGTACCACAACTTAAAAACGGTGGTTCTATCATACATAAAAAAAAAAAGTAAAAATTATATTAAGTTACACTCTGTCAGTACCTGTCACTAACCAATTTTTTCATACTAGGTCAATTTGAAGTGTGTTGTTTTCTTCAAGATTCTTTTTTAAAAAAATTATTATGTATGATTTATTGGACTAAATCATCATCATCCAAGGTGTTGAAAATGAGTGTGGCTTTTGATGCTTCGTGGCTATCATCCATCGTTGAAACTATTCCTCAGAGCAGGAAGCCATAAGAAACATTCTGGAGAACGACGGTAAATTGGATGATAGTAACAGATACTGATACAGTGATACTGGAAAATGGTTGAAATGCATAAGAAGAATGCTATGTTCTGTTTCTACAGTGATCGCAACTATGACCTATCAGTCATCAATCAACGGGAGAGATCCGTTGACCAAACTTAGACCTTCCACACTTGAAATTTTCGTGATTGTTAGTGTTTCTATTTTAACATGAGTTATATTAGTTGGGACAGTAGGCTTGCTCCTTACGGTCCAATTTGTTGTTTGGTTGGTCAATAAATACGAAGGATTCAAGCATAACAAGTCAACAGATCGAACCAATTAAGAGGAAGATTTCATCCAATCCCATGTATAAATAGCAAAATAATATTGCAAGGGAAGACGAACTAGATTTGCTTATTGTTACATAAGATATATCCAATGTCATATTTATTGTTAATTTTACCGATAATGTGAAAAATACATATATAATTTAAGTGTAATAAATGTATTTAGTTTCATTTAATTAGAAGAAAGTAATTATAATTTTTTATACTTCAAATCTTAAATTCTAAAATTGAAGAAGATAATTATAAAAAGTTTGACATCTGAAAAAATTTAGTGCTATCACTATTAAATCATCTTTTAATCATCGGATTTAGGGCAGTTTTCCCACGGATTTCTTCTGCTCCCTGGCAGCTTTTTTATTTTCCACGGAATTTCTCACGGTTGAGGGCTCCGCGGCAACCAGATGGGTGGGAAACGAGCTTCATGCTGCAATTTCCTGCCGCAAAATTCCTGCAGTTGTTTTCCACGGATTTCATGTGGTTTATTTGACACGGCTCAGATGCAGTTTAGCCGCGGTTTTCTTGTTTGTCAGAATGCTTTTCTGTTTTTAACGCCGTGGGAAATGCTGTGTGAAATTATACTGTTGTGGTGGCCATAACTGCGGGAAAATCCGTGGGAAATATGCGAAATTATGTGATATATTTTATGCTCAAATTTATTTTTTTGCCAATCTTATCCGTGGGAAATTCTATCAATTACAAAAATTTTAATAGAAAACTAGTAGCAAACATTTGATTTCTCCAAAATTACACACCTGATAAACAATTTTTATGAAGATTTAAAATACATCTAAATTTTAATAATAAAACTTAGTAACATTGTATTTTCAAAAGAAAATAATAGATTCTACATAACATCAGCTTAAATTCAAGTTTGAGTCTCAATTTTGTGATAAAATATATAAATGCCAATGATCCTCTCCTAAGTTAACATCATCTACATCATGGTGCTACTCCCCACCATGCTGCCATGTAGAACTAATGGGATCATGGGAAGGTGGTGGAGGAGGTGAAGTAACAGAAGGTAAGCTCAAATTGTTCTGATCATAAGGCAACTTTATCATTGCCTTATAACCTTTAAGTGCTGCCATTCTCTTTTCCATTTCTTCCTGCCATGGTGGTTGGGATGTTGAGGATGTTGCAATAGGAGACTCATTTTGCAAAACATCACATGCTTGTGACCCCAATCCATAAATTCTACCTCTTTTGCTTCCCCCAACTGTCTTCATCCACTAAGTTAATTCTATTGTTGTATTGTTGTGGACATCCTGTAAATCTAACCTCCTCTTTTGGAAAATCTCCTACAATACCAAGTAGAGTATTAGTTGAGAGAAGGGCAATAAAGAGACTTATGAGTAGGATGCTAAGTAAATTAAAACTTAATGGGAAGAATGAGCTAGTTTTATAGTTTCTCATAGGCTTCATGCTTAAAATAGGAGAATGGATTGAGAGATTCAAAATGCACAAGATATACTTTGATAGGAGAGTTATGATTCCAAAATGTCATGATTATGATGCGTGGACTCATATAAATAGTTATGCTATCATGTAATGGTTCCAAGTAAGAATTGGCAAATATATTTTAGATTTTGTATAAGCTTTGTATATAAAATTATTTTGAATATATTTGTATTATGCTATGTAACTTATTCTCAAAATCTGAACTTGGTGCCATCTCAGCTTTGACATTTCCAAACCCAGCAATTCTTGTCATTTTTTTTCAAATCAGCATACTGTAAACCATGTGCTGTTGAAGGAATTATTAACAGATAAACGATGGGTTTAAATTTTTTGATAAATACTAAATTGTTAAAAACTAATATATATATATATATATATATATATATATATATATATATATATTTACATTAGGACTTATAATATTTTAATTTACCCTATAAATAGTATCCTAGGCATTGGAAAACGGTATTAGAAACTGAATCCAAACAATCAGTTGATAAAAGAAGAAATGAATGACATCTAAGAGTTCGACCTTTTTTAATTGCAACTCAGAGAAATGCAATCACAAGCCATCAGCCAACGTCACATCTTTTTCATAATCTGTCGTGATTTTATTTATTTTTTTTCCAACAAAGAAGTTTAGGAATAGGTGTGGCTACCCCTCTTAAAGTAAGGGAAAGTTTGAGATTTTTGCTAAATTTATTTGAGAGTTATAACGAAATTTATATATCACTTATCAAATGAAAATGATGAAATTCGGATTTAGAATCTTTTGATCGTAGATATTGAATTCAACCACTTATACCAACCTTTACCGATTGATGTCTCTTGTGACATGATAGATTCCGGTTTTCATCCTCATCAAATGCAATATTTTCAATTTTTAGTTTAGGAACTGGGATTATGATCAATTCAATGGAAAGACAAAATTATTCTTTCTCTAGCGACTACTAATATTGGAGTGTCAGAAATTAGTATCTATATTTTAACATTAGACTCACTCGTGATTAATATTTTTTTACTATTAAAAAGCAAAAGATGATAGATTTTAGTTTCATGATGGCAAAAATTCATGATAAAAGCTCATGTTCCATTTGAGTATGTAGACTATATATATATATATTCTGGGAGCAAGTGATTTATATAAAAATTTTATAAAATTATATAATATTAATATATAACTTTCAAAATTTTAAGATATTTCAATGAAACTTCACTGATTTTATCATTGGTTCAAATAAAATAATTATTAGTTGAACAATCAACGTGATAGTTAATGAAAAATTAATGTAATAAATGATGAACTAATCTTTATTTAAATTTATTTTTTGCAATCATCCAATCACGTATCATAAATCACATTCATTCAACACTGATTATTCAACGGAAGCAGAAGAAGATTATTGATATAATAATTAAAAATAATAACTAATATTTTATTAAGATTATTGATATATATTAAAAATAATTATTTATAATTATTTATAATTATTTATAAATAATTATTTATAATTATTTTTAATATATAGTTTAGTTACTGATATAATAACTAATATAATATACTTGATTTCTGGACGCAACTTATTTTTATGTTGATATAAATTATATTTTAGACAATTCGATGATTTTTAAATTTTCATAGCATGTATTTTTCATAATTGAAAAATCAATTGAAATATATTTAAAATTAATTTATTATTGAAATAATAGTAAAATTAAATTATTTTTAATACAATAAGTAATAAGTCATTTATTTTATATAATATCATTTATAAAATTTGCTATATTAATTCTTCTTTTTAACTTTTTGTTATTTTGTTAAAAGTGCTGAAGCATATATACATTAACATAACTATGTGTTATCCAAACAAGATAAATGAAAGCAATTAAAATCTATACATTTCAATCATCCCCTAAAATTCAGTCACCCCATTTTCATTTCACCTAAACCCACTTAACCTTCATCTTTTTCTTCCTTCTTATCTTCCTCTTCTTAATCAAAACAAAAAGGAATCAATCTTAATCGAAATTTCTATTCAATGAAAGTAAGATCATTTGGACCTCTATTGTTACTAAGCTTATCTTCATTCTTCATTTAAGTTTATTGTAATATAAGTAACTTAGCTAAAAAAAAGGAGTTTTGAATCCTAATTTGAATCTTTAGGATTTTAAATGATTAGGATCAAACAAACTTTAAATCTATCTTCTTATCACCTCCTCTAGATTAGATGAGTGAACATTCTACCAAGTCTTACTTGTTTCTAAAAGATTTGAACGGATTGAATTAGGTTTTTATTTGATGTCAAATTAAATGATTTTGGAGGCTTTAGAAAGTTATGTAGTTCATAAACCAACTCAAGAAATTGATGAAGCTTCTATTTTAAGTCTTCCACTCTTTAGAAATCTAGAAAACTTTAGGATGATGCAAGTGATGACATCCTTGCTATTAAGAGTGATAATCCAGATTATGTGGTGTCGAAACCAAAATGTAGTAACAACTCTTGTTATTCAACTTGAATCAACATACAAATAAAAACGTAAGATGCTGGCTCAAACAATACAAAAAAAATTAATAAATTATGAGGTATTACTACAATGTTAAGTTGCCAACTATCAAAATGATCTTTGAAATTATGTGTTATTAATAAAATAATTTCTAAATTATATAAATGGAATAATCATAGAATAATGTTCTATCCATACAATTTTCTTTTACTGTCTTATTATTTAAGGTTAAATTTAGATAAAATTTCTTAAGTGTTTGCTCTAAGTAAGAAACCATTTTAAAAGTAATAAAATAATAAAGCTTGTATTAATAGTAAAATGAAATCCCTTACATGAGTTTGCCTGCTTCTATCATCAACCCAAGAAGAATTTGCCTTTTGATGAGTACGTACAAATAACTCAAGTTGAGTAGGTGGTCTCCCAAGTTCTCTTTCCTACATATAAAAACATTATCAAATAACATGACTTACTAATATAATTTGAAAATGGTTATCACCTTACCATTCTCTTTTTATGCTCGCTTATTGGAATTGAACCTCCAATATGAAGTGCTTAGCCATTGCTAGTGGTTGAATTTGCCTTGTTCTGGGTAGACTCTTTTTTGATGTCGTCGCTGCCCCAATATTCTAGTAGCGCCTGTCAAGTTGTCTCAGATATCCAATCAAGCTTTTTTTTTTGAGATTTTCACGCATCTTTCATCATGTCTCTAAACTGATCAGCTCCCTTATGCAAAATTTTTTCTTCATCATGGTTTCATGTCGGGGGTCCCACGTATACTTTTCCTATGAAGCACACATAATCAAATATAACAACAAAAAAAGGCTAAGATGTTAGGATTAAATTTGAATTCACATTGCCATATGTACAAGAATAGAAATAAATATAATTACAACAAATCTCAAGCCTAAAGTGCGATCTTATCAATTTTGAATTCACATTGCAACAAATTTGGTTCAAACTTTTTTTTGCCAAATTTTGTCATGTCTTTAACATATCTACATCTTTCATAAGTTTAAAGTGCAATCTTATATAATTTGGATCATACCTAAATTCATTCTATTGTTATCTTAAAATACAATATTCTATAAAGAGCATATTTGCTTCTTGAAGTTATGTTGAATCAATTGGATCCACCCTAAACTTTGGTGATATTATAAAAAAAAATTGTGAACTTGATTGATTGTGTGGATTTAAAAGAGAAGGATACATAATATTAATTGGATCTTGATCACAAAAATGTTTAACATACATCTATTTTTAGATTTTAGAAGTGGGCAAATGTCTTATATTAATTATTAAGGCATCAAGACATGAATAACGGATGTAATTCTTGTGCTACTATATCAATAAATGCCATGTTCACAAAAAAATCACATACTCTTTTTTATAAGGGGTTTATTTTGAAGAGAACATAATCCTTTAAAACTCACCTTAAACATGTTCCACCACATTTCCTTCACATTTAAAGGAATTTTTGTCCATTTTGGCCATGATCCTTCAAATTTTCTCTCTATTATTGTGCGTATGCAGTGTATAACTTGAGTTAGAGGCTTGAATCTATGAAAAAATAAGTGATGAGAGAAGAATCAACTCATATAACAATCAATTAAATATGGAAAAATCAATTACTATTGTAATGTAAGTTGGTTATACTTACGAGTCTCCTAAAGGTTCAACCATTGCTTATTATAGTTGTTAATTTTTCCATATTTAATTGATGAGGCTAATTGCATTACATTTGATGTAAATGAAGATGTGTGAAAAATGGATGGTTGACAGTAATTAGGGATAGGATATTGATATCCTTAGTAGTAGCTAAGTGTAGGGCCAAATATGGATTGCCCACCATGGTATTGATAGTGTTCTACCATGGATTGTGGCTACTCTGGTTGTGGCATGGAAGGATGACTTGGTTATGGCATAGAAGGATGGCTTGGTTGTGGCACATGGGGCTCACTAGGTAGTGGCATCAAAGGACAGGTAGATGGTGGTGTAGAATGCTAGCTAAGTTGTGGTGCATAGGGTTGGCCATGTGGTTGCATGGAAGGTTGGTTGAGTGGTGGCATCGGAGGGTGGCCAATTAGTGTAATGGCAAGTTACCTAGTTTAAGGGATAGAAGGCTAGCTATTTGGCTCAATTTCAAGTGTAGGCGGTGAGAGGCTATTTTGTATTCTTCCCCATCCTCGTGAAGAATTCCATTTCAAACAACCACCCCGATATCTTCCTGTCATTCCTGTGAATTAAACAAAATTATCATTAAAATCATAATAAGTTAAACAAAAATGAAAATGAAAATATAAAATTTACTCATTAGTTCTCTCAATTTTTCTAATGAAGGCATACAACTCGAATTTCTACAATTTGAAAGCACTAACGCAACAAGGGATTACAAGTCAGAAAAAGACTCCGGCAAATGTTCAATGCTAGTATGGGACAAATTAAGCACCCTAAGAGTAGGCATATTAATGAAGAAATCCTCTAGGATGATTCTGAGTTTATAGTTGTCATGCAGAAGCAAAGTCGAAAGTTTAGGACACCTAGGTGATGTGCCCAATTGGATTTCTTCTATGTTGTTTTCCCTTAAAGAAACTTTATAGAGATCTTCTATGTTGTTTTCCCTAAGAGTAGGCATATTAACCACCTTTTGCCATATACCTATGACTCTCTTCCGCAATGATTATAACTATGCACCAAACCCCGAGTTCTTTAAAAACAAATCCCAGGCTTCTTCTTCATTCCATTAACATTTATTAGCAAAATAAAGAGCTATATACTTACTTATTATTCTTTTAATTTTATGACAAATTCTAATTAATTTATAAATTTTGAATAATATTGAAATTAACGCTATTTCTATTCTCTGATATTTACTCCTTATTTACCCTTTTCTTATAGATCCTAGGATACATAATTTTATGAATTTCATCATATACATATATTAAAGAATAGTAATTTATTATTCTTCTTTTAAAATTTTTTAAGTTCAAGAATTACAAAATGACATAATTTGTATTGATTTGTCCCATTTCTTTGAAATGCCAATTTCGGTTATGTTGTGTTAAGTATTCTTTGAATACTTACTAGTGTATCATGTATGTGTGTGTATATTGCACAAAAAAAGAAAAGAAATTTTTTTATATTACTTGCAACTTTCTAAAAGCTAAACACTTTTGTGTTAAATTAAGGATGGCTGAGTCATTAACTTTGCCTACTTGTTATATATAAAATTCATATAAATTTGAAAACTCTTTTTTAACACATAAACACATACAACTTATATTTGTACTGTTAGATTTTCACAACACTCAAAAAAATTTTCTAAGTTAAAAATGAAGGGCATAAAATCTATCTCATTAATTTATAAATTATGAATAATATTGAAATTGACACTATTTCTATTCTCCTATACTTACTCCTTATTTACTCTTTTCTTATAGATCTTAGGATGCATAATTTTATAAATTTCATCATATATATATATATATATATATATATATATATATATATATATATTAAAGAATAGTAATTTATTATTCTTCCTTTAAAATCTTTTAAGTTCCAGAATTACGAAATTGCATAATTTGTATTGATTCGTCTCATTTCTCTACAATGCCAATTTCGGTTATGCTGTATTATGTATTCATTGAATACTTGCTGGTGTATCATGTATGTGTGTGTATATTGCACAAAAAAGAAAAGGAATTTTTTTTTATATTACTTGCAACTTTCTAAAAGTTGAACACTTTTGTGTTAAATTTTATTGGTTGAGTTATTAATTTTGTATTCTTGTTATAAATAAAATTCATATAAATTTGAAAACTCTTTTGTAACGTAGAAACACATACAACTTATATTTGTACTGTTAGATTTTCACAACACTAAAAAAATTTTCTAAGTTAAAAATAAAGTGTATCAAATCTATCTTATTAATTTATAAATTTTGAATAAAATTGAAATTAACAATATTCCTATTCTCCTATACTTACTCCTTATTTTCTCTTTTCTTACAAATCCTAAGATACATAATTTTATGAATTAATTTCATTATATATATATATGTATGTATATTAAAGAATAGTAATTTATTATTCTTTTAAAATCTTTCAAGTTCTAGAATTATAGAATTATAGAATTTGTATTGATTTGTCCCATTTTTCTGCAATGCCAATTTCGGTTATGCTATGTTATGTATTCTTTGAATACTTGCTGGTGTATCATGTATGTGTGTGTATATTGCAGAAAAAAGAAAAGGAATTTTTTTATATTGCAACTTTCTAAAAGTTGAACATTTTTGTGTTAAATTTTATTGGTTGAGTTATTAATTTTGCATTCTTGTTATAAATAAAATTCATATAAATTTGAAAACTCTTTTTTGACACATAAACTCATGCAACTTATATTTGTACTGTTAGATTTCCACAGCACTCAAAAAATTTTCTAAGTTAAAAATGAAGTGTATCAAATCTATCTTATTAATTTATAATTTTTGAATAATATTGAAATTAACAACATTCCTATTCTCCTATCCTTACTCCTTATTTTCTCTTTTCTTATAAATCCTAAGATACATAATTTTATGAATTAATTTCATTATATATATATATTAAACAATTGTAATTTATTATTCTTCTTTTAAAATCTTTTAAGTTCCAGAATAATGAAATTTACTTAATATTTGTTGATTTGTCTCATTCTCTGCAATGCCAATTTCGGTTATGATGTGTTATGTATTTTTTGAATACTTACTGGTGTATCTTGTATGTTTGTATATTGCACAAAAAAGAAAAGTAATTTTTTTTATATTACTTGCAACTTTCTAAAAGTTAAACACTGTTTTGTTTAAAGTTAATTTAGCAAATTTATAAAAAATACTGTGATGCTAAACAATTATTAGGCATGCAATTAAACATAGCAACAAAATCCAAATGGTAGAAGAAGAAGAATTAACCAAAATGAAGGTTAAACAACAATGAAATGAATGAGGTAAGCAGTATCTGACGAAGAAGAGACCCTAATTATGTTATGAGTTTCTCATTTTCTTAAGATTGTTTATATGTCCCTAAATTGTGCAACAAAATTATTTAATTTCCTTGCTAAAACACCTTAATCTTAACTATATACTATATATTTAAGGCATATTCTGTTGTTCTTTTCTATTGATTTTATGTTTCGAATTTAGCTAAATTACCAAGAGGGCATTCAAGCCATGGACAAGATAAAATAGAACGGAATACAATTCTTAATAATTAATTAATCAATCCATAGGATGATATGTCTAGTCTAATTCAAGGGATAGTGCTAATTAAGCCAAATATGATGATTGCTTGACACATAATAAGAAAAACGGCATGTAGGCTCCCTATGCTAACACGTGGGGTCCATCATAACACTTTTATATTCACCTTAATCTCTAGAAGGACCTTAAATCCCAGAGCAGCTTCTCTTTCGTGGCCCACCACCAACCAACGAGACAAATGTTGTTGATAAATCAGTCACACGACCATGAATGGAAGGCAACCTTCACTTAAAGCACACAAAGTATATAAAGACAGCCTAATGACGACAAAAACTAAGAAATAGAAGAAAAACACGTCAAGAAAAGGACAAGACCAAAGAACAAAGTAAAAAAGGAAGCAAATCTCATAATTCCTTCACAACTAACTCCAAAAAAGAAGCAGATCTTAGAGCCTAACCACACTTACAGCACAACCACACTTAAAGCATAATGTTTACTCTCTATTATGCTACACTATTTCAGTTAATTTGAAATCATGCCAAATACTTCATTCAACTTGGATTCTGCAACAGTACCTAAATGGAAATGGGGAAAAATTTGGAAAATATTTGCGGAAATGAAAACCTTACTGGATAAACTTGTTGAAATGAAAACTTTACCGGATGAAGTCATCAGAGTCTTTGCTTTGATGGGTGGAGCTATTTTGCGGAATGAAAAGGAAGTGGGTGGAGCTATTTTGCAGAATGAAAAGGAAGTGGGCAAAGGAGCAAGTGAGATGATGGGATATGTTCTCAGAATGGACTATTCTACAGCAGAAAAGCAGGGAAATGTGTTATGGATTGTCGCCAATATAAGATATATTTTTGTAAAATGGAAATAGGGAAAAATTCAAAAAGTTTTGTGCCCAGGATTTGAACTTGAGATAGTGCGCATGATAAAGACCATGCACGCCAAGAGTCCAATTTGATATCTTTACTTTTATAACACAAAAAATAATATATAACTTATATCGGTAAACATAGCATACCAATGTTAGTTTGTATATAACCATACAAAATTTGGTATCTATACTTCTATAGTACAAAAATTAATATATAACTTATATTTGTAAACATAGCATAGCAATGTTAATTTGTATATAATGATACAAAATCTGCTCTCTATACTTTACCATGCCATTAATCCTCTGTATAATCTTCTTCACTATAATAGACCCTATTGTCGTAAGGATCATCTTCTTTCTTGTTATCATTGCTATGTTCATTAACTTCAGTGGTTTGTTCATCGTTGACAATTGCTAAGCCATCTTCCTCTGCTTTGTTGAAGTTTATTTGGCTTGCAAGGTCAACATGTAACTTAATTTCCTCAAAGCCTCCTTCAATGTCATGCAAGGTGCCAATGTGATCCTCATTAACAATTTCATTCACATAACACAGTTCCTCATCTAAATACGCACCCTCCAATTGGTGGCTATGGTCAACTAGACCCCTCAATTTTGTCTTAATGACAACCCACCAATCCAATTTATCCCTTGCTCGAGTAGGATATGGTGTGGAAAAAACTTGAACTGCTTGTTGAGCAAAAATGAAAGGATTATACTTTGCATACCTTTAGGTATGCTTTATCTCAACTATCTCATATAATAGATGTACCTTCATACCACGATTCATTACAGGATCAAACCAATCACAATAAAAAAGAACTACCTTCTTTTTAGTTTGACTAGGATATTGTAATTGAATGATCTTGTTAAGGATGCCATAAAATTCATTCTTGCAATCATTCATATTCCCTATGTCTTTTATAGAGACTCCACAGTTGATAGTTTTTTTCCCTTCACTCCATGACTTAGTGTAAAACTTATACCCATTCACAAAATATTTTGCCCATGTTTTCACTATTTGTAATGGGCCTTGAGCAAGATTATGTGGGCAAATGCCATGTTCAATGACATTAGAGTTATGGACCTATCAACTATGACATGCTATCCATTAGATCATTAGTAAAAATACTTAAGACAACAAATAAGGAACCCCAAGGCATACATAAATTTGAAACCAAATGGCAAAGTTATCGTTAATCATCCTCTCAACATCTTGATCTATGATATCCAATGTAGTTTGTCGCAATTGATCAATGAAAATGTTACATGAATTGCCACAAGAAGGGTTAGTAAACCAATTAATATGATACAATTACTAATTTACTTGACTTACTCACTTACTTCAAGTATGGCTGAACTTCATCACAATTCAATAAAACATATAATGTTGTTGCAACAAGTTCCATGTCCAACAAATATTGATCAGTTCACTTCCCAGATGGTCAACTAGATTGTTTAAAAATTGATAAGGTTAGCTTACTAGGTTTTCCATACCAATCTACATTTGGGCCAATCCTAGTACTCATAGTTAAGACATCTGGTGCAAAATAATATTTGATAGAATTGTATTGTCTCTTCAATCAAATATGCTTCACATATACTCCCTTCTACATATGCCTTATTTCCAACCTTTTTCTTAAGGTTGTTGAGGAACCTATAATTATGTATAAGTTATTCACCTTGATAATGATATATATCATATATGTAAGAAAAGTGAGGTAATTATTAAGAAAAATATATTACCTTTTAAAGGGATACATCCACCTATATTGTACAGGACCACTAACTCTTGCCTCATATGGTAAGTGAATAGGTAAATGCTCCATGCAATCAAAGAAATTGGGTGGGAAAATCCTTCATAACTACTTGCTTATTTAATTTTTAAACTTATAATTATTCACTTATTTTTAATAAATAGTAAATTATGAAAATTTTTAAACAGTAAATTATGAAAATTTTAACCTAAATTTTAATAAACAGTAAATTATGAAAATTTGATTTTTAAATTCATAACTACTCACTTATTTAATTTTTAAACTTATAATTACTCATTTATTTTTAATATGTCAATTTGTTAAATTGGTGGTTTTAAAAAATACTTCACTTCAAAAGTGTATTTTACACATTAAAAAATGAGAAATACTTATGTAAACATTGTTTATTATGTTATCTTTAGATACTGCTGCTCAAGTGCTACCAATTAATAATGTGTATGTTCATTTTATTTAGTAATTAATTAGGAGTTGAATTGACTTTTTCTTCCATTATAATTAATAATAAATGATTATTGATTTTTTATTTATATTCAATTGATTATAGGATAAAATGAATCCATGTGTTATTAGTTAGTAGCATTTGAGAGGTAATACTTAAGAATAACGTGGTAAGTAATACCCACGTAAGCATTTCTAGTTAAAAAGTTAAATCTATATCCATATAATCAAAATAAGGGGCTCTCTTTTTATAAATTCTCCCCTAGAAGGAAGACTAACCTCATATTATAAACTTGTTAAAAAATACTATCCAAATTGAATATAAATACAGGCTACAATATTCTCATATGATTATTTTTTATTATTAGATATTTCTGTGTAAGAAAAGAGTAAAGATCTGCTTAAAAATCTAAAGTTGAAGGAAGTAAAAGTCAACCATCTTAGATGTAATTTACATTTTATCCTTAAAATTCAACCTCGCTCTTATATAAACAGCCGTGGCTTCCGCAAACGGAAATAAGCCTTAATTAGCCGCAACTTAATCTTCAAGAAGTCCTTTCTAGCATCTTTATTCGTTTCCTTCTTTGGTGGGGGTGAGCAAATACAGGTGAGCGGTGATTCTCTTTGTTAAATAACAATAAAGTTATCTAAGTATTTTCTCTTAGTAAGTTGAAATTTTGATATCAACTGATAGTTAGACATCATATATACAAAACAAAATTAATTTTGTAGATTCATCTACCGTAGTATAAAGCATCAAATTGGTGGCTAAGAGATAGGTTACGTACATCAGATTTCTTTTAAGAATTTATTCTCAATAATATTTATTTTTGAAGTACCTGTTGATTTCATTCAAGTTCTTTCCTATTATATTAAATTATTTATTATATAATAGATTGTTCCTTCCTCGATGATTCTATTTTGGCAGAGAGCAAAAGCCACAACCTGCCTAAATGAGAAATACTGATGAAGATAACACAGTTGGAAACCGACAAACATCACCATGTTTATCGTGACGGAAGCCAGAGATTAATTATTGGAGAGAAGCAGTAAATTGGCTGACCCAAGAGAATGACGACAAATGGTTGGAAAACATGAGAGGAATGTTAAGCCTGATATCTACCATGATTGCAACCATCACCCTTCAATTTGGAATCAACCCGCCCAGCGGTGTGTCACCAGCAGGCAACTTCACTTGTTAGATCGTGCGGCACTTGTTATCAACAACCTAAAAGCAAGTTAGCCAAGGATCAATCCCATGGCACTCAAGTGGGTTAACAAATTGAGCGGCAACAATATAAAGAGTGCAGTGGAAGATAAACAATCAAGGCAACCAAAAGATGCATAAGTAGGGGCAATGGGGGCACATCACATAGCACAAAGCATATCAAAGATAAGCACAATGCGTACAAGGGCAAAATATGCAATGGGGATAAATGTGGACAAAATTGGCAGGACATCTCATTTAGAAGAGGGGCTACTCCTTATTATTGATATAATCCTTCATTATAGTGTTAGAAATGTGCAATGGAGGCACCAAGCTGCACATTCCATCCTGGAAATGTACAAGGGAGGCATCAAGCCGTACGTTCCATTCCCTAGGCTAGTGTAAGGTTCCCACCAAGGTCACCTAACACTCCCCCCATAAAGAGTATTATGAACCAAATCATGTCTGATAAGAATAGATATACTTTTTTTGAGTTATCATAAGGGGTTTTGGGCAAGTTCTGAGTGCAATTTTGCTACAAAAATACACTGGTATAAAGATAAAAATCCAAGGATCACAATCATGTGCTTTCCTACTTGCACTAGACAAGTTTCCTTGGTCAAAATTATAAGTAAATTGCTAATACATAGAAAAATAATAAAAATAGTACACAAGTCGGAATGACTCCAAATTTGGGTTACGAGACCTCCATCCTATACTTGATTTATTTGCCAAGTTTTAGTTTAAATAGAGCTTGTTTGCTTCATCAATTGGTGTACAAGGTTGACTTGTGACACGGCAAGTGAGTGCAGGTGATACTCTCGATAAACTAGAAGGTTGTGCATATAATGATAGCCTTCCATGTGCAGGAGATGCTGTTTCAGCTCTAATACACCAATATGACTATTACCAGTTTCAGAATACAATACCATATGTTTTATTGCATCTCTAAATGTTAGCCTTTTACCAATAAATGGAATCCCTCTAAACCACAGATTCCCCCTATGGATCTTATCAATCGGCATGATTATCACTCTCAGCTTTCTGGCACTTACTTTCCTTTACGGGATGTTGTTGGTTGCCCCACTAGATGTCAACACGTGGAGGATTTGTACCCGTACAATTATAACTTGGATTGTATTGGTAGGGATGGTGGGTTTGCTCCTCACAATCCGATTCTTAATCTGGTCTGTCACTAAATGCGTCAGAGTTTTCAAGCATGGCAAGTGGATGGCTCCAAGGAATTAACATGGAGATTTCAGCCAGTGGCATGGCTTGTGCGTGGCGTGTTTGCTTTCAATTTAGTATGTACGATATTCACGTCAAGATTGTTGTATTCCACATCTAAGCTCTTAATTAAGTGGGGTTTCTCTAAGTATATTTGAAGAATGTGTAAGAATTAAGTGCATCATTAGCTAGGAAGGAAGTATGAAAGAGTGCGTGTGATTGTGTAATATGTGCTGTGCAAGTTTATTAATTCAAGTACTGTGTGCAACAGTATAGAGTGAGTTGTGATTGTGTAGTAAGACGAGTTTGCTTTCTCGCCAGAATATTTTCTCAGCATTTTTTATAAAGATACGTCGTAATTTTTTTAGATCTCAGTCACTTATTTACATAAAACTTCCATCTACGATAAACAAGCGACATATTAGTACATTCAATTTGCATTTCCTTTATGAAAAAAATTTACGGGTCACTATATTTAGCGTTGTAAATTCATATCATTAAATTAATGCTTACAACTTAATTAATTTTAAAATAATAATGAATTTCATTTGAAATTGATTAAATCTTGACTATTAATTATATAGTGTAAATGGTCACTATTAGAAAAAAGAATAAACATAATATTTAATTTTTAATATATGAAAGTGTTGATTATTACATCTTTGAAATTTTATCACTAGCATTATTGGTATTTTATTTTTATTTTTATTTTTATTATAATTATTTATCCTTCTATTCACTTGTAATATTGAAATAAATGAAAAATGCTGAAATTGATTGTTAGATATCATTTTAGCAATGTTAAATATATTCTTATTTTCAGATTATATTTTTTTTTAACATTTATTTTAGTATTGTATATGAAGGGAGTGATAAATAATTATAATATTAGTACAAATAAGAGACTGATAATATTAGTTATAAAATTTGATAAATACAATAGTTATCACTTGTATAAATGGGAAATTAAATGTTATCTTTAGTCCTAAAAAAGTGATATATAGTAAACACTTTCACCATTTTTTTTAAATTTTTTCCTTTTCTCCAAAAACCTCCTTCCCTGCCAGACTGCCCTGAATTTAAATTTTTGGAGCAGAGCTTTCTTTCTAACCGAAGAAGTACAAACCCAGAAGCGGATTATTGAAGGGATTAGAGGGGACACGGCCACCCAAATATTATGTAATCATTATGTGTAAAAATTTTTTTATATGCATTATCTGGCCTCCCAAAATTTTTTTTTGGTATATTGAAAATTTTTTAAGTTTAAAATATATAACTATGTTGTTGAGCCAAACAAAATATAATATAAAAATATAAAATAATTTTGTGAAGCTAGAAATCCAAAATATCATTTAAAAAACATAATATTGATAAAAATTCTTACTTACTGTTATTTTTTAATAATGTATCATTTTCATATTTACTAATAGTGTAGAACATCATACACTAACAGTGTGTTAAATTTAAATTCTTAAAATATTGAAAATTTATATGAGTTTATTTTTATTGTCCTAATTTTTTTAGGTGCAATATATATAATTATAATATTCGTAAGTAATAATAGAATGAAAAATTCCTCCTTAATGTAATGTAATTCCTAACTTGATAATATTTTTATGCAAATTTTTTATTTGAAAATAATTTACTCCATCCAAAATAAAATTTAATCCACTTGCATGATAGTGATGTATGAAAAAAATGAAATTTAAAACAATGGTCAAGTTTTTGTCTTGTAATTATTTTTTAGTTTGTTTGGCTCCCTGATAAATATTACAAAAAATTAATTCATTATATACTACATATAAATATAAGAGAAAATACAAAATAAATTCTTTAATTTTGAAATTATTGGAGTTTCTCCTTTAACGCTACCCCAAAATTAAAATTAATTCTCATCATTCACTTAATTAACCAATTCATTAAATTATAAAAAAAAATTATAAACTTTTTAAATAAGAATAATAATACTGTGAAAAAATAGTAAGATGAACTAACATGCAATAATATTTTGATTCTTGTTTGAAAATAATAAGTAGATGATGAACATTAATTTCAAATTTTGTTTTATTTAAAATTTTGATTTTTTTTTATATCTTTAAAGTTGAAGAGGATAAAATTCAATCAGTTTTAAACTGAAGAAAATATTTTACATTTTTTTGCCAAATATAATTATATGGAAATTACTTGCTAGCATTAGATTTTTAAAATAAGGAAATTTGAGCAAAATGAAAAATATTAATTATGACATTCAAGGGATATAATAGTTATCACTTTTATAAACAAGAAACTAAATGTTATATTTAGTCCTTACAAAAAATATAGCATAATTATGTTTAAATTTTTTTATATGAATTATTTGGCTTCTCAAAATATTTTTACTTTTCGTATATTTAAAAATTTTCAAGTCTAAAATACATAACTATATCATTTTGTTGAGCCAAACAAAACATAATGTAAAAATTATAAAATACCATTTTAAAAACTTATTTAAAGCAACAACAGAAAGTAAATTGAAAAAAAAAATCAACATTAATGGTCCAATGCCTTTGCTATATTACAAAGGCCCATTAGTTGAATTGTTATTTTATACGAAGAAAACCCACCTCCGACCGACCAACCTGGCTGTCTCAATATCTTTTTACGTTAACTTCTTTTAAAAGCTAAACTTAAAAACTGTACATTTACCCTTTTTTCTTCTTCGAAAGTGATGATTATAGTGCAACAATAGATACCAATGCATCATTAATTTGATTCGTTGTATATATATCTATTAATTTATAAAAATATTTTTATATATATTAAAAAAACTAAATTTAATATAATATTAGTGTTAACTAATTTTGTATTATCATCTATTTTATATATAATTTTTACAACTTTCTTACTACTATTAATAAAATTTTTAATTTACTATTTTAGTGACGTATCATATTTATATTTATTAATAATGTAAAATGTTATCCATTGGCAATGCATCAAATTTAAACTCTTGAAAATTTATATGATTTTTTTTATTGTTCTAATTTCTTTAGGTGCAATTCATATAATTATAATAGTTGTAAGTAGTGATAGAATGAAAAATTCCTCTTTAATTTAATGTAATTCTTAACTTGATGATATTTTCATGCAATTTTTTTTTGAAAATAATTTACTCCATTCAAAAAAAAATTTAATCAACTTGCATGATATTGATGTATGTGAAAAATGAAATTTTATCCGATGGTCAAGTTTTTGTCTTGTATTTATTTTTTAGTTTGTTTTGCTTGTTAAAAAATATCATAAAAAAATCAATTCATCATATATTACATATAGATATTACAGAAAAATACAAAATACTTCCTCTTAGTCCCCAACTTTGAAAATTTTGAAATCAAATCCTTACATTACACAAAAATTAAAATTTACTCTCATTATTCACTTAACTAATCATTTCATTTAATTATAAATTTTTTTATAAACTTTTTAAATAAGAATAACAATAATATTGTGAAAAAATGGTAAGATAAATTAACATATAATAATATTATTATTCTTGTTTAAAAATAATAAGTAAATGATGGACATTAATTCCAAATGTTGTTTTTATTTAAGGGTTTGACTTTTAAATTTTTAAATTTGAAGGTGACAAAAATCAAACCACCCTTAAATTGAAGAAAATATTTTAAATTTTTTAATAAATATAATTATATTAAAATCACCTATTATCATTAAATTTTTAAAAGAAAAGGAAATTTGAGCAAAATGAAAATATTAATTATAATAATTAGAAGGATGTAATAATAACTACTTTTATAAGCGAGAAACTAAATGTTATACTTAGACCTTAAAAATAATGAGGCATGCCTAGATTTGCTTATTATGTAAGATATATCCCATGCTGAGATTGTCGTAATTGTGGTCTTGTTTTTGTGCTGAAGTGGACTCAGTCTACGCATATATTAAGTGTTGTGTGGGAGTTTTGTCTACAAATTTGGTGTGATTGTACAATAAAATCAGTTGAAGTCGTGTGTCTAATTGGGTCATGAAGTAAAGTCAGTCTAATCCTCCGTTGTTTTTTTAAAAGTATTTTTCGTAAGAAAACATTATATATATATATATATATATATATATATATATATATATATATATATATATATATATATATATATATATATATATATATATTAATAAAAGAGTGATATGCTACTTGTATTAATAATTAAAAAAATAATATTTACAAACATGATAGTAGAGAAAAATAAATTTCCTTTTGAATTAAAGAAAGTTACTTCTCTCAAATTGTTAATATTTAATGTTAAATAAATAAAACAATATTTTTATGTTAATATTTTATAAAAAAATATTTTTTGTTAAAATAAAGGGAGCTTAGATAATAACTGATTATGTGTGAGACTGGTGTGTGGAGTCTATTGCGTGAATCTAGTGCGATTGTGCAATAAAACAAATTTGAATTGTTTCAATAATATACCAGTGTATGCTAATAATATAATCCAATTAATGTCAGTGCCAACAAAATAAAAAAATAACAATAGCATGTATATTATACGAAAATAAACTTAATCATGCAAAAGAATGTTGTTATCAGTTGATGATGATTTTTATTATTATTATTGTAAGCCATTTTCTTTATTCGAGTTAGGTTTTCGGTTAACAAAAAATTGTAATGACTTGGCAATTAAGTATTCTAGAGTATTTATGGATTTTGTTCCGTTCTGGATCCAAGTTTCATGGTTTACCAAGAGAATTTCTTACTCTACCCAGTGCAAAGCTTATTGGCAACAAGATAGGCAATTTGCTTAAAGTGGAGGATTCATTCATTGAAGGTATCCTCGTTAGACATTTCTTGAGATTCAGAGTCAATATGAATATTTATAAACCATTACCCTTGGATACCAAGAAAAGGGCAAGAAAAGATTTTGGGATATTGCAATTATGAACTCCAGCGAGCTATCAACATGTACATGTAATTACTAAAAATTTAATAAAAATATAAAAATCTAGAGGTGTGACAAAATAACAAAGATTGAAAATGGTAGAAGGTTGTATATAATACTTTAAATAGATATAGGTTTTTTGGTTAAATCTTTCTTGATGCTTATTGCTCAATCTGTGCAGTTTAAACTCTCTAGAAAAACCTTTTGAATACAATATATACAGATACAATGAGCATTTATAAAAAAAATTAGTGTATAATATTATACATTTTCATATGAATAGAGAGTAGATAATATGATAGGATGTTAAAAAAGATGAATGAGGTCAAATTTCTTACTTATGTAAACCTACAAAAAATGCATCAAAATAATAGACAACAAAATTGAATCGATTAAAAAAATTAGAAACTAAATTGTAAGAACAAATATAAAAGTAACAAAAAACCCTCACATTTTTATTTTGTCTTTTTCCAGTGAATGTTAAAACTTATATATTTATCCATAGGTTAACTAAGCTTCAATCCTAAAAAATAACTAATGAGTAAAAATACAAAATTAAAGAGAATCATCTTAAGGTTGGAAAAAGAGTATATCTCATTTGATAGAAAATCATTTTAGGATTGAAAGAGCTTTAGGTGAAATTCTCAAATGGCAACATGCTTTACTTTTTTTATTTTTAGCTAGTGTTATCCTTTGACCTTTTCATTTTTAATTAACACTTGGAGCCAAAGTTTCCATATCAATTACTACAAAATATCGATATATAAATTTAAATATTAAATGCCATTTTTTAAAAAAATACCATCATCTTTAATACAATAACGTTTTCTTATTAAGTAATGTTTTACATTTGTTATTGCACAAGAACCAATATCATAATAAATGAATGTCTATTATTAAGAAATAGATTTCTTTATTGGTCAAATGGGAGGCTAGTGATCACCTTTAGGGATTTGTATCTTATATGGGCATGATATCAATACTTGGCATCCTAACCAATTGAGACACCTAGAGTGTCTTACAAAGCCCACCTTGCTCACTTGCAACACATATAAAAGTGGGGCTATATGCTACCAATACAACGAAATAAAATTGTGCTATAGGTAATAGCTATGGCTTTAGGCCTAGTGTAAGTTCTTGATAGATCAAGAACCTTTTTGAATCTTAACATTCAGACCTAGCAATCTAGAATTTAATTGGTTGCTCCTTATATGACAACTTAAAACCCAATTGCAATGGTTCGCCTTGGATCATGTGTGATTTATCTACTTGTACTTTCTATGCATTAAGACATGGAATACTAGGTGAATGGCTTACAAACTATTCGATAGTTCCAAATGGCAGGCTACAACTCCTATGCATTTAAGGATTGGAAATGGTCTAATAAAATGAAGTGTTAGTTTTCCTTCTTTTCCAAATTGCATCACTCCTTTCATGGGTGATACTTTTAGGAACATCTTTTCTCTCTCTTAGAACTCTAGGAACACCTTATCTCCTTCTTGGAACTCTAACCTTTTTTTTCATCCATATATAACTTTTGCCTATCTTGAGCTATCTTTAACTAATCTCAAATGATTTGAACTTTCTTTAGTGCATCAATCATCGAATTTGATCCTAGAAATTTCACTTTTTTGAGTTCAAACCATCCTATCGAAGATTGAAATGTCTAGCCATAAAGAGCTTCATAATGTGTCATATGGATGCTAAAGTATAATTATTATTATAGGTGAATTCAATCAATAGCAAAATTTCTCCTAAACTCCTTTAAACTCTAAAGTGTAGGCTTTAAGCATGTTTTCTAGGATCTAAATGGTTCACTCTAATAGCTTGTCTATTTATGGGTAGAAAGCTATACTAAATTGCAATTGATTCCCTAATGCTTGATGGAATAATTGCCAAAATTAAGATGTGAATTGTACGTTGCAATCTAACACAATCATAACTAGAATTCTATGCAAAGGCACTATCTTATTAAGGTATGCCTAAGCATACTATGTGGCTAAGAATGTAGTTTTAACAGGTAGAAAATGTGTCAACTTTGTTAATATATCAATAATGATCTATATGGACTCATGCCCTTTTTGAACCTATGATTATCTTCTTAACAAATCTATTGTGATGCTTTTCCTTTTCCATTTCCATTTCAGTATTGAAAGTGGTCAGTGCATTTTGGCTAAGCATTGATCTCCACCTTAACTTGCTAACATGTAAGATATTTCACTATGAAACATAAAACATCTCTCTTCATACCTTTCTATTATAAAACATTCTTCAAATCATGATACGTCTTGGCTACTCTAGGGTGCATGTTATATGAAGAATTTTTAACTTAGTGCATTAATTCATTTTATTCACTTAGTAGAACCCAAATTTGACCTTGATGGTGAATTATTCTACCCTTATCCATTGTCATCCTCATTCCAAGTTCCTAATATCTTCTTTTTACTAAAGCTATATAACTTAAATTAACCTTTTAGGCAGCCTTGATTCTTTCAATGAGAATAAATTAGACTACCACATGAACCAAGGGTATGCCTTGATCTCCAAGAGGTATGTCCATTGTCTTTCTTGTAGATATTTTATATAGCACATCCGTTATTATGTTAGCTTTGTTAGGATGATACAAAAAAAATAGTTGTAGTTTTTGACAACCTCTATCCATTTCCTTTACCTCAAATTCAAATCTTTCTACTTGAAAATATGTTTCAAGTTCTTATGATTTGTATAAATCTCTATAATTTCTTCACACAAGTAATGTTTTCAATTTTTTAAAATAATTTTTGCCACCATTTTTAGATCATAGGTTGTACAATTTTGCTATGTTTCTTTAATCGTTGACATTATTAAAAATTGTAGTTTAGCAATGAAATTATTAGTCACTAACTCTAAAAAATTCATCATTAATTATTTTAGCAATGAAATTAGTGGAAGATAGAAGGTTATTAGTATATACCCCATTAATAATTCATTTAGTGATGGATTGAAATCAGCCATTGCTAAATCTATCAATAATTTAGGGAGACGACAATGAACAAAATGGATGACAAGTAAAGTTAATGATGCCAATGGCCATCACTAAACTAATATTTATTGATGAACTATTCATTGATAAATGGATATAGTAATGAAATATTTGTCATTAAATATACCTTTCTTGATAAATGCATAAAAAAAAGTTTTAAATTGGTTTTATTAATGGCATTATTTTGGATTTATGAGGAATAAATTGATATTATCATATAATTAATTGATAAATGCCATTATTAATCTTTTTCTATTTTTAGGTCATAAAAGTTGACTCAGTTTATGAGTTAACAATGAATTTGGTCAAGTTGCTATCTTGATACAACTAAGAAAAACTTATTCAACCATGAGTTAACTATGAATTTAAGGATGCTAACTCAATCATGAGTTAACAATGTATATAGTCGAGCAATTATCTAGATACATCCAAAAGAAATAAAAGTTAATTTTGGAAATTCCTAGGCTCCTATGCACTATAAATTGAGGCCTTAGCTATCCATTCAACACATTGCTTTCCACTTGAGTCTTGCATCTTTCTAATATTTTCTCCCTAGAATTTATGAGAGTACTTTGTAAATTAGACTAGAATTCTTATGAGGCTTAAGACAATTCTTTATGTGTAACATTTTATTTTTTTACTTTGATTCCTTTTCAAGATTTGCAATGTTTATAAATTGGTTTATGTTCAAAATTCTTCATTATCTTTAGTTTTTTTGCCATCCAAATATTATATTTTTAATTTCATATTAATTCAATCATGCTTTTTTTATATGGTATTGTTTAAATATAATTGTTACAAGTAGAATGGTTTTATACATTGATTCTTTACTATAGTATTGTCAATTTTGGATAATGTAAAAGATAATTCTTATATGTTTTAAACTTAAAAAACATACTTCAAATACATGGCTTCCAATTATTTGTTTGAGATGTGAAACAACATTTGAGATTTAAATGAATCAAAGTAGGGAGTGAATATATAAAACATAATGGTGACTCTCAATACCTTATTCTATCATTATTAAATTTCTTATTAAAATTTATACAAATCAATTTTTCCAACAAATTATATTACTAAATTTTAATATTATTTCCTTTTTTACTAACCTAGTTTGTTAAGTTCTTCTTTGTGGGATCGACACCTCAATTTATATTGTAATAACCATAATATATTTTGAGCATAATCACATCTCTATTTTCATCGATAAATTTGATATTTACAACAATTATTTTCATTGCTAAATCATCATTACTCAATGAAAATTTAGAAATTTATTAGCATCATTATTCACAAATTTGTTGCCAATTTCATTACTAATCTAGGAAGCATTGCATCTTTTTTATCTTATTTAAGATGACCTATACAACAAACATACCTACATAAATACACTTTCATTACAACAATACCAAATTCAATTGAAAATTCTCCAAATTTAAATTTCATAATGGTTCATATCAATTGTCCAATCATTTAATATAAAAATTATCATATAAAATAGTGAAACCTATATACAAATGAAAAAATTGAATCCAATCTCTAACAAGTGGAACTTGGGGATTTTTTATTATGTTTCTTCAACCTTTTTAAATGTATGTTGTTCTTATGTGAATGAGACTTTGGCTTGTTTGTCAATCCTTTAGGCAGTTGAGTGCTTTCTTGTTTAAACTTGATTTATTATAGATTGCATCATGATGTTTGCAAAGATTGGTCATTTAAGAGCTTTTGCTTGACAATAAAGACATAGTAATGCACAAGAGATTCAAATAATAGTGAGTTAATATCATTTTTCTATGATAAATGAGGACATGCACATGAAAATAGTAATCTATAACCTATACCAAAATATAACCTAGTCAATGATAAAGATTCTTTGTTATTGCATTGGACTTCTTCATCATCTTCATCAATATTTTTTCCATTATCTTCTTCCTCTTCCTCATCCTTATGAGCTTTTTCTTTGTCATGGATCTCATCTAGGTCATTATGTACAATATCACTGGTAAGGACAAATTCTAGATATCCTAATTCATCCTTTAGAGGTTCGATCTCTTCATTTTCAAGTGTGATGGCAATTCGGTATGTTGTTCATCATCCTAAAATGCATTAATGGCATCATTTGTTAATAAAACATCAAAGATGCTTCTTACTTTAGTTTTAATGATAACCAACTAGTCATTGCAATCTTTTCCATGACTATGGTTTAGGGTGTAATACACCTACATAGCTTTTGAGTGAGGATGAAAGGATCAAACTTGTTGTAGCACTAAGATACCCTAGCTTTAATGATGTCATATTATCTATGTCATCTTGTTCCCCTATTAGGAGTGGGATCAAACCATTCACAATTAAACATCACTACCTTCTTCACTAGAAATCTACCATAGTCTAACTTAATGAACTTTTGAAGTTTTTTGTAGTAATTATTTTTTAAGTGTACATCATTGGATCATTTGATGACATAGACCATTATTTTTTATGTGTGCATCACTAGGTCCATTACTTTATATGAAATTTATAACCATTGATAAAAAAATATAGACCATATGTATACTTTTATACTCGACTCGTGTGCAATGTCATGAATTTTCTCATTGGTGACCACATTTTTTATAGCGAAGAGCTAGTCATGAAACAAGTTTACATTGTTATTGTGAATAGAACCTATGTGTAGGGTTTAAGGTTCAGGTTAAATAAGGATGGTTTGGCTTGACTTACATAGTTAGGAAACCAATTGAAGAATTCATTTTCAATGCTCGTGTTCCCCTTTTTATTGATTATGGTTAGGAACATATGTTGTAATGTTTGTTTAAAATACTATAACTCATGCCATATCATTAGAAAGTCATCCAAGATTTATGAAATATATATAGTTCATTACATTAATTAAACTCATTCCATTAAGCACTTACTTCACATATAGTTACATCTCATAACAATTCAGCAATACATGCATTTGAGTCACTTGGTAGTCCTAATTTGATAAAAATCGTCTCTTGCATTTCCCAATTGAATGACCAGGATAATTGAATATGGAACATATTTGTTCATCATCTTCTATATTCTTAGCATCATTATTCTTAGGAACTTTAGCCCTTTAGAATGCACATGGAATTCAAAGAATTCAAAGTAATGTAAATAGAAAGTGGATATTTCCTTAATGAGATATGCTTCACATATGTACCTTTCTACATAGAACTTGTCTTTTGTCTTCTTCAATATGGGAGAGAACCTACCAAATGCAACAAGACATATTAATTATGAATGCTTTAGAGACATAAATAAAGAATGACTTAATAATAGATTTTACCTTTTAAATAAATACATTCAATGGTATTGGACATGACCTCTTACCAAAACTTTATATGGCAAGTGTATTGAAAGGTACTCCATTGAATTAAAAAAATTAGAGGGAATATTCAGTCTAACCTACAAATGGCGACATGAATATTTTGTTCCATTTGCAGCAATTATTTTTCTTGGAAGGTGCTTGAGCACAAGTCTTTGAAAAATAAACTCAACTTAATAAGCACATTCCAAATGGACTTTGACAAATGCTTTGAAGGTGATAGGAAGTAATTGTTCCATGAACACGTGACAATCATGGCTCTTCATTCTCTCATCATTATTGCTTAATTTTCATGATTTTTTTTACTTTTTCTTCATCTTACATCATTGTTTACTAAATTTAGACTTTCTTGTAAGATTTTATCAACCATATAAGTAAAGCTTAGATATAATATCAAAAGTTATACAAAAGAAATACAAATAAAATTTTTTTAAAGAATTTGATAGAAAAATTGGAGAAATGTAAGAGGCAAAAGTTTGAGAAATAGAATCAAGAAAGGCATTAGGGTGACTTTGTACTTTGTTGCAATATTTTATTAAACACATAATAAGTACCTAAAACTTAGGCACAACCTCAGAAGTTATATAAAGGAAAAATAAATAAAAATCTCCTAAAATAATATGCATAAAAAAATTAGAGAAATGGATAAAGCAAAAATATAAAAATAGAAGTAAGAAAAGCACTTCTTATGTTTTGAACAAGTGGCTTGGAATATGGCATTTACTTTGTACATGAAATTAGTTAAAGAAATGTCGATAACTCATTGATATGTGGTAAAGGATAAAGTGACATTAAGGTTTTATCAAGGTAGCTAGACAGGGATAGAGATGAAGCTTGAAAACAAATAAGAGGGAGAGTTAGAGTGACAATAAGGGTAAAAATAAAATGTGCTTTATTTACTGTACAACAATATTATTAAATTTAGAAGTTAGCTACTAACACAAAATCAATTGTCCCATGTATCATCATTTTCCAAGTAGTTGGTAGTTGCCATACCATTAGATGTTGATTAAGTACAAAACCAATGTGTTTACATTTTATATTTCTCAACTAGTCATTCGAAATATCTCTAGATGATGGTTATATACAAAATTGAGATCTTACATTTTTATAAATCTAGTAACCTTGTAAATGCCATCACTTTAGACATCAATTTAGTTCAAAATTGATGTATTAGAGTTTCATATTTTTTTTTCAGACTTTTACAATACCTTTGGACATCAATTAATTCTAAATCAACATCTTAAGTTTTCTCATTTTTCTATTAAAACTTTAAATGTTGTATAGTTTGATGTCAATTAAGTAAAAAAACTAACATCTTCAATTTTCTAATTATTTTGAGAATGCTACCTCATTCAAATAGACATCAATTAATTCTAAAACTAACATTTTAAGTTTTCTTGTTTTTCCAACAATGTTTAAATATTATACATTTTGATGTTAGTTAAATAAAAAACTGACATCTTAAGTTTCCTAATAATTTCAAAAATATCATTGTATCTAAATAGATGTAAGTTAATTCTAAAACTAATATCTTAAGTTTTCTCATTTTTCCAATGCCCTATATTATAATGTCAGTTAAGGTAAAAATGGACGACTTAAATTTTTTAATAATTTCAAAAATGTTACTATATCAATATAAACTTCTAGATTGATATTTATATAACAATATAGTATCCCATTTCTATAGTAGTGTAAGCTAAGGAGTCTAGAAACTGAACTTATTAGTCTATTTATTTATTGATTTATTTATTATACTTTTAAATAATTTTACTTGTGTGGATTTTAGTAAATATATACTCACTAGATTCTCATAACTCGGTCCTTTATTTATTTTAATATTTTAGGATTAAACTAACTAAAAAGCTATATTGTTCTTATGGAGACTAAAGACACTTTTTTAGGAGAATTTAACTATTGGAATAGAATTGAAACTAATTATGTCCATATAGGTGTTGTGTCTTTTTTTATTTATTTTGATACATATTTTTGGTATCTATCTTTTAAGTCATAGGTCTTATATTCTAGGGTATGTGGTCCTCTAGAATGTTCAAATATAAAAGAAATTCTATCCATTTATTTTGAAAATTGTATTGAATGTAAAGTATTACACAAATAAAGTAAATTTCAATTGAGTCAGAGTATTGTCAAAAGATGAGGTGAGTGGTAAGTCACTTGTGGGTGACTTCCTACACTAGTTATATGCCTAAGAATGAGATATGATAGACATATAATCTTTTAAACATCCAACATCATTCAATTATTTTATAGTGGTGATTTACTAATGCCAACTTTATTGCTAGTTGCCTCTATTGAGTATGAGTTGATTAGGCTAGTTCAAGTCAATAAAGCAGGTTTCATATCAATTACAGCCAAAGTTGGGTTATGACAAAGACACCTTTGATGGACAAAGGAGAAAGAATAGTGGAGAGATAATAAAAGAAAAAAATATTATTGAAGAGATATAAATAAAGGGTAATTTAGTAAAGTATAGATATTTTTTATTTAATTGAGAATATTTAATGATTTTCTTAATTCTTGTGCAACAACCTTTATCCTTTGCTTGGTTGCAAGGAAAAAAAAGAAAGGCTAGAAATTAAGAAGAAAATAGTAAAAAAAGATTTTTATCTTTTCTTACTTGGGTAGGGAGAAAATAAAAGGATAGGAAAGTAGAGGAAAATAATTTTTGTTTAATTGTTTAGATAGATTAGTAAGAGAAAAGAAAACTAGATTAAGTTTTGGATGATAAATTTACTCTTCAAATTAATAAAATAATTTTTAAGTTGAATAAAATTAAAGATGAAATTCTAATAAGTTGGTTTTCCATTCATTTTCAGTCCATATGTGTCTAAAAAACATTTTTTGAGGACTTCACTCCCCTTTTTTTTCTTATTTTCTTTTTTATCTCTTTTCTACCCTGCAACTAAGGAAAGAAAAATGACGTTTTACACTCTTTTTCTTTTCTTAAGTTTTTTTTTTCCACCTATTTTCCATAGAAATAAGAAAAAAGCTAGATGATAAATAATGATAGAAAAAATATTAATGAAGAGAGATAAATAATAGCTTTGTAAGGTATAGATAATTTTTTATGTAATCGAAACTATTCAACGATTTTCTTAATTTTTGTTCAACAATCTTAAACTGAAAGGATAGGTAGATATTAAGAGAGAGAGGGACTACTTGTTTTGAGATACAAGACAGTTCGCGCGCAGTATAACAGTAATGTTATACGGACCCAAACAACGTAAAATTGAAAATGAGACCTAATATTCATTATGAAGTTGATGCAATGGAAAACCGAACGGATCAATCATCCACATGCACCGCCATCAACGGCCTCAAATGTTTATCTTGATGGATCACCAAATCAGAAATAGTGGAAAATGTTGGTAAAATAGTTTAAACATGAGGATTTCCCCTTGTCTTTTATCACTCTCCTAGTTACAATTCCATATCTCTCTCTCGTTTGCTTTTCAGTGGAGTTTCTCTAATTAAGTGTTCTAAAAACCAAAGGCAACGCTGATTGTTGTGCTGTTTAAATCGAGAGGATCCAAAGTTCCAACGATTCAACTGATTTGAAGTGTTGTGATCTTGTGTGAATCGACAAAAATAAAAAAAATTGATCTTATTTTCAAAAATCGATCTGTGGAATTTTTTCTTTAAATTATTTTTTGGGTTGAATTGGTCCCATAAAGTATATGCAAGGGTTTAGATTGTGGTCTACAATTACTGTTGCAATCATTCCGCTACCACAATTTTAGAATATGTAACAAAAAAATATTAACAAAATAATAATTACATGAAAAATACTTATTTATAGCTCGCTTTTAAATCTTATAAGATTGCCATTGTTTGAATAATAATTACCACGCTTTCAACCTTAATACAAGGAAATCCCAACCAGCTTTCATAACAAAGATAAGACATCACCAATAATAATTTCTATTTTCTTCCCTTAATTATAATTTAGGTCCTCATACGTAAATTGATATCTATTCTTCCTTAAACACAATATTATATTGTAATCACTCGGACCGAATTAATACTTGATGTCTGTCTTAGGTGAAAATTGCAATATCAATTCGACTGTTCTCTTGCAACCGTAGGTTCTGTCCCAATTCGCTGGCGGACTTCCAATTAGATCCTGTATAAATAGGGAAGAAGTAATACAAATGAACAAAATGAGCAGAAAGCAATCTGTGAATGCTAGAATGATTAATAATTTGCACAAATTGCACTACAAAGCAACTAACTAAGCTTAATTGTTTATTGTTGTCGCAAAAGTAGATCTGCTTGTACATCAACATTGCAAATGACAGAGGTTTGATTGTTGAAAACCTAGATCCTAATCTTCAAGAACAGTATATAAAGAATAATAAGAGTTATCTGGAGAAATACAAAACATGGCAGTAGAATGTTGCAAAAACTCTAGCATAGTGCTAGAATTGGGGATGTAGAATGCGTGTATGATTCGGTAGAAATTTTGGCAAAGTAAATCCTTCTATCTTTGCACTCACCCTATTTAAATTGCAGGGGTTGAGCAGTTATTCAATCGGTTGTTACTTTCTGAGGAGTGGTTACATGTATCTCAGGCTACCAGTCACCCACGTGGCATCTACATATCATCTTTGCATGCTTCCTTACTATAAATGCTTCATAAGTAGTTCGTGACCACGATCTTTGTTTAGGGATAGTTGTTCGACTGTTATACCGAACGAGTTCCACTATGTGTAACCTGACCACCTACTTGTAAGAATACATGCGGTTCCAACTTCGTATCCTAAATCGAAAATTTTGATCAAGTGTTAACAGTGTTAAATTAAGGGGAAAAATCTTAATTAAAATCAATGGTGGAATTTCACTAGACTAATGAAGCCTGGACCACATTAAAAATTTTAAAATAATATATTAATGTCATATAATAATTACATCGTGAAATTTTTTTGAAAGATCATTTTATATAAATTATTTGACCCCAAAATATTACATTAAGATTTACCATTGATTAATATCTAAAACTCAACGGGGCTACAATTTAGTAGTGGCTGAAAGAAAAATCAAGGAAGCTCACCTTACTATGTCAGAAACATACGAATTACAGAGCCTACCTATGGTAGGAAAATATCCCGAATTTGATATATAATATCACATTACTCATAATTTTTTATTTAACGATTGTCAATTTAAAGTCTTGTTGAAAACTTTTTACTGACAATTAAAATTTTCAATCTTCAATTTAATATATATTTCTAATATGGATTCAAATTGGTTTAATTCATATATTAAAGAGGTTAAAATAGAATATTAATATATTTAAAAGAGATATTTGCATATTCTGTAGGAGAAATTAAAACTATAACTAGAGATGATTTTTCTGTGAAAAGAAGTCTGTAATAGGGCTCAAAGCAAACAAGAAGGAAGTTGATATGACACCTCAACTCTCGCCCGCAAATTGAAAATAAAAAAAAATGACTTCTATTGTAACTTCCTCCATCAAGCGGCTTCGTCCTTAACTTATCGTCCAAATTTGATCGAAGTTGACTCTTGTTTTTATCTCACTTTAACTTTATGCTTCAGTTATTTCCTTATACGGAAAATTCCTTTCAAAATACGTAAGTCGACATTCTTATCGGGGTGGCATTTGATGTTGCCACGGCCATCTTTTCTCTTCAATATCTTCGAGTTTCTGAATTTCAAGATATGTTTGTCACTTTTGTTAATACTAAAAGGATTAAAAAATATATAAAATGTTGAAAAATAATGCATGCAGATTGGAATCTTTTAAAATAAAAAAATATCTAAACACATCCATTATTTTTTATTGTATTTGGAGACACTATAATATTTTTTGGGTCTATGGCAATAGTTAAAAAATTGTTTCCTAAAATTGAATAGACTATAATTTTTAAAGCATTGCCTATTATTTTTTATTTAAGTAATACTTATTAAAACAGTGGCAAGAAAGCTATACTTATTTCTAGGGATTTAAATTGCAATTGCGGTCGCAGTTGCAGTCACATTACGATGCGGGTGAATGTAGAAAAATGCAGCTATAAGGGTCTAAAATTGTAAAAAATTACGGACGCGGTCTGTCTTAAAAACACAATATTGGAAGCAATATTGTAGTCGTGGACCGTTTTTTAAATCCTACCTTATTTCTTAAGGATAATATTGTATGTACTGAAAATGAGTTTTGAAATTGAGTTTGGAAATTTTTATATTCTTTAAAAATTTACTTTGCTATCCTATGTTTAATGTCGATAGCACTTGATTTTCATTTGAAACCTAATTTTGGATCTTATTTTTTATGCATATGACATTACTTATTACTTAATATAGAATAATGACACTTTATCAATTATTATTGGAAATTTTGTTGCCTAATACAAAATAGGCAATACTTAATTGATTGTTGCCTAATTATTTTACACGATTTTATAAAAATTTTCTATGAAATTATTTTATATCAAATGAATTAATTATTTTTATGTTTGTAAAATTTCATTTTTATTTTTTCAAAAATCTATTTTAACTTTTTAAACTTTAGTTTACACAATAAAAATTAAATACAGTTTTAACTTTTTCTAAAAACTCAGTACTGAAAATATTTATTTTTTTTTAAAGAACAAACACCGAAAATTTTAACACTTAATAGAGCCCGCTGAAACTCATTTTTCTTTACATATTCCAGGAGTCTCTGGTTCAAAATTTTGAAATCAAAATTCAATTCCCGGAGTCTCCGAAGATTATTGTCATTGTTGCGTCGTTTACTTAGTAGCGTAACTAGGATTTAGTTTCCGATGATAGTGCGGGGAAGCTAGTTTTCTTACAGTATACTTGACCAAAATTGTTCGTGACAGCCAATATGATATTGGTTTAGTGGAATGCGCGCCAACTTCATGTGAACTTTATCTATTAACAGGCATGGCGATTTTATCTATTAATTCTTACAGTATACTTGGCAGAAGCAGTTGGTAACAGTCTCTGGTTGCTTAGCTAATTATCAGATTGACAATTGTCATAGATCAAATAAAATGAGGCAACTTCAGAAAATTTTAGAATAACATTAGCAGAACTGCCATTTTAAAGAACGACAGAAACCTATGATGATATCACTAAGATCGGATATATGACACTTCACCTAGATATATTTAACTCTTTTTCTAATTTAAGCGTTGAAATTCATTCACTCATGTTTTATATTATTAACATTTTATATTGGAAATTTGAAGTATGTTTGATTTCATTAATGATCTTTTCATTGCAAATGTTTGATACACTTGGTGAATGTTCTATACTGTGAGATTTCCAATCACAGAAGCTAAGAATTTGACTATTTATAGGCTTTGTTAAGTCTCTAGACTCTTTTGATTTCTTTTATGAATTTTTTTTTTATTTTTATTTATATAACTCAACATCATAATTACATATCTATCTTTTTTTTACAGATATTTTAAAAAATATCATTTAGAACTTTACACATTATAAAGTTTCTTTTCAAGAGAATTACGATTTTTCTAAATTACAAGCTTCTTTGTATGGCTCTAAGGAAAACCTAGCTAAAAGGGGCCAAATGAACTCAGTTGGTCCAAAAATTAAAGTCTAACATGAACTTAATAAAAGAGCTTCTAAATGATTCTAAATAAGATGGCAAATGTCTTAAAGTGAAATAGTAAATATTTTAAAATAAAATGAATCAAAATATATTTAACCTAAATTAAAGATCAAAGTCTTTTAAAATGACTTAAAATACTACAATTATGGTGCAAAATGTTGCCAAATGGCCAAATGAACCCCAAAGAAAAATCTATAAGCTCTAAGTTTACTCTTTAAAGTATATTCTTGATTTTCTTAATTTTATTCTTTAAGATTGTCCCACTAGGATCATATCATTGAAAAATTAGATTTACATCGGTCATAGCAAGTTGTAACATTAATAAATTAAGTAAATATATAATTAAAATACAATTAAATCTGAATCAATGATCGCCAAATTAACATTAAATATGAAAAAATGATCCTCGAATCTATAATTTCTTTTGAAACCATGATTAAAAATTATTTTACTGTTTCTAAAAAATTTTAATTATTATTATTTAATGACATATCTTCTTCTTGTTTGTTGATAATATAAAATATTTTATACTAGCAATGAATCAAATTTGACCTCATATAATCAAAAGAGAAAACCATATCCATTTAAAAATTGTTTGAAAGAATTTAAATACTTATATTCTTCTTTTAATTTAACATATATTATAATAATATACTGTACAAAGTTATTTAAAATATTTATTATTATATTTACATTTAATTTAGAGTATTATAGTAAGTAATAATAATTTTACAAAATGATTATTAATCTGTTTGAGAGAAAATAATTACAATATAATAAATAGGGCCTTCATAGATTAAGACAGATTTTAAAAATTTAATATACAAATTAAATTAAGCCAAATTTTAAACTTTCAATAAATTATTACATTATATTTTTTTAGTTTGCACTTAAATATGAAATTAATTTTATTTGAAATCGGAGTAATAGGTGGTAAATTTGTTCTATCAAAAACATCTCAAAAAATTAAATTTAAAATTCTTCATCGAATATAGAATGTGTTGAAACTCATTTTACTTCCACAAACCATCAATTATTGGAGAATATTTAAGTGAAGCCTACTATTTTTTATACCTAATTTATGTTGGACAAAATCTAATTCGATCAAATCTACGTCCATATATGTGTCATTTTTTTGGTGGGCCGTGAGAGTAAAATCTTTTTGGACTAATCTGACATGCATATTATTAATGATCAATTGCATTAGGCTGATGTAAATCAGGTCAACATGTCTTTTTGTATATTTAAATGCGAAAATTAAATATTTCCGTTTGTTTTGATACTTGTAATATTGAAATGTAAAAATACATCTTGCTGGCTTTTTCTGGTTTGCAATAGAATTTAAATTTAATCCATGATCATCATTAATATAAATTAATTTTATATTATCGTAAATTCATATGTTATTATATCAATAAAAATATTTTTTATTATAATTAAAAATTTTTATTATTTTTATTTTTAATAATGTATCTTCTGCTAATATAAAATATTTTGCACCAAAAATAAATTAAATTTAAATTCTTTTCAATAAGAGGATGAGCTCGACGTTCTTCCTTTTTTAATGTAAGAAGGAGACATGTTCGTTTTCTTTGACTTTTCATAAGGGGTTGGTATGTGTCATTTTTTTAATTAGATATATCAATGTATAAATGCCTATTATTTTTGTTATATTAACATAAATAATTTTTAATATTATAATAATCATAATTTTATCATTTTTTATATTAAATTATTCTTATGATATGTTTATATCATTGTTTTATACATATAGAGTAACGTCATCCCACACATTTACTTACACCCTTTTACATATTGCTCTTTCAAAGAAAATTATTCAATAAATTATTTCTTTATTATAAAAATATTTTAAGTTAAAGATTTAATATCGAATATATATATTGATTGAATTAATTAATTATATATCTTATTTTTAAATAAAAATATTTAAAAATTAAAACCAAATTTATTTAAATTTTATCAATATTTTTTTATAAATTTTTAAAATTTTATTTTAAATTAAATTAAATTAAATTTCATAGAAAGTTTAGTGGTAAAGAAAACAAACTGTCAGCATCCGTTGTCTTGACAAGTTTATTCTAAAATTGAGCCTCGCTCTCTAATTAACTGCCGCAGCTTACACTAACGCAAACAAGCCTTGCTTAGCCACAACTTGATCTTCAATGGTTCCTTCTTCCATCTTCATTCGTTTCCTTCTCTGATAAAAATTTGTACTTATTATTACTTTCTAAATGACGTGTTATTTTTATATTTATTAATAATATAAAATGTTATACACTAACAATACATCAAATTTAAATTCTTAAAAAATTAGAAATTTATATAAGTTTATTTTTATTGTTCTAATTTCTTTTAGGTACAACTCATATAATTATAATAGTTGTAAGTAATGATAGAATGAAAAATTCCTCCTTAATGTAATGTAATTCCTAACTTGATAATATTTTTATGCAATTTTTTTAAAAATAATTTACTCTATTAAAAAAATTATCAAATAATAGTAAGTTATTATTTGATCTCTAGATGGTAGCATGTTACTGTCTGATTTTCAAATAGTGACATCGACTAAAAATTTAAAATAAATGGATAAATTGAGTATCATTAACAATCAAATTGTCAAATAATAGTATGTTATTATTTAATTTGCAGATAGTAATATATTATTGTCCAAATAGTAATATATTACTATTTGATCTCCGAACAATAACATCGATTAAAACCCTAAATAAGTGGATAAATCAAGTTTCATTAACAATCAAATTATCAAATAACAGCATATTATCGTTTGATCTCTAGATAGTAACATATTATTATTTGATCTCCAGATAGTAACATGTTACTGTTTAGCTTGCAAATAGTAACATTGACTAAAATTTCAAATAAATAGATAAATCAAGTCTAATTAATAACAAAAACTACCATATAATAGTATTACTATTTGGTTTTCAAATAATAATATATTATTATTTAGTTTCAAAATAATAACACTAACCAAAAATCTAAAATAATGGGATAAGTCAAGTCTCATTAATAATTAAACTGACAAAGAAGAGGATGTTATTGTTTTATCTCTAAATAGTAATATTAACTAAAAGTCTAAAAAAAAGGATAAACTAAGTTTCATTAATAACTAAATTGCTAAATAATAATATGTTAATATTTGGCCTCAAAATAATAATATATTATTATTTCATTTCCAAACAGTAATATCAACAAAAAATTTTAAATAAATAGATAAATTAAGTTTTATTAACAACCAAATTGTTAAAGAACAAGATATTACTGTTTAGTCTCTAAACAATAACATTGACAAAAAAATTTAAAATAAATGAATAAATTAAATTTCATTAATAATCAAATTTTCAAAGAAGAACATGTTACTATTTAGTCTCTAGATAGTAACATGTTATTGTTTAAATAGTAACATCGACTTAAAATTCAAAAAAATTAAATAAATTAAGTTTTATTAATGACTAAACTATCAAAGTAGAGCACATTATTGTTTGATATCCAGACAGTAACTTGTTACTATCCAAACAGTAACATATTATTGTTTGGTCTCCAAATAGTAATTCAAAAAATCAAAATATTTGGACAGTAACATATTACTGTCCAAACGATAACATCAATTGAAAATTCAAAATAAATAAATAAATTAAGTTTTATTAACAACCAAATTGCTAAAGAAGAGCATATTATTGTTTGGTTTTCAAATAATAGCATGTTACTATTTAAATAGTAACATGTTATTATTTTGTCTTAAAACTATAATTCATTCAAGATAATTTTTAAAAAAAAAAGGATAAAAGAAAGAGACAAAAGAAAGAATATTCTACAATTCTATGTAAAGTTTTGTATCTTCAAATTCTTATTTATTTATATTTTTATCTTAACTAAAAACTTATTTTAATCCCTAAAACTTGAATTTTTATTATTTTTTAATTAAAATTTTATATTAATTTAATTTTTATAAAATTAAAAATTCTCCAATTTTAATTCTCATAAGTTTTTATTCTTTTATTTTTATAAAATTTAAAATTTTCAATTTTAATATGTGATAAAAGAGGTTTTTGTTTCGGTGCTTTTAGTCTTCTCAAGATACACTATAAGTGTGTTGTTTTGTCTTTTGGGCATTGTGATAAATTTTTGTATGCAAGTGCATTTAAATGAAAAAAAGTAGACATGTGGTACCTTGTTGCAATAAATTGCAATAAACGGTACTGGCTTGAGTTTTTTCAAAAATAAATAGTAATTGCCCAATGCTTTGCTATATTACTGAGGCCCATTAGTTGAATTATTATTTTAAACGAAGAAAACCCACCGCCGGCCGATCAGCCTTGTTGCCTCGATGTCTTTTCAAGTTAACTTCTTTTGAAAGTTAAACTTAATAATAGTACACTTACCCTTATTCTTTGGAGGATATAACTATGTTGCTTAATTATATTGGTATATTATTAGTCTAAATCATTAGATTTTATTTATTTATGTAATATTGCTGAAATTCAATTATTAAATCTAGTATTGCACTAACGCAACCAGGACACTAAATTCTCTCCCTTCTTTGAATTTCTAATAGAGAGGAAGTCACAACACGAGCGCAGATGGCCAAAGCGAAAACAGAAGGACGAGGCGTCTCAGCACAGCGCGCAGCAAGACAACAACTTCTTGGAGTAATTTTGGAGTTATTCTTGCCTCTAGTTTTTATTATATATTTTTACTATATATTAAGTATTTTTTACTCTTTTTCTTTGCAACTAATTTTGGAACTTGTTTTGTGTGTTCCAGTGTCTGTTTTTTCCCCTAAATGCTTGTGTTAATCCCTTTATCTTTTTTTTAAACTTATATTTAATCATTTTATCATCTCCTAAAATTACATTAACGATTACTTATATTTTCTTTTAAATTTTTTTTACTTAATAGCATTACATTTTTTCACAACAACAATATATTGAAAAGTTTGTATATATATATAAACAAATAGTAAAACTAAATTGTAAATTAGCAATGTTCAATTTTTTAATTTATATGACTTTATTATATTACTTCTTTCTTTAATGTTTTATAAGAGCTAATTTAGTTCAGACATAACTAATAATTTTCAAATGATCAAAAATAAGATAATGATAATTTTTTTAAAAGAAAAATAATCGACAATAAAGAGAATAATCTAACTTCAACCTCTTCACCTCTTCAAAAGCATTTTACTAATGGTCCCACAATTGATTATGAGAAAGAAAGGTCCTCTAAGATATCAAAAGTTATGTCAAGTGAATTTGATTTTAACTTTTCGAAGCGTTATCCAGTAATGCATCTTCAAGTATATATGGACCATTCATTGAATCAAACAAATGAAATTCACATGACTTATTAAAATGTGAGATCTTATTAAGAATTTTTTTGATAACTATCCTTTTTTCTTTGATATTAAATATGAAATGATCCTCAAATCTATAACTTTTTTTGAAACCATGATTCAAAATTATTATTTTTTTAAATTCTTAATTACAGTTATTTTCTAATAGCATATCTTATTCTCGTGTAAGTTATTTTACACTGACAATGGATTGAACTTGACCTCATATAATCAAAAGAGAAAATTATATCCATTTAAAAATTGTTTGAAAGAGTTTAAATACTTACATTCTTCTTTTAATTTAACATATATTATAATATTATATTGCACATAGTTATTTGACGCATTTATATTATACTTACATTTACTTTATAGTATTACATACTTAATAATAATTTTACAAAATGGTTATTAATCTGTTTGAGAGAAAACTAATTACAATATAATAAATATGATATTTATAGATTAAGACAGATTTTAAAAATTTAATATACAAATTAAGTGATGCCAAATTCTAAACTTTCAATAAATTATTATATTATATTTTTTAGTTTGCATTTAGGTATAAGATTAATCTTATCTAAGATAGAGGTAATAAGCAAGAAATTTGTTCATCTCCAAGAATTTAAATTTCTATATCAAATATTAAACGTCTTGAGACTTACTTTACTTTTACCAAACTATCAATTGTTGGGGAATATTTAAGTCAAGCCAAATTTTTTTTTGGGGTACCCAATTATGTTGGACAAAATATAATTCGATCAAATCTACGTCCATGCTGATATGTATCATTTTTTCTGTGGGCCGTGATTGGACTGATCTGAAATGGATATTATTAATGATTAATTGCATTAGGTTGATGTACAGGTAAATCAAGTCACCAAATCTTTTCTATATCTAAATGGGAAAATGAAATATTTCAGCTTGTTTTGACGCTTTCAATACGAGAATAAATCAAATTTAAATTTCTTCCAATACAAGGATGGGCTCGACTTTCTTCCCTTCTTTTTAATGTAAGAAGGAGACATGTTCTTTTTCTTTGACTTTCATATGGGATTGGTATGTGTCGTTTTTCTTAATTGCATATATCAACGCATAAATGGCTATTATTTTAGTGATATTAATGTAAATAATTTTTTAATATTATAATAACCATGATTTTATCATTTTTATATTAAATTATTCCTATGGTACGTTTATGTCATTCTCTTACGCATATAGAGTACATCATTCCACACATTTACTTACTCCCTTTAAGATATTGCGCTTTCAAAGAAAATTTATTCAGTAAATTATTTCTTTATTATAAAAATATTTAAAGTGAGTTAAAAATTTAATATCGAATATATATATTGGTTGAATTAATTAATTATGTATTTCATTTTTAAATAGAAATATTTAAAAATTAAAATCAAATTAATTTAAATTCTATTAGTATTTTCTTTATATAAATTTTCAAGCATTATATTTCGAACTAAATTCAATTAAATATATATCGAATGAGATTTGTCAAAGGTTTATAACTCAAATATTATTTAAAAATTAAAATCATATTCATTTATTTAATTTTTTTATATTTTCTTAATATCAATTTTTACATGATACATTTCAAATTATATATATTCATTTAAGAATTTCTTGATGATTTTACAAATCATGTATTATTTCTATTTCTCTTATCTATGATTTTCTTTTTCATTATTTTTATTACAAAAACGTTTTAAATAAGAGAACAATTTTATTTAGTTGAATTATTGACTAAATATTCTATCATTGACTCTTATTACTTTATTGTCAATGCAATATTTCTATTCATTTTATTGGCTTGATTACATCTTTTGCTCAGTTATATATTATTAACATTAAATTCCTATAGGTAATAATTATAAGATTTAATTCTTAAATGAATATTTTTTGGTTCAAGGATCATCTAATTGAAGAAAATATTAGATATTGTATTTTTAGTTCATTCAAACTTTATTTTATTGATTTAAAAAATTATAAATAAAATCAAATTTAATTAAATTTTATAATGATTTTAATTAATTTTTTAAACTTGCTAACATTCAATTATAATAGTATGGCAACAATTGTCACTAGAGCGTCTTTGCACGCACTCCGACGTGTGTTCAGAATTTTTTTTAACACAACTTAAAAATGCCTTCTTGTAACTATTGACAGTATGATTAATTAAATATAGATATACAAATTAATTATAATAGTTGTGAGCATACCTGATGCAAACTCTGATGATGCCATAATTGATGTAAATGATGGTGATGAGTAAAATTACAACCTACTTCGTTTCTTAGGTTATTTAGAGAAGAAGAGAAAAAAGAGATATATCAAATCCTAATTTTCAAAAGAAGTAACCCTTTTTTATATAAAAATTCTCTTTTCTTCACATGGTTAGATTTGTGATAGGAAATCACTGACCTCTAAAAGGCTGTAGGTTAGGGCCCCTACCCAAATGAACTTATGTATGATCTAACCTATCATGGACTACATGCATTGAACTATGACCCAATTTGTTCTATACTTAATATTAAAATATAAAATTATTTATTTAAATAAATATTTCAATAAATTAATTAATGCTAATCCATATGAACATATCTAATAAATTATATATTTTTATTTTAATATAACAATCTCCTACTTGGATAGCATTAATTAATTACATGGAAAAATTGAAATAGCAATAGTTAAGTAATTAGTATACATTAAGCTATAAACTTAATTTAGAGAATAAGACCATACAAAATCATTGAATTTGATAGGAAAACAAGTGATGTTTAAATATAATTATCTCATAATATAAAAAGAATAGAATATATAAAGTTAGTCTTTTGACCATGGCTTAAAAGAGAAACAACTCAAAATCATTGAATCTGATAGGAAAACAAATGATATATAAAATAAATTACCAATATTTCAATATTCAAACTGAGTAATTATTACTTAAGTGGTCTCAAACATTAACAAAATAAAATGAGCATATCTCAAACTCCTACTAAACTAAGGCCTCATCAAAAGATTTAACAAAATCCATATGAGTTACATAATTCTTAAATACTCCTATAAGTAGGCCTTTAGTCAACGGATCTACTAGCATGTCTCCACTAATGATGTGTTCAACGCGAGTTTGAGATTCATTAATCTTCTCTCTAATGAATAGGAGTTTAACATCAAAATGCATAGCAGAATTCCTATAGTTTTGGGATAAGTACATAGCAGAAGAATTATTACAAAAAAAAATCATTAGAGGTCATGATATATAATTAACTAAATGCATGCTAGATATCAACTTCCTTAACCATATAGCTTGACAAGTGGCCTTATAACATGCGATATACTTTGCTTCCATGGTTAAGGTAGCTGTGAGTATTTGCTTAACACTTTTCCATGAAACAGCTTCTCCAAACATCATAAAGATGTATCCGTATATTAACTTATGATCATCTATACATGAGGCATAATCTAAATCTAAATAACTAACAACCTCAAGTGAATCAGATCTTTTATAAGTCAATATATGATTCTTGGTACCTTGAAGATACCTCATTACTTTCTTAGCCACTTTCCAATGATCAATCCTAAGATTACTTAAGCATAGGTATCTAGATGAGTGCAAAGCTGTGCATACATAAGATTGCCAACAATGAAAGTGCAAGCAATTGTGTTCATTTCAATATTTTCAATGTTAGTTTGAGGGCATTGTGATTGAAACAACTATCACTTTTTTGAGTGGGTGCTAGACTAGAAGCATGGGTATCCATTTTGAATCTTTTAAGCATTTGTTCAATGTAATTGGCTTGGACAAACCCAAAATGCCACGAGTTCTATCATGATGGATCTATATTCTGAGAACAAAAGATGATTCACCTAGATTCTTCATATTAAAATGGCATGACAATATATATTTTGACTCATCTATAAAATTGATTAAGTTGCTAGCTAGCAAAATATCATTAACATAGCGCACTAAGATGACAAAATCGCTCCTATCAAACTTCTGATAGATACATTGATCCAAATCATTCTTAATGAAGACAAGAGAGGTAATGACCTCATGAAACTCCGGGTACCATTACCTGGAGGCCTGTTTTAACCCATATGAGGCTCTTCTTCTATCTGATTTAGATTTTCATCATTATCACCTCCAATGGGTGAAGTATCATCATAGGTATGGGTAAAATGGTACTCTCATCACACATATTGATAGCCTTAAGTATTGAGCTACTGTTATCCAAGTCATCTCCAAAATGGAATACCTAATTAGACTTGATGATCTTAGTAGTGTGAGTATGACAATAAGATCTGCAATCTCATTTTGTTGTGGTGTACCAAGCATTGTACTTGTTGTGGTGTGCTAGTAGAAATTTTGGCAAAGTAAATCCTTCTATCTTTGTGCTCACCCTATTTAAATTGCGGGGGTTGAGCAATTATTCAATCGATGGTTATTTTCTAAGTAGTTACATGTATCTGAAGGTGGTTACTAGTCACCCACTTGGCATCCACATATCATCTTTGCATGCTCCCTTCCTATAACTGCTTCATGAGTAGTTCGTGACCACAATATTTGTTTAGGGATAGTCATTCAACTATTTTACCGAATGGGTTCCACTGTGTATAACCTGACCTTCTACTTGTAAGAATACATGTCATTCCAACTTCGACTAACTTCGTATCCTAAATCGAAAATTTTGATCAAGTGTTAATAGTGTTAAATTAAGGGGAAAATCTTAATTAAAATCAATGGTGGAACTTTACTAGACTAATGGGGCTTGGATAACATTAACAACTTTAAAAATATATATTAATGCCATATAATAATATTATCATGAATTTTTTTTGAAAAATTATTCTATATAAATTATTTGACACCAAAATATTACATTAAGATTTACCATTGATTAGTATCTAAAACTCAATGGGGCTATAATTTAGTAGTGGCTGAAAGAAAAATCAAGGAAGCTCACCTTACTATGTCAGAAACATACGAATTAGGCAGCCTACCTATGGTAAGAAATGTTAGAATTTTCCATAAAGTGAGCTACTATTAATTGATAATTTGTGATTTAATAAAAAACTGACTGATTAAAATTTAGCCCAATTGTGAGACATGCATGAGGCCCATTTAAAATTGTGATCTTAAAGATATGAGCTTAACACATCTACATAGTTTAGTGTGGTTTGGCGGTTGTGTAGGCCCAAAGACTTAGTAATCCTTTTATGGGGAAGATTGCTAGGATTATAAATAAGAATTAAGGTTAGGTCCCCTCTTCACTTCTTATACACACGGTTTCTACCCATTGAGAGCTACCACCGAAGAGAAGAGCAAAGAGGAAGATCTAGTTGAGTAGAATTCATTAGCTTCCGCTGGATTCGATCATGGCTACAAATCCATCAGGTAAGTAAATTCTAATTTCATATTTATAGTGTTCTAATTATCATACATGAGATCCTAAAATAAATTTAAAATTCTTACATGTGATATCAGAGCTTACGTGTATGATATTAGAACCCAGAATAATTAATTATATTTTATATTATTTTAATTGAAGATTTGTGATGAAATTTTATATGTATGATTCTGAAAATACAATCATACGATCAATTTATAATGTTTTAATGTATCATCATGAACTTTTCGTTGGAAAAGATTTTAGATTAATATTCTATTTATATATATTAGGGTTGTTGAATTAAGAAATCCTAATTTATCAATTTTATATGAAATTGTACAGGAAGCCATCAAAATATTATTTTAGCATTTTGTTTGGAATTGTTTCGTTAACTATATATATATATATATATATATTCAGTGCATTCGGTTTAGAATTTGTGCAAAGGTATTACCTGTTTCAGAAGCATAAGTTTTTCCGATTGATGTGCTGTTTGAAATTCTAGAATTACGTTTATATGAGTTTGGAATTTTTTCGTTTAGCATGCTATACATATATATATTGTCAGGAATTTTGTTTACTTTCGGCATACATGCGTGCCGATTAAACCATATATCTGGATTGTCAGGAATTTTGTTTACTTTCGGCATACATGCGTGCCGTTTCTTTACCTGTGGCGTTAAAACCACGGCTTGATGGCATCATAGTACCCGCAATAGAAAAGGCGTTATGGATATGTGCTAGATGGATCACAAGAGATCCATGAAGAAAATAATTATTCCCTGTTTCCAGCAAGCCCATGTATCCAGTAATCATGCGTTTATGAATCCGTATTATAGTTTGACCTGGCAATGCGATTTTATGAATCTTTGCATTTGTGATAAGCTGATGTGTCTAGTAAACATGGCATGAAAAGTTTTTCACGTGTCACACGTATTAGCATGAATTAATCATATATTAATTTTATGATTAATATTTATTATATACTAATTATATTTTAATATTTCACATAGGTGTGAAATATTATGTGTGAAATAATTTAAAAAAAAATTCTTTTATTTAAGGAGTGAATATAGTTAGATATTACAGTTATATTAATTTTAAATTTTGTTCAAGATTTTATTATGCAACAATATTTATGGGTTCATTGAGATACATTGAGTTTTTTAGCATCTCATTAGGAGTGAATCATTATATACATATGGTTGAGTATACAGATTGAGATATTGAATAATTCACTTTTTTCAAATTAAGAAAATTTTTCATTAGTAATTATAAATGCTTAGCTGCCAAAGTGGCTCATTTATAGTGATTAGTGAAATATTTTCTTATTCAGAAATCATGCGATAGTACTAGAATTATCTTATATAATCACCTGCCCAAAGGGGGTTATTATGTAAGATAATTTTAGCATTACGATATAAGGCATCATGGATGGAAATATATTAATTTAGAAAGTCTATCTGCCCAAAGGGGATGAATTTTTTAAATTGGATATTTTCATATTAGCCTTATGAGGAGAGTACTTACTAGCATGTCATATTCTTTGCCCAAAGGGGAGAACATGATGATGCACCTAGACTCTCCAATTATTATAGCACATCAGGAATCGTTGCTATTCTTTTTAAATTATCCATTGGTTAATTGTTGCAATTTGTCTTGAACAGTGACTTTTGCTGTAAATGGCAACGAAGCTACCATTGAGATCCTACATGGATCTAACTATAAGAGATGGAATGAAGACCTGAACTTTCCTTAGTTATGAGCGATATAGACGTAGCCTTACGGATTGATCCACCTGATGCCATCACTGCCCAAAGTACTGCTGAACAAAAGGAGTTGTTTGCTAAGTGGGATAGAGCAAATCGTATGTGTCTACATGCTATTAAGAGATCTGTCTTTGAATATCTTCTGAGTGGGTTGGATGAGATTAGGAATGCTAAAGAACTCCATGATGCTGTTAGTCAAATGTACCAAAAATCCAGTAAGTTTGAGGCTAGGAATCTTATGAATGAGCTGACAAGTATGAGCTATAATTTTGATGGAAATGTTAGAGACTTCATCATGAAAATGGTCCATATCAAAAACAAATTAGCTTCCCATGAAATCACCTTACCTGAGAAATTCATTGTTCACCATGCCATCAATTCTCTTCCCTATGAATTCACCCAAATTAAAGCTGCCTATAACACCATGAATGAGGTTTGGAGTATCAATGATCTTATATCTAAATGTATTTCTAAAGAGGAAAAACTCAAAAGGGAGAAAAATAAAAGTGCCTTACTTACCATTAACTCCAAATCTACCTATTAGAAAAATTCCAACAAGCCTAGGAAGTTTGGGTCAAAAGCACCTAATACGTCTCAGGACAAGAAAGGCTAAGGTAGTAATTAGACAAGAGGGATAAGTGGTCCTAAAGCTATCATTAAGAAAGAAAATAAATGTTTTTTCTGTAAAAAGAAAGGTCATAAGAAATTCGAGTGTCACAAATACAAATCTTGGTTAGAGAAAAAGGGTAAGCAAGAAGGTAAACCACTAGCTTTCATTTGTTTTGAATCCTATTTTATTAGTGTACCATTAAACTCATGGTGGCTTGATAGTGGTGCAATTGTTCACATTGCTATTACTTTGCAGGGGTTCAAAAGCAAACGGAAGCCAAGTGAGAAAGAGGGCAAGCTTAGAGTTGGAAATAATACTAAAGTAGAAGTTTATTTTATAGGAATAATAGGTTTAAATTTGGAGTCTAGTTTTGAACTTATTTTGAAAAATGTTTTTCATGTGCCCTCCTTTAGGAAAAATTTAATTTCAATTTCTGTTTTGGATAAACACGGTTATCATTTTATCATCAAGAATAAAAAAGTTGATTTGTTTTTAAATTCTAAAATTATTGGTGAATTTAAGCTTGATGATAGTTTATATAGATTGTGCTTGGCCCAAAACAATGAATACAATACTATGAATGTTGAAAACATAGTGTCTAAGAGAACTTTAGTTAGTGAAAAGTCTTTCTTATTATGGCATAAAAGATTAGGTCACATCTTAAATGAGAGAATTAATAGATTAATAAAAGATGGTTCTTTACCTTCTCTTAAATTTGAAAACTTAGACACATGTGTTGATTGTATAAGGGGTAAGTTAAGTAAGACTAAAAACAAAGGTGCCACTCGAAGTTCTGACCTTTTAGAAATTGTGTATACTGATATTAGTGGACCACTTACTCCTACTTTATGTGGTAATAAATATTTTGTTACCTTTATTGATGATCTTTCTTGTTATGGTTATCTTTACCTAATTAAGGAGAAGTCTTATGCTTTTGAAAAATTTAAAAATTTTAAAATAAAGGTAGAGAAACAATTAGGAAAAGTCATCAAAATTGTTAGGTCTGATTGAGGTGGTGAATATTATGGTAGACATGGCACAACTGGACAGCATATGGGACCATTTGCCAAATACTTATAAGAGAATGGGATAATTGTCCAATATACTATGCCTGGTAGTCTTGAGCAAAATAGTGTGGCCAAAAGACGAAATCACACTCTTAAAGATATGATGAGGAGCATGATGAGTAGAACCAATCTTCCTGAATCTCTTTGGGGTGAAGCCATGAAATGTGCATTATATATATTGAATAGAGTGCCTAGAAAATCTGTAACAAAAACACCTTTTGAACTATGGGCCAAAAGGAAACCTAGCTTGAATCACTTTCGAGTTTGGGGATGTCCTGCAGAAGTTAGTATTTATAATCCTTTTGAAAAGAAAATTGAACCTCGATCTACTCGTTGCTACTTCATAAGATACCCAGATCATTCCAAAGGGTCTAAATTCTATTATCTTGAACGTGGAGCAAAAATTGTGGAGTCACAGGTGGCGAAATTCTTGGAATGGGATATTGCAGATAGAAGCTTCAAAGAAGTTATCAATGATGATGAACCTATAAGATATGTCACTTTCCCTTTGCCAAACCCACAAAATCTTGCAGTACCAGTAGATATTGGAAGAGGAGAAAATGTGCATCAGAATACAGGTCCTCTCCCTCTTGCTCATCCTCCTAATCAAATTTTCGATCCTGTTAATGTAATTCAAGCTCAAGAGAATGAAGTTGAAGTGCCTTTGAGAAGATCTACTAGGCAAAGAAGATCTATAATCTGTAATGATTACTTAGTTTTCCTTGGAGAGAGTGACTATGATATTAGTCATGTTGTTGATCTTGTGACTTTCAAAGATGCAATAACTAGTGCACAGTCTGATATATGGGTGGATGCAATGAAAGATGAAATAAATTCTATGGCTCACAATGTTGTTTGACAACTTGTTAAGTTTCCAAATGGATGCAAACCTATTGGATGTAAATGGGTGTACAAAATCAAGAAAGACTCTAAAGGAAATGTTGAAAGGTTTAAAGCTAGATTGGTGGCAAAAGGATTCACTCAGAAAGAAGGAGTGGACTATAATGAGACCTTTTCACTAGTCTCATCTAAAGATTCCTTTAGAATCATCATGGCCTTGGTAGCACACTATGACTTAGAGCTTCATCAAATGGATGTGAAGACAGCCCTCTTGAATGAGGATTTGAGAGAAGAATTTTATATGGTACAGCCAGAGGGTTTTCAAGAACCTGGAAAAGAACATTTAGTGTGTTGGCTTAAAAAGTAGATAATCTATGCTGTTATATATTCTTACTTGAACATATGGTATTTTAAATTTGATGAGGTGATCACTTCCATGAGTTTTAAGGAAAATAAAGTTAATCAGTGCATATACCTTAAGATCAGTAGGAGTAAGTACATTTTTCTTGTCCTCTATGTGGATGATATTCTATTAGCTAGTAATGATAATGGATTGTTGCATGAGACTAAACAATCATTGTCCAAGATTTTTGATATGAAAGATCTTGGGAATGCTTCATTTGTTCTTGGGATAGAGATTCATAGAGATCGATCTAGAAGTTTGTTGGGACTTTCACAAAGGTCTTACATTGGTCGTGTGCTCACTAGATTTAATGTGCAGAATTGTAAGGGTGGGGATGCACCTGTTATAAAAGGTGATAAACTCAGCCTTAGTTAATGTCCCAAGAATGATTTAGAAAGAGAATCTATGAAGAATATACCTTATTCTAGTGCAGTGGGGAGTCTTATGTATGCATAAGTCTACACTAGGCCTGACATTGCATTTGCAGTGGGAGTTCTTGGTAGGTATCTTTCTAACCTTGGTGTGGATCATTGGGTTACTGTTAAGAAAGTATTAAGGTACTTACAAAAGACAAAAGATTACATGCTGATTTATAGAAAAGTTGACAATCTTGAGATTGTTGGATACACGGATTCTGACTTTGCTAGCTCTCAGGATGATATGAAATCCATTTCAGGATACATTTTTACATTAGCTAGAGGAGCTGTATCTTGGAAGAGTGTAAAACAAACACTCTTAGCTTCTTCTACTATGCAAGCTGAGTTTGTTGCGTGCTATGGAGCAACTACACAAGCCATTTGGCTAAAGAATCTTATCTCTGGTCTTTGCATCATTGATTCCATCTCTAATCCACTAAGAATTTATTGTGATAACAAATCTGCTATGTTGTTTTCCAAAAACAACAAAACTACATATGGGTCTAAGCATTTGGAAATAAAGTACCTTAAGGTCAGAGATTTTGTGAAAAATGGTGATATTACTGTAGAATATATTGATACAAATAACATGATTGCTGATCCTCTAACTAAAGGATTAAGACCTGTAGTTTTTAGCAAACATGTTGAGAATATGGGTGTCTTAAGGTCTTTTGATGCATTTTATTAGTGGGAGCATATTTGCTGTGTTTGATACTCTTATGTTATAATTTGTTATGTTAGACACTCTTTTTATAAGATTTTAATTTCATTGATGATCATTATAAAGTAGATAATTTATGCTATTATATATTCTTACTTGAACATATACTTATAAGTATTGAAATCTTTCTTCTTAAGATTGGTGTCTGTCTTAAGTATGACTTTGATGTCAAGGAAGCATGTCTTATAAAATGACACCATTGAATGATCTCGAGAATATGAATGAGACATACATAGAGTATATAGATTTCTCATCAAGTTTAGAGAAATCATGGAGGACTGATAACGAAAATAGCATGTTTGATCACATTTGATGCTATTTTCTTACTACACAGCCACACTAAAATCTATTGTTGATAAAGTCATTGGCACTTGTAACCATAGATTGGTCTTATGTCAATAAGGGGCATAAAGACCACTATGATTCAGTGTTAGTTAGCTATATTAGATAGGATTATTGTGATGTTATCTCAGAGGGTTAATTTTTTTTTTAATTGTGGCCACATTAAAATTTTTTCCAATCAGTCTGGAGTCTTGTTTTCAAAATGTATTTTGTTAAAACTCTAATAAAACCCAATTAATATTGCTCAAGTGGGAGAATGTTAGAATTTTCCATAAAGTGAGCTACTATTAATTAATAATTTGTGATTTAATAAAAAACTGACTGATTAAAATTTAGCCCAATTGTGAGACATGCATGAGGCCCATTTAAAATTGTGATCTTAAAGATATGAGCTTAGCACATCTACATAGTTTAGTGTGATTTGGCGGTTGTGTAGGCCCAAAGACTTAGTAATCCATTTATGGGGAGGATTGTTAGGATTATAAATAAGGATTAAGGCTAGGTCCCTTCTTCACTTCTCATACACACGGTTTCCACCCATTGAGAGCTGCCACCAAAGAGAAGAGCGAAGAGGAAGATCTAGTTGAGTAGAATTCATTAGTTTTCGCTGAATTCAATCATGGCTACAAATCTATCAGGTAAGTAAATTCTAATTTCATATTTATGGTGTTTTAATTATCATACATGAGATCCTAAAATAAATTTAAAATTCTTACAGGAAAATATACCGAATTTGATATATAATGTCACATTACTCATAATTTTTTATTTAACGATTGTCAATTTCAAGTCTTGTTGAAAATTTTATTGACAATTAAAATTTTCAATCTTCAATTTAATATAAATACCTAATACGGATTCAAATTGGTTTAATTCTTATATTAAAGAGATTAAAATAAAATATTAATATATTTAAGAGAGATTTGCATATTATGCAGGAGAAATTAAAATTAGAATTAAAAATAAAATTTCCGTGAAAAGAGGTTTGGGATAGGGCTCAAAGCAAACGAGAAGAAAGTCGACATGACACCTCAACCCTCGCCCGAAAATTGAAAAAAGATAAAATAGAAAACTCGTATTGTAACTTCCTGCATCAAGTGGCTTCGTCCTTAACTTACAATCCAAATTTGATCGAAGTTGGTTCTTCTCTTCATCTCACTTCAACTTTATGCATCAGTTGTTTCCTTGTATAGAAAATTCCCTTCAAAAAATATAAATCGACATTCTTATGGAGTGATAATTGATGTTGTTACGGTCATCTTTTCTCTTCAATATCTTTGAGTCTGTGAATTTCAGGATGTCTTCTTAACTAATTTGCCACTCTTATTATTACTAAAAAGATTAATAAATATACAAAATGTTGGAAAATAATGCATGCCCATTGGAATTTTCTAGAATAATTTTTTAAAATAAAAAATAAAAATATATCCATTATTTTTATTATTTTATTTGGAGGCACTATAATATTTTTCATCCACGGCAATAGTTAAGAAATTATTTCCTAGAATTGAATAGACTATGATTTTTAAAGTGTTGCCTTGTATTTTTGGTTTAAGTAATACTTTTTAAAACAACACTAAGAAAGCTATACTCATTGCTTAAGGATAATATTGTCCATATCGAAAATAAGTTTTCAAATTGAATTTTGAATCATAGATTTGCTCTACTATTATATATTTGATGTGGATAGCCTTTAATTTTCATTTGAAACCCAATTTTGAATCTTATTTTTTGTGCATATAACATTACTCATTACCTAATATAGAATAGGCAATACTGTATTAATTATTATTGGAAAATTGTTATCTAATATAAAATAGACAATACTTGTTGCCTAATTATTTTGCACAAATTTTTAAAAATTTTGTATAAATTTATTTTATATCAAATGAATTAATTCCTTTTATGCTTGTAAAATTCCATTTTAATTTTTTAAACTTTATTTTACACAATAAAAATTGAATACAGTTATGACTTTTCTAAAAACACAGTACTGAAAATATAAATTTTTTTCAAAAGAACAAACACCGAAAATATTAACACTTAATGTCATTTTTCTTTGCATAATCCTGGAGCCTCTGGTTCAAAATTTTGAAATCAAAATTCAATTCCCGAAGTCTCCGAAGATTATTATCATTGTTGTGTCATTTACTTAGTAGCGTAACTATGGTTTGGTTTCCGGTGATAGTGCAAGGAAGCTAGTTTTCCTACAGTATGCTTGGCCGAAATTGTTTGTGACAACCAATGTAGTATGGGTTTAGTGGAATGCGCGCCGACTCTAGGTGAACTTTATCTATTAACGTGCAAGGCGATTTTATCTATTAATTCTTACAGTATAATTGGCAGAAGCAGTACGTAACAGTGTCTGGTTTCTAATCATGAGGTTAACAATTGTCATAGTAGATAAAATAAAATGCAGCTGAGGTTGAAGATTCAACTTCAGAAAAATTTAAAATAACATTAGCAGAACTGCCATTTTAAAGAACGAGAGAAACCGATGATGATATCATTAAGATAGGATATATGACACTTTACCTACATATATCTTAACTCTTTTTCACCTAACATATTTGCAATCTAAGCGTTGAAATTTATCCACCCGTATTTTATATTATTAACATTTTATGTTAGAAATTTGAAGTATGCTTGATTTCATTGATATTTTTTCATAAACAATTGGGGAATCTTCTATACTGTGAGATTTGCAATTATAAAAGATGATAATTTGATTATTTATAGAATTTGTCAAGTCTATAGACTCTTTTGGTTTCTTTTATGAAGTTTTCTAAATTTTACATATATAACTCAACATCATAATTGCGTATGTATCTTTCATTTAAAGATACTTTTTAAAAAAAAAATCATTTAGAACTTTACACATCATAGAGTTTCCTTCCAGGAGAATTATGATTTTTCTAAATGACAAGTCTTGTTGTATAGCTCTAAGGAAAATCTAATTAAAATAGGTTAAATTAATTCAATTGGGCCAAAAAATAAAGTCTAACATGAACCAATAAAGAGCCTTCTAAATAATTTTAAGTAACATGATAAATAATTCAAAGTAAAATAATAAATATTTTAAAATAAAATGGGTCAAAATACATTCAACATAAATTAAAGTCCAAAATATTGTAAAATGAATTAATACATAAAATAACTCAATTATGGTCCAAAATATAGCCAAATAGCCAAATTAGCTCAAAGTAACATTCATAAACTCCAAGTTTACTCATTGAAGTATACTCTTAATCTTTTTAATTTTGCTCTTTAAGATTGCCCCACTACGATCACATCACTGGAAAACTGAATTTCCAGTCATGACTTAGCAAGTCATGACATTAATAAATTAAATAAATATATAATTAAAATACAATTAAAATAGAATCAATGACACTTAAATTAATATTAAATATGAAAAATTGATCCTCAAATCTATAACTTTTTCGAAATCATGATTCAATATTATTTTATTATTTTTAAAAAAATTTAATTATTATTACTTTTTATTGATGTGTCTTTTCTTATTTGTTGATAATGTGAGATGTTTTTACGCTAACAATGAATGGAATTTTACCTCATATAATCAAAAGAGAAAACTATATCCATTAAAAAATTGTTTGAAAGAATTTAAATACTTATATTCTTCTGTTAATTTAACATATATTATAATAATATATTGTACATAGTTATTTAAAATATTTATTATTATATTTACATTTACTTTATAGTATTATAGTAGTTAATAATAATTTTACAAAATGATTATTAATCTGTTTGAGAGAAAATAATTACAATATAATAAAATAGGACTTTTATAGATTAAAATAGATTTTAAAAATTTAATGTACAAATTAAATTAAACCAAATTTTAAACTTTCAATAAATTATTACATTATTTTTTATTTGCATTTAGGTATGAGATTAATTTTATTCGAAATAGAAGTGATAAGTAGTAAATTTATTCTGTCAAAGACATCTCCCAAAATTAAATTTAAAATTCTTTATCGAGCATAAAACGTCTTTAAACTCATTTTACTTCCACTAGACCATCAATTTTTCGAGAATATTTAAGCGAAGCTTACCATTTTACCTAATTTATGTTGTACAAAATCTAATTCGATATCAAATCTACGTCCATGGTGATATGTGTCATTTTTTTTCGTGGGCCGTGAGGGTAAAATCTAATTGGACTGATCTGAAATGGATGTCATTAATGATTAACTGCATTAGGTTGATGTACTGGTATATCAGGTCAACATGTCTTTTGTATATTTAAATGCAAAAATGAAATATTTCTGTTTGTTTTGACACTTTTAATATTGAAATGAAGCTGTCTTTTTTCTATTGCAATACTTAAATACATCTTGCTGGGTTTTTCTTATTTACAAATAGAATTTAAATTTAATTCATTATCATTATTGATGTAAATTAACTTTATACTATCACAATTCATTTATTATTTATCAATAAAATAATAATTTTTATTATAATTAATTTTTTTATTAATTTTATTTTTTAATAACATATCTTGTCCTCATATAAAATATTTTGTACCAAAAATAACTCAAATTTAAATTCCTTTCAATGCGAAGATGAGCTCAAATTTCTTCCCATTTTTAATGTAAGAAAGAGACATGTTGGTTTTCTTTGACTTTTTATAAGGGATTGGTATGTGTCATTTTTTTAATTACATATATCAACGCATAAATGCCTATTATTTTTGTTATATTAATATAAATAATTTTTAACATTATAATAATCATAATTTTATCATTTTTATATTAAGTTATTCTTATGGTATGTTTGTATCATTCTCTTATACATATAGAGTAACATAATCCCACACATTTACTTACTCCCTTTAACATATTGCTCTTTCAGAGAAGATTATTTATTTATTATAAAAATATTTAAAGTAAGTTAAAGATTTGACATCAAATATATACACTGATTGAATTAATTAATTATCTATTTTATTTTTAAATGAAAATATTTAAAAATTAAAATAAAATTTATTTAAATTTTGTCAATATTTTCTTTATATAAATTTTTAACTGTTATATTTCAAATTAAATTTCATAGAAAATTCGCGGTAAAGAAAACAAACTGTCAGTCGGGTAGTATCCATCGTCTTGATAAGTTTATTTCAAAATTCAGCCTCACTCTCTATTTAACTGTCGCGGCTTACACTAACGCAAATAAGCCTTGCTTATCCACAACTTGATCATCAAGAAGTCCTTCTTGCATCTTCATTCGTTTACTGATATTTATATGAAAATAATTATTTTTATATAAATATTAGTAACAATTTGAGTAAATTCAAATCAAATTTGAATAAAAAAATTTTAATTAATAAAATTTATATAGTAAAATTGTTTACTAAATTTAATTATTTATTATTTTTTTACGATAATTCACAGGCAAGAACCACCTACCCTAACTGACAAGCATCAATGACTTGGGTGGGCTTTGAATTCACTGTCATCTTCCTTGGGAGAAGAGTAAGAAGAACTTCGGTGCTACCATAAAAAATTCGTAACTATTTTTATATAAATATTATTATTTATTATTTTTATTTAATAATTTTATTCAATAAGAAATTATTAATTTTTCAAAAAAATTATTTATTTTTTAAAAATTAAAATTTTTTTTTTAGAAAATAAGATTATTAAATTAAAAATAATACATTTAATAATAATTGTATTGAAGTAACATTAAATTTTTGGTGTTAATATAGTGCTACACAATTTTTCCTTGAGAAGATATTGTATTTTGATTTTACGGAAATGCTAATTTGAAGATGTGGATAAATATTAGTTATTAAATTTTAATTAATTGAATATAAGTTTATAATGGAATTTTATTAAAATTATATTTATTATTTTATTTCTACTTTAATAATATAATTAATAAAAAAGAGTGAGATATTATTATATTTTTATTTAGTTTTTAATAAAATAATTAATAAGAAAGAGAAAATTTCAAATTAATGAGCAAATATAGCTAATAACAAATTAAAATAAATTTTAAAATTCTCATTAAAAAATATAAATATAGAATTATAATTATAAATTTAAATAAATTAAAACAACTATAATTTTATTTTAATAAAAATATTTTATAGCAAATCGTTTTGTGTAAATAATTTGAGCTTCTACAGCACTGCGCAATTTAAGGGGATTATGAACTTTAGTTTTTATACAAGATTAAAGCTTCATTTCACGTAAGAAGTAAATAAACTAACTAATTATTGATAAATTAATTGGTAATTAATAAGTTAATAGATAGTTATAACTTATAATTAAGAGCTAATAGTAAATAAATTAACTGATTAATTAAAAAATATTTTGCAAAATTAGTTATTAAACTATCTAAAATTATAAAATGATGTAAAATGATATATTAATAAAAAAATATGTGTAGTTAAAATAATTCATATTTATCTAAAAATTAAATTATATTAATACAATTAAGAAATTCAAAATAAAAATATAATATTTAGTATTTAATTAATTATATTTTATAAACTTAATATTTATTTACTTACATAATTTTTATTTTATTATTATTTATAACAAAATTATAATTACCTAAAATATAATTAATTATATTTTATGATATTATTTATTTACATACATATTTTATATATTTATAATTTAAAATTAGGATATAATTGTATTAAAATTAAGTTAATTATATTTTATGAAAATAATATTTAGATTTATGTTATAAAGGGCATAAGTTGTAAATTAATAAAAAGAATAAGGATATATTTAAAAAAAATTGAAGAGGTAGTAACTTATAAGTTACTCAAAGTAGCTTATTAAATTAAAGTTTATTTTTTTTAATAAGTTAGTATGAGAAATACCTTTACAGATTATCTTATAACTTATTGACTAACATAATAAGTTATAAATTAGTTTATTTATTATGCAAATCAGAACCATAGTTTAAAATATTAAAAAGATGCACCTCGCACTATTAATAGATTGCCCACTTCTACTTAGTTTCCTTTCAAATGTAATGGAATCCGACATATATCTTTCACAAAAATTTTTTTCCTCCACTATTAAATCCAAAAGGAGTTCCAAGGATTTGAGTTATATGATTTCTTACTCAATATCAATATCTTGAGTTTTCCGCAACAAAATTTTAATAGAATGAAGTATTTGCTTATCTCATGTTGGGACAAAGCCTCGGATTCTCTATCATGTTGGCAGAAGATTTTTAACTTGTCCAGATACTCAATTTACACCTCTGTTTAAGATGAAGTGGAAATTCGGAACGGTTAGTGAAGTTATTGATAAATTAAAGTAAAATCATGTTAAATTATGATAAATAAAAGAAATATGTGATTTGCATGTGATAATTTTGACAAAATTTGAACATAAATTTAACACAAATTAAGGAAATGTTAGCGATGCAAATTTTAAGTAATATCTTTTTAACACTTTAAGCCACGAATAAATAAGTTACAAATTAGGTTTTTATCACAAGTGAAGTTGGTAAAATAAGTATATTTTTTCCATTATGGTGTGTGTCTATAAATATATATATATATATATATATATATATATATATATAGAGTGAAAATATTACCATCGTAAGAGAGTAAGAGAAAGGAATTCGATCATTAAACTAATTAGGACTAAGAATATTGAAGATCATGTAACCCCCCCCCCCCCAAAAAAAAATCACACAACTTTCTCATCTTAATTCTTATCATTAATATAAATTTTGATAATAAAAATTCACTACTGTTTCTTTTATATAAGTGCAGTATTGTCACTTGACACACCTATGTAGGTGTGCGTTTAGCCTTATATGTGTATATATATATTTGAAGTACCTCTTTTTTGCATCCAAGTTTTTTCTTTTTCCAAATTTTTCTTATTACATAAAATTATTGATTATATAATAGATTGATTCTTTCCTTGATTCTAAAATGGCAGAAAGCAAAAGCCACAACCTGCTAAATGAGAAATACTGTTGAAGATAACACAGTTGGAAACGGAACCGATCACCCACAAACACCACCAGATTTTTATCATGACGGACAGCCAAAGGTGTTAATTATTGGAGAAAAGCAGTAAATTGGCTGAACCAAGAGGATGACGACAAATGGTTGGAAAACATGAGAGGAATGTTAAGCCTGATATCCACAATGATCGCAACCATCACCTTTCAATTTGCAGTCAACCCGCCCGGCTGTGTCTTGCAAGCGAGTGACGGTGTCCCACTCAGAACTAAGAGGCTGTAAAAAGAGAAAAAATGTAAGCGGTCCATGTGCCGGAGATGCTGTTTCAGCTCTTATATACCGAGCTGACTATCACCAATTTCAGATTTACAATACCATATCTTTTGTTGCATCTCTTAGTGTTAGGTGTTAGCCTTCTGCTACCAGGTGGAATCCCTCTGAACCATAGATTCCCCATATGGATCCTATCAATTGGCATGATTATCACTCTCTCCGTAATATTATTGTAACTCACAATTTCTATACCACCATATTTTACATTTATGCAATAATCTTTGATAAATTTCAAAACAAAAACCTAACAGTAGATAATACTAGTTCGCATGGCACAAATAGGACATTCATTACCAAATTTGAGCTACTATATACAGCAAGTGGCTAGCATGTCCATTCTTGCATTGAAAAAATAGGGATAGTATATGGTTTATGACAGGGATTTAAATCACAGTCGCATCGTGATGCGGGTGAATGCAAAAAAATATGACTATAACGGTTTAAAATTGTGAAAAATTAAGGACACGATTTGCCCCAAAAATGTAATATTGTGGTCGCGGACTGTTTTTTAAATCCTAGGTTTATAACAAATGAAACAATCTAGCAATATGAAAAAATAGGGATAGTCAATGGTTCATGACAAATTTTAAATTTCTATGTATATAGCATTACTCATTACTTAATATAGAATAGACAACACTTTACTATTATTATTAGAAAAATTGTTGCCTAATATAAATTAAGCAGGCAATACTTAATTAATTGTTGCCTAATTATTTTACACAATTTTTAAAAAAAATTTCTATAAAGTTATTTTAGATCAAATAAATTAATTCTTTTTATGTTTGTAAAATCTGCTCTTTATTTTTTAAAATTCTTTTTAAAATTTTTAAACTTATTTTACACAATAAAAATTATATACGGTTTTAACTTTTCTAAAAACTCTTATTATAAAATGCAACTCCAAAAATATTAACACTTAATAAAGCCCGCTAAAAGTCATTTTTTATCCATATTCCTGAAGTCTGTGGTTCAAAATTAAATACTTGGCCGACTCTCTTTAACCAATATGATATTGATCTATTGGAACACTTCAGGTGAACGAGAGAGGATTTTATCTATTAATTATTACAGTGCAATTGGTAGAAGCAGTCCGTGACAGTCTCTGGTTTCTTAGCTAGATATGAATTGAATTGGTCTATTTTATTAGCAATGACAAACAAGAATGGCTCTGGATGTTGACAGTTGTCATATATAGTAGAGAAAATAAAATGAGGCTGAGGTTGAAGATTCAACTTCGAAAATAATCTAAAATAACTTTAGCAGAATTGCCAACGACAGAAACATATGATGATACCACTAAGTTAGAATACACGACCCTTTGCCTATGTAGATCTAGCTCTTTTTCACTTAATATATTTGCAGTTTTAAGCGTTGAAATTCTTCCATTGGTGTTTTATATTTTTAACATTTTATGTTAGAAATTTAAAGCATGTTTGATTTCATTGATGATTTCTTCATTACAAATATTTGATACTCTTGAGAAATCTTTTATATTGAGAGATTTTCAATTACAAAAAGATGATAATTTGACTATTTATAAATTTACTTTTCTGATTTTTTTAATGAGATTTTTTAGATTTTACTATATGATCAACATTATAATTATATATCTATCTTTCTTTTATAGATATTTTAAAAAATATCATTTATAACTTTATACATTATAAAGTTTCTTTCAAGAAGACTAGTAATTTTTCTAAATTATAAGCTTCCTTATATAGTTCTAAGGAAAATATAATTAAAATAGGCTGAAAGAATTCAATTGGGCCAAAAACTAAAATCTAACCCAAACCCAGTAAAAGAGTGTCTAAATAATTGAATAACATGATAAATAACTTAAAGTAAAATAGTAAATATTTTAAAGCAAAATAGATCAAAACATATTCAATCTAAATTAAAGGTCAAAATATTCTACAATGACTTAATACATAAAATAATACAATTAAGTTTCAAAATATAGCTAATTGGCCAAAACATCTCAAAATAGCATCCATAAACTCCAAGTTTGTTGTTTGAAGTACATCCTTAATTTTCTTAGTTTTATTTTTAAGATTACCCCTGTTCACAATTATTGAACAAACTGGTTCTACACCAATCACAGCTTAGCAAGTTGTGACATTAAAAAAATGAAATAAATATATAATTGAAATAATATTAAAACACAAGATGAATACCATTTTTGAGAATCAATGGATCCTCAAATTAAAATTAAATATGAAAAAATGATGTTCAAATCTATAATTTTTTTCAAATTATGATTTAAAATTATTTTATTATTTTAAAAATTCTTAATTATAATTAATTTTATATTGACAAGGGATTGAATTTGACCTCGTATAATCAAAAGAGAAAGTTATATCCATTTAAAATTGTTTGAAAGAATTTAAATACTTATAGTCTTCTTTTAATTTAACATATATTATAATATTATATTGTTCATAGTTATTTAAAATATTTATTATTATATTTACATTTACTTTATAGTATTATAGTAGTTAATGATAAATTTACAAAATGATTATTAATCTGTTTGAGAGAAAATAATTATAATATAAAAAAATGACTTTTATATATTTAGACGGATTTTAAAAATTTAATATACAAATTAAGTGATGCCAAATTCTAAACTTTCAATAAATTATTACATTATATTTTTTCTTTGGTTTACACTTAAGTATAAAATTAATTTTATTCAAAATAAAAATAATAAGCAATGAAATTGTCCTATGAAAGACATCTTCAAATATTGAATTTAAATTTTTTTTATCGAGCATAATACATCTTGAAACTTATTTCACTTCTATCAAACCATCAATGGTTGCAGAATATTTAAGTCAAGCCAACTAGTTTTTATACCTATTTTATGTTGGACAAAGTCTAATTCGATCAAATCTACGTCCATGCTGATATGTGTCATTTTTTTGGTGGTTTGTGAGAGTAAAATCTAATTGGACTGATCTGAAATGGATATTATTAATGATTAATTGCATTAGGTTGATGTACAGGTAAATCAGGTCAACATGTCTTTTTTCTATTAAATGGGAAAATGAAATATTTCTGTTTGCGTTGACACTTCTAATATTGAAATGAAGCAGTCTTTTTTATATTGAAAAATGAAAATACATCTTGCTAGCTTTTTGTTATTTGCAAATAAAATTTAAATTTAATTTATTATCATCATTAATGTAAATTAATTTTATATTATCACAAATTTATGTATCATTATATAAATAAAATAATAATTTTTATTGTAATTAAAAATTCTTTATTATTTTAATTTTTTAATAACATATCTTCTCATAAAATAGAATATTTTCAACCAAAAATAAATCAAATTTAAATTCCTTTCGATACGAGGATGGGCTCAACTTTCTTCCCTTTTTTAATGTAAGAAGGAGACATGTTTGTTATCATTGACTTTCCATATGGGATTGGCATGTGTCATTTTTTTAATCACATATATCGACGCATAAATGCCTATTATCCATGTTATATTAATATTAATAATTTCTAATATTATAATAATGATTGAAAATTTTTCATTTTTATATTAAATTATTCTTATGGTATGTTTATATCATTCTCTTATACATATAGAGTAACATCATACCAAACATTTACTTATTCCCTTTAACATATTGCTCTTTTAAAGAAAATTATTCAATAAATTATTTCTTTATTATAACAATATTTTAACTAATTTAAAGTTTAACATCGAATATAGACATTGATTGAATTAATTAACTATATATTTTATATTTAAAAATATTTAAATTTAAAATCAAATTTATTTAAATTTTGTCAATATTTTTATATAAATTATTAAGTATTATACTTTAAATTAAACTAAATTAAATTTCATAGAAAATTTAGCGGTGAACAAAACAAACTGTCAGCATCCATTGTCTTGATAAGTTTATGTTAAAATTCAGTCTCAGTCTCTATTTAACTGCCGCACCTTGCACTAACGGGAATAAGCCTTGCTTAGCCACAACTTGATCTTCGAGGAGATCTTCTTGCGTCTTCATTCGTTTCCTTCTTCGTTAAAATTTTTTACTTATTATTACTTTTTTAATTTTCATATTTATTGATAATCTAAAACGTTAAATATTGATAACACATCAAATTTAAATTCTTAAAAAATTAAAAATTTATATAAGTTTATTTTTACTGTCCTAATTTTTCTTAGGTGCAATTCATATAATTATAAGTTGAAAGTAATGATAGAATGAAAAATTCCTCCTTAGTGTAATGTAATTCCTAGCTTGATAATATTTTTATGCAAATTTTTTATTTGAAAATAGTTTACTCTGTTAAAAAAGTTCAATCAACTTGCATGATATTGATATCTGTAAAAATGAAATTTAAAACAATGTTCAAGTTTTCATTTTGTATTTATTTTTTAGTTTGTTTGGCCGTTAATAAATATTACAAAAAAATTAATTCATCATATGCTACATATAAATATAAGAAAAAAGATACAAAATACTCCCTTTAATTTTGAAATGATTGGAGTTTGTCTCCAACTTTAAAAGCTTTGAAATCAAACCCTTACACTATACAAAAATTAGAATTAATTCTTATCATTTGATTAATCAACCTCTTCAATAAATTAGAAAAAAAATTCATAAACTTTTTAAATAACAATAACAATAATACTGTTAAAAAAGGTAAGATAAACTAACATACAATAATATTATAATTCTTCTTTAAAAATAATAAGTAGATAAGGGATATTAATTCTAAATTTTATTTTATTTAAGGGTTTGATTTTTTGAATTTTTGAAGTTGAAGAGGATAAAATCCAATTGCCCTTAAACTAAAGAAAATATTTTACATTTTTTGCTAAATATAATTATACTGAAATTACTTGTTATCATAGGATTTTTGAAAGAAAACGAAATTTGAACAAAATAAAAATAGTAATTTTGACATTAGGGGATGTAATAATCATTAATTTTATAAACAAAAAAGCTAAATGTTATATTTAGTGCTTACAAAAAATTATGTAATTATGTTTAAAAAAAATTTATATGCATTATTTGGGCTCTCAAAATATTTTCACTTTTTGTATATTTGAAGATTTTCAAGTAAAAAATACAAACTATATCATTTTTTTTTTTGGGCTGCGAACATGACTATATCATTTTGTTGTTCCAAACAATGCAAAAATTATAAAATATCATTTTAAAAACTTATTTAAAGCAATAACGGAAAGTAAATTGAAAAAAAAATCAATATTAATGGCCCAATGCCTTTGCTATCTTATTAAGGTCCATCAGTTGAATTGTTATTTTAGACGAAGAAAACCCACTTCCGACCGACAAACCTTGTTGCCTCAATGTCTTTTTAAGTTAACTTCTTTTAAGAGTTAAACTTAAAAACAGTACACTTACCCATTTTCTTTAAAGGAGATAATTATGATATATCACTAATTTAAATCATTAAAATTTATTATTTATTTATGCAATATTAGATAATTTAGATTAATGCAACTAGGACACTGAATTCTCTCCCTTCTTTGAATATCTAACAGAGACAAAGTTTCAACACAAGCGCAGATGGCCAAAGCGAAGACAGAAGGACGAGGCGTCTCAGCACAGCAGCAAGACAACAACTTCTTCAAGTAATTTTGGAGTTATTCTTGCATTTAATTTTTATTATATATTAAATATTTTTTATTCTTTTTGTTTGCAACTAATTTTGGAACTTGTTTTGTGTGTTCCGTTTTTTTTTTAAATGCTTGTATGAATCCCTTTATCTTTTTTTAAATACTTATATTTAATCATTTTATTATCTCACAGAATTATATTAATGATTACTTATATTTTCTTTCTTTTTTTTAACCTAATAGCATTACATTTTGGTCATAACAACAATTTATTAAAAAGCTTGTATAAAACATTCATAGTAAAACTAAATTGTAAATTAGCAATGTTTAAATTTTTTTTATTTGTATGACTTTATTATATTACTTCTTACTTTAATGTCTTTAAAAGTTAAATTGGTCCAAACACAACTAATAATTTTCAAATGATCAAAAATAGGATAATTATTAATTTTTTAAGATAAAAACAAACGACAGTAAAGAGAAAAATCTAACTTCAACCTCTTCACCTCTTCAAAAGCATTTTACTAATGGTCGGACAATTGATGATGAGAAAGAAAGGTCCTCTAAGACTTCGAAAGTTACGTCAAGGGAATTTGATTTTAACTTTTTGGGGCGTGATCCAGTAATGCATCTTCCAATATACATGGACCATCCATTGAATCAAACAAATGAAATTCACATGACTTATTTAAAATGCATGGTATTATTAAGAAATGTTTGATGGCCATCCTTTTATCTTTGATACTAGATATGAAATGATCCTCAAATTAATATTAAATATGAAGAAGTGATCCTAAAATCTATAAGTTTATTTTGAAATCATGATTCAAAATTATTTTATTATTTTTAAAAACTCTTAATTACAATTACTTTCCTAATAACGTGTCTTCTTCTCATTTGTTGATTGTGTAAGTTATTCTACACTGATAACCATATCCATTTAAAAATTGTGGTATCATATTTTTTTGTTCACATCTAGTTATGAGATTAATCTTATTTAAGATCAAAGTAATAAGCGGGAAATTTGTTCATCTCCAAGAACTGAATTCGAAATCTTTTTTATCAAATATTAAACGTATTGAGACTCACTTTACTTTCACTAAATTATCAGTTGTTGGAGAATATTTAAGTCAAGCCAAATATTTTTTTTTTTTTACCAAATTATGTTGGACAAAGTCTAATTCGATCAAAGCTACATCCGCGCGGATATGTGTCATTTTTTTTCTTTTTTTGTGGGCCGTGAGAGTAAAATCCAATTGGACTGATCTGAAATGGATATCATTAATGATTAATTGCGTTAGGTTGATGTACTGATAAATCAGGTCAACATGTCTTTTCTATATTATGTGAAAATGAAATATTTCAGTTTGTTTTGACGCTTTCAACATGAGAATAAATCAAATTTAAATTCCTTTCAATGCGAGGATAAGTTTGACTTTCTGCCCATTTTTAATGTAAGAAGGAGACATGTTTGTTTTCTTTGACTTGTCATAGGGGATTGGTGTGTGTCTTTTTTTCTTTTTAATTACATATATCAACAAATAGAAGCCTATTATTTTTGTTATATTAATATAAATAATTTTCGATATTATAATAATTGTGTTTTTATCATTTTTATATTAAATTATTCCTATGGTACGTTTATATCATTCTCTTATACATATAGAGTGACATCATTCCACACATTTATTCACTCCCTTCAACATATTGCTCTTTCAAGGAAAATTTATTCAATAAATTATTTCTTGTTGTAAAAATATTTTAAGTGAATTAAAGATTTAATGTCAAATATATGTTGGTTGAATTAATTAGTTATGTATTTCATTTTATATAAATATATTTAAAAATTAAAATCAAATTAATTTACTTTTTGGTATTTTTATATAAATTTTCAAGTATATTTCAAATAAAATTCAATAAAATATATCGAATGAGATTTTGTGAAAGGTTTATAACTCAAATATTATTTTTGTTATTTGCATCTTGAATGTTAACAAAATTAAATAGTATAAATATAACACAATATATATTTTTTATCATATAAATATTTTCAATAAGTTAAATTTTTGATATAAAAACACAAATTGAATGAATTAATTACATATTTATTTGAAAAATAAAAATATTTAAAAATTAAAATCATATTAATTTATTTAAATTTTGTTAATATTTTCTTAATATCAATTTTTACGTCGTACATTTTGGATTATATATATATCCATTAAGAATTTCTTTATGATTTTATAAATCATGTATTATTTCTATTTCTTTTATCAACTCAACTCAATTACATGATTTTCTTTTTCATTATTTTTATTATAAAAATGTTTTAAATAAGAGAACAATTTTATTTAGTTGAATTATTGACTAAATATTCTATCTTTAGCTCTTATTACTTTATTGTCAATGCAATATTTCTATTCATTTTATTTGCTTAATTACATATTTTGCTCAGTTATATATTATTATTAACATTAAATTCCTATTTAAGGAAGAAATAAATATAAGATTTAATTCTTAAATCAATATTTTTTTGGTGTAAGCATCACTTATTCTAGAAATTATTAGATACTATATTTTAAGTTCATTTAAACTTTATTTTATTAATTTAAAATAATTATAAATAGAATCAAACTTAATTAAATCTTTTTATGATGTTAATGAATTTTCTAAACTTATTAACATTCAATTATAATAGGATGGCAATAATTGTCACTAAAGCCTCTTTGCATGCACTCCGGCGTAAGTTCAAAGTTTTTTTTTTTAGCACAATTTAAAAATACTTTTTGGTAACTTTATTATTTTTTGAGACTACATTCAACTCTAACCATAATTTTTTTTCCAATTTCCTCATTTTGTTTGTCCTTCTTTTTTTAATTTTGTGTATCATTTATTAACTTCCTTTATATTTTCTTAAATTGTATCCTATGAAACCATATCTATAAGTTCTTTTTTGGTAAAAAAAGTTGTGACTATAAATGTATGTAATTATTATCTTAATTTAAAATTTAAAATTTTATTTAAATATGCAATTAAATATATGATTAATTTATAATACAGTTAATACAATTTAATTTGTTTAATCACACATGCTTTCTTTATTAATTAATGGAGAAATAGAGCATTTTAATTAAATTATACAATTTCTTTACATAAGAAAATATTTTTGAATACATATCGTTATGTATTATTTTACACCTAGTGTTAGAGAAATTAAAAACCCTTCATCGATCTTTCTATTTTATGTATCATTTATCAAAATAATTATTAGAATGAATATAAAATAATTTTAAAAATATAATATTTGAAAAAATTCTAATTCTATAAATATTAATTAGTTTTGTCTTTAAAATTAAGAGCTAATTTCTAAGCAAACTTCTTATACATCTAGTTAAATTTGGTTTTATAAATATTGCATTAATTTTATTTATTTTCTATTATTATTTAAGTGATTTTCAATTATCAATTTCATTATTATATTTATTAGTAAAATATGGATATAAGTAATTTATATATTTAAATAGAGTAATAACTCATTATTTCTCATTTAGTAGGTAGCAATTTTATTTAAAATAAGTAAAAATTATTATATAATCCTTTTACCTATCAAGTATATATAATTTATATTTAATTCTTGGGGGAAAAAATGGAGTTCAAAACCCACTGATCCCCTTTATGTTAGTATATATTATTTTCAACATTCACTCATAATCTTGAAAAATCAAAAACTCTGCCCATATTGTTTCTTGACATAAGCCTTGATCTCTTACTGTTTTAGTCTTGAAAGCACACTTTTACTATCATGCTCTGGTTTCTTTTACTTGCGACTTCTTTCTGATGATAGCAGCAAGAGTTTTTGAATATTTTTTTAAGTAACAAGAAGAGCGTTTAGACCACTAGATGAATATATATATATATATATATCAAGAATCAAATTATTGATGTAGGGGAAGGTACAAAAACTTTAAAAAATATTGAGTATCATTTGAATAAAAAACTATCAACAAAATTTTTAAAATTTTAAAGCAATAGCAAACTGCACATAAATGATAACCGGTTTTATATAAAAAATTTTAAATGTTGATCAGGGCGAAACTATGTTGCCCTTGGGGCCACGACCACCAAAAGACCAAATACTTCTGTATATGTGTTACATTTTTAGCCTCCATAAAAAATTTTATATGGCTTTCTCAAATAAAAATTTAAAGTTGGAAGTTATGGAAGATAAATTAAAATTTTTTAATCATGCCATTAATAATTTATAATACTTAAATATTTATAATTCATAGATAAATTTTATACTTCTTATTATTTTTCTTTTGAATTATGAATGCTTATATTTCACAATTTTAATATCTCTAAACTATGCATACAAATTTTGTAATTTTTTTAAAAGTTACAATTTTGTAAAAAAAAAATTAAGTACTGTTGATGAAATGTTATATTACAAAAAGTTCTAAAATATTATAATTTTTTAAGAAAAAGATTACTAAATTTTAGTTAAATAAAAATTAGAAAATAAAATAATATTTATATTTTAAATTTGTCTATAAATACAATATATGAAAGTAATATTTCATATATATATGTGCCTCCCAATTTTTCTTTTTGCCTTATTCCACCCCCTTATAACAGTTGGTTTATAACGGTTTGATATTTTTTTGCCCACCCTAATGAGAAAGTGACGTGTATTGTGACACATTAGCTCTCATCTTAAAATTAAAATAAAAAATATGGTGGAAAATATAACAAAACAAGCTGTTGTACTCAAGAAATGATTTGTATTGTAACTAATAAGTTAAATGGTTGTATTAATTATATTTGGTAAAAATATTTATTGAATTAGTTGAAAATTATCAAATAATGTAAAAGAATATATTAATATAAATAAATATATGAATTAAATTGACTTATATTTCTTTTGAGACCAATTCATATTAATGCAATTAAGATATTCAACATAAAAATATAATTATTTAAATTTTAATTAATTATATTTTATAACATTATATATATTTATTTATATTAAATTAATGAATATAAGTCAAATATTTATTTATATAAACTATCATTTGGCACCTTTAGTGATTTGAAATTTTATGCTTTTTTTATGCAGATCTGCATGTATGTTCTATGAATTTTGATTCATCTTTGGTTCTAAATTTTCATTCGTTCTAATACATATTATCATCATCGTGGCGAAAAATATCGTTTTTTGTTTTGAGGTTTTGAATATTTGTTCCAAAAATTCAAATTCAGAACAATAGATTTAGCTATTTATTTTTCCATAATTAGGTCAAAGGATATCTATCTTATATGTTTGTTATGGTATCACAAAAATTTTAAAATTCAAAATAACATGATAAATTTAGAAATTATTAAATAAAAATTATTTATTTTTTAATAAATATAATCAAATAATTTAATAAAATTTGAAAGTATTATATTATCCCGCACCATAAAATTCACTGATAGTAGTATGGATGCAAAATACAGGAGCCAATGCGTTGGGCACTCTCAATGCTCAAAATGGAAGATACTTCTTTCCTCATGAGTGGTGGTTTGGGCAAGCAGAATGAGGTCATCGGCGGGCTAACAGAATGATGTGGTGGGCAAAGAGAATACGTAAGGAAATTCCTTCTCTTGAAGCAGCTAAATGTTCCCACCTGTCATCATTAATTTGTTGAACTGACCTTGAAAACTCCGTACGGTATGAATAAGACAACGTAAGTATTACACATAGAACTTAAACTGGCCAAGAGATAATGGTGTGGATAATAATATTTGTCAGATAATTTGATATAAATATAATAAATTTATTTAGATTTGAATTAATATGTTAATTTATTTAAATATTTATATTAATTTTTTAAAAATTTTATTTAAAAAATAATTAATAATTAAATTATAAATATGTATATATAATAGAGATATGAAATTTTTATTCCGATAAAATAATAATAAAAGTTTAAAGTAATATTCTATTAATAATTAATAATATTTTTATGACAATAGAAATAATTAAATACAATAAATAAATTTATAATATAAATTCTACTAATTAAAATTATTGAATGAATTAAACAAGTTAATTTGTTTTGACATATTTAATAAATAAATTGATCAAAATAACAGATAAATGCCAACAAAAGATAATGATTTACGATGGGGAGGATTAATTTGCTTGCAAAGGGACCACGAAATAAATTTTAAGTTTTTATAAAATTTTATAATTTATTTATTAAAAAGTTATAAATATTTTTATATTGTAAATATAATTATTTATATCGTGACTTTTTCTGAATAATTCTAAGATTTTCTAAAAAATTAATAAAATTTTATAAAACTATTCACAACTTCATACACAAAATTAGATATGACAATTTAAATTCCCATACATATTCAGTTTATGTCACATGAATAATTTAAAAATTAATAACAATTTGAATATAATCTAACAGATACTTGAACATCTTAATTCTTAAGATTTCTTTTGAGCATTCCAGTTGTTCTTACTCTCACCAGATAATAGAATAATGTTAATTGTTACTTTTATGAAATTTATATATATTGAATATCCTACTTTTATTTTCTAAAGTACATATTGAAAATTATGATTATTTTTCTTCTATTTATTGAGAGTCAGAACATCATTATAACACACTACCTTGAACTTGGATTCGCTAAGAGATAATTCCAACCAGCAAGAAAATTGGGGTGGAAAGTATTCATTGACTTATTAATAACCGCTGTGGAAAAGCAACTTCATTTTTTCGTATGTAGCGGATATTATATTATTGTCTGTGAACTTTCGTCAATATATATATATATATATATATATATATATATATATATTTACGCATAGAACTTATGCAAAGATTAAAAATTTGTAAAATTTGAGCACATGATTTATGAAAGTTGTAGATTTTCTTTAAAAAAAAATAAAATTGTGAAGTGTAAGTAATCACAGTTAAGAGAAAACAATTACGATTTCGACAGCCATTGAACGAGGTATAAGAGCAGAAGATTGTTAAAGAAGCATATTCCAAATATTGCAGAGGAAACTCAGAGATTGGTGTCGCAATTGTCAGAGTATTATATTCCAAAAATACGTTTTTCTTTGCCATGAGAAGGTGGTCGTGTGTCAGGAACTTTAAAAGGGCATAACCTCATAATTAGTCAATCAATTTTTGCAAATAATCATTCATTTTCATTTGTCTTATTATGATCTTTCAACAAAATATAAAAAAAAAATGATTTTGGTGGGGTCCACCCGATTGAAAACGTTTAGATTGAGCTTAAAACTTTAAATAATCATAACTTTGCGTTTGGTTGTCCGATTGAGACAAATTATATGTTGATTTCATGTAACTTTTTGAGATCTATGTACTTGTAAAATGTCAATGGTGTTTTGTCTACTTTAACTAGTGAAAAAAGGCCTTTTTCAATGACTCTTTTTAATTTTTCTTCATTTTCTTATTATTTTGCCAACCTTGACCTCATTTTTCTCAATTTAAATTCATTTGAATCATACATTAAACTTTTTCTTCCCAGTTATTTTAGTGTATAGTAGTGCCATAATAACTTTTTTAACAATAAAACTATCAAAGAATAATATGTTACTATCTATAGATCAAATAGCAACATGTTACTACTTTATCTCCAAACAATAACATCAATTAAAAATCTAAATAAATTAATAAATCAAGTCTCTTTAACAACTAAATTGGCAAATAATAGCATGTTACCATTTGATCTCCAAATAGTAACATATTATTATTTAATCTCCAAACAGTAATATTAACAAAAAATCTAAAATAAATGGATAAATCAAGTATCATTAATAATCAAACTATCAAATAAGAAGATGTTAATATTTGGTTTCTAAATAATAACATTGACTAAAAACTCCAAATAAATAGATAATTCAAGTCTCATTAATAATTAAATTGTCAAATAATAGTATATTAATGTTTAATTTTCAGATAGTAACATATTATTATTTCATCTTTAAACAGTAACACTGATCAAAAACTCAAAATAAATTGATAAATTAAGTTTCATTAACAACCAAATTGCAAAAAAAAGGCATGTTACTATTTAGTTTCAAAATAATAACATTAATCAAAAACTCAAAATAGATAAATTAAGTATCATTAATAACCAAATTATCAAACAACAACATATTATTGTTTGGTCTCCAGATAATAATATGTTATTGTTTCTTCTCCAAATAGTAACATTGACCAAAAGCCTAAAATAAATGGATAAATTAAGTCTTATTAACAATCAAACTGTCAAAGAAGAGGATGCTACTATTTAGTTTACAAATAGTAATATTGACAAAAAAATCTCAAATAAATGAATAATTCATGCCTCATTGACAATCAAATTACCAAATAACAGTATGTTACTATTTCATCTCCAAATAATAACATTAATAAAAAATTCCAAATAAATAGATAAATCAAGTCTCATTAATAAGCAAACTGTCAAATAATAGTATGTTACTATCAATCTCCAGATAGTAACATGTTATTATTTTTTCTTCAAACAATAACATCAACAAAAAATTCAAAATAAATGGATAAATCAAGTCTTGCTAATAACCAAACTGTTAAAGAAGAAGATGTTACTATTTTATCTCTAAACAATAACATTGACTAAAAACCTTAAATAAATGGATAATTCAAGTTTGATTAATAATCAAATTGTCAAATAATAGTATGTTACTGTTTAGTCTTCAGACAGTAACATGTTACTATTTTATATCCAAACAATAACATCAATAAATAGTAACATTGACCAAAAACCTCAAATAAATGGATAATTCAAATTTCATTAACAATTAAACTGTCAAATAATAATATATTACTATTTAGTCTTCAAACAGTAACATGTTACTATTTCATTTTCAAATAGTAAATCAATCAAAATTTAAAATAAATGGATAAATCAAGTTTCATTGATAACTAAACCATCAAAGAAAAATATGTTACTATTTCGCATCTAAATAGTAATATTGATAAAAAAGCCTAAAATAAATGGATAAACCAAGTCTTATTAACAATCAAATATCCAAATAATAACATATTATTATTTAGTCTCTAGGAAGTAACATTTTATTGTTTCATCTTCAAATAATAACATCAACAAAAAATCTAAAATAAATGAATAAATTAAGTCTCATAACAATCAAATTACCAAATAATGGCATATTACTATTTGGTCTTCAAATAGTAACACTCCAAATAGTAATATATTATTATTTGATCTCTAAATAGTAATTCATCCATAATATTTTTTTTTGAAAAAAGGGGGGACAAGAGAAAGAGACTATCCTATAATTTTATGTAAGGTTATGTGCCTCCAAGTTCTTATTTATTTTTATTTATATCTTAGCTAAAAATTAATTTTGTATTAATTTTGTTTATAATAAAAATTTTATATTAATTTAATTTTTATAAAATTAAAAATTCTTCAATTTTAATTTTTATAAATTTTTAATCTTTTATTTTTTATTTTTATAAGATTAAAAATTCTCTAATTTTAATATGTGACAACAAAGATTTTCATTTCGTTGCTTTTGTTGTTCTCAAGATGTACTTTGAGTGTGTTGTTTTGTTTTTTGAGCTTTTTGGTAAATTATTATTTATGGGTGAACTTAAATGAAAAAAAATAAGCATATGGTACCTCATTGCAATAAATTGCAACAAATGACATCAGCCTAATTTTTTCCCTAAATAATCTTTATGCTAGACCCAATAAATGGTGCTTCTTTAGCCTTTTCTATTTTATTGTGTAAGATAAGAAAGACAGAGAGAGAGAGAGACAATAATCACAATTAAAAATGACATCACTTAATACTCATCGGTTTGAAGAAATATTGAGGTGTATATTAGAGCATCAACATTTCAAAAATGTGAGAAAGCTTAAGTTCCATTCATTTTGATGAAAAATATTTTTTTTAAAAATATAGTTATAAATTGTAGGGAATTTGATAAAAATGACTTCTTTTCTTAAAGAAAGAATTGTTTTTCTCCATTATCATAATTTAAAGTATTTTTCTAATAATAGGATATGGAAATAATGTCACTCCTTCATTCATAAAAGATCATATGAGATTTTTATATAAAAAAAATATTTCAAAAAATAAATAGAGCCCAAAGACGTTGGTTTTGGAAAAAGTCATCAACATGTTTATTCATGCAATACTTTTGTAGCTAGTTCCTAAAATAATCATTTAAAATCACTGGTGACATTTTTGTAAATAGAAGGAAAACTTTAGATGTCAAATCTTAAAAAAAATTAACATGATTTTTTTATGAGACTTTAGACATTAATTTTTAAAATAACTATCATCTAAAATTATGTAATTAGCAACATTTTTGAAAATAAAAGGAAAACTTTAAACATCAATTCTTTTAAAAAAATTAGCATGTTTTACTCGCAAAACTTTAAATGTCACTTTCTAAAATAATCATCATCTAAAGTGATAAGACTAGTGATATTTTTATAAATAACAGGAAAGCTTTAAAATTAATTATTAAAAAGTACATGTTTTTTCTTGTGATACTTTAAATGTTAGTTTCTAAAATAACCATTCTCTAAAATCCTGGAACTGGTCACATCTTTTATATATGTGAGCAAAACTTTAAATGTCAATTTAAAAAAAGTCAAAATTTTGATTCCATGAGTGAGCCAATGTCTAATGATTTCTAGAGTCTAAATACTAAATGTCATATATAAGTTATAAATAAAGCAAATTTTTTTCTCATTATCATTCTCATACACACTCTCTTATTTGTTTCTAAATACAATCTTCATCTTTGTCTAACTTTCTATATAAAATCCTTGATCTCACTCTATTATGCATCACACATGAATGAGCTACTAGTAGTTCTTAAACTAGCATAAAACATGAAATAAATGCCTTTTTGCAAGCCATTGTTTGAAAATATAAGAGTTGCCTTTCTTGTTTCCATTTTTTGGATCACTGCATCCTTTATGCCTTTGATTTTTTACACACATTTTAAAGAGATTTTTTCTTGTTTTTTTAATAATTTTGGAAGTTTTATTTAACTTTTAAATATCTATTATATGTTTGATATAATATTGTACCGGAGCCCAAAATTGATCAAACAATGATGAGAAGTAAAAACATTAAAAAAAATAAAAACATCCATTTTTGCAATTCTAAGATGGCAAACTATATTTGGCAATTTGCAATTGGATAGATTTAGAAAAGTTATATAAAATAAAAAAATCACAATAAACCAAGTGTGAAATTGGGGTCATTTAATATTTTTAACTCAAATACACATTTTTGACATGATGCTAAATTTATTTCATTTTTATTATAAATATTTTGGTGAGTAAGCAAAAAATCAATATTTAAAAAAATATTATGTAAACAATTGGTTTTTTTAATAAAAAACCAAACATGAAATGTAAATAAAATTAAAAAAATTACAAGAAAATACATTATTTTTTAAAAAAATTAATATCATATCCTTTTTCTGCATTAGTTAAAAAATTAATGTCAAATGATCTAACGTACAATATTACTCGTATATGTCGGTTTCTGAATAGACATTTGTTTAATAAAATAACTTATGTGTAATTTTACTTCTGTAGTGATGATAAAAATATATGGGAAAATGACTTGGACGTAGTTTATTCTTCCTTAGTTAATAGTTACTATCATGCACATATATGAGCCACAAAACATTTAAGTGTGATAAGTTAAGGACAATATTCCTATTAATTACGATTTTTTTAATTTTATAAGAACTATTCTTAGATTAATGCAATGCATCTTTAAAATGTAAATGGAAAATCAATTTCATTATATAAAATAAGACATTAATTAATAATTAAATGTTCTACCAATTGAAAAGAAATAATTTAATTTGAAATCATAGGCAAACACAATTATGATAATCATTTTTTAGGAGCCGAAGTAGTAAATTAAACCGCTAAATCTCACTTGTAAGAAATTGAATTCAAAGGTAAAATCATTTCAATTTAATGTGATGCGGACCACAGGCATAAGTTACACATAAATAGGGAGGACAATAATTTCTAGATCTAATGAGTTTAACTTAAATCAATTGATAGATATTAACTAAATGAGTTATAAATAGGTTAGATGGGTTATTTAATGGTTTGAGTTTGAATTTGATTATTAAATATTTTAATGATCATGAATTCTTTTTGACATTATAATAGTTGATGTGGATTGTTTCATGTTAAAAACTATTACTGATTCTACTTTAACACATAGTTAGGGTGAATACATGTCAAACTCAAAGGATTAAAAGTCAATCATTGTCAATTGTTGAAAATAGAAGCAAATAAGGGGATGTCAAAAGAAAATTTAAATGAAACAATTAAAACCAGAATTAAGGTACAACTAATAGAATATGAAAGTCCATTCCAAAGGAAATGATGTTTCAATTTTTAGATTTATCATTGACACCGAATATATTTTACTAATGATTTGACTATTTAATTGAAAATTACTTCTAAATATTGATTAATTAAAACAAATAATTTACTAATCTCATATTATTGACATCAATTTAGAATAAGCACTAGGACCTAATTGATAATTGTTTTAAACATATAGTATAAGATTAAGCTTGAATTTAACAATTCTAAAAGCAAAAATTGCTCAATTTATTTTCTATATTTCCTAGACAACTAATAATTTACTAAAGTATCAGATCACTAAAATCTAATTGTTACTGATTATAATAAATCACAACTAACCTAAAAGTGAGACTTAATTACAATTAATCATTTAGTTATAATCTACAATAGATGATTAACTAACCAATCATATTTACCAAACTATCTAATTGTCAGTTCATAGCAAAAGTAGAAAACCAAAAGATAATAAAATTAAAAGTAAAATCAAACTAAATTAGAGTACTAATTCTTAGAACCTTTCAAAGAAATAAGGCACTCATGGTTGTTTTTATGAAAACTTAGAGAAGAGGATAAAGCTGTCCAAATAAAGTGTAATGTGCTGCCTAATAGCCATATATATCTAATCTCTAAAGGAGAAAACCTAATTGAACAAGGTTATCTATCTCTTGGGGTTACATTGACATATGCCTTGCTCAATTTGGAAGCCTTAAACCTAATTTATAAATCAAAATATTACAAAAGTTTATTGTAGTGAAATCATATAGGTTGTCCTCTTAACTGCTATAAAACTCTTGAAATTATGTAATTTCACTAAAGTAACTCTTGAAATTTGTTCGATTAGATTTTATTAACTTTAGGCCCTAATTTGACACAATTTAAACCCCTGGAACTCTATTTACTTTTAAATTAGTAAGATTGAATTACATTAGACATGAAAATTGAATTTTCTTCACCAAATATAAATCTACAAACATCCAAACTAGGCTTTAAAAAAATACAAAAGTTGTAGAATTTCCTTTTAGATTTCCAATAACATAATGATTACTCAAATTGGACTTCATAAACTCAAGTTCCTATCAAAATTTTGAAAGAGTATCAAAATTCAACATTAATCAAACAATTTATTAACATTCTAGAATCATGACTCAATTATCAAATAAGGCAAAATTCATCTAAACAAACACAAATGCATCTTAAAGAAACACAATATAAGAAAAATAATATAAATAATATTATACCCATCAATAACTTCGCTTCAATTATATAATCTATAATTAAATAATCATTATTAATAAAAAATAATTTTATATATTTTTAATTAGATCTCTAACGAGTTCAAACGTTCAACAAATTTAAAATAGCAAATTCGGGTCGAGTTTAAGCGAGATTTAAAGGATCCATTTCTATTGCAATATATGAGCACACTAGTAAACATGGATGTATGCGACATTATTGTAGTTCGGCCGCCGCCGCCCCCCCTTCCTCCATGTGATGACTGATGAGTGTATAGCATATTATTGGAGCACCACGTCTATAAATAGCAAAGCACGTTTGAGGGTTAGAACCACAGTAAAGAAGCAATATAGCAAATTTGCATGTTTGTGGGCTTCCAATAGCTCAGGTGAGAATATATTCTTCCATATTTTCATCTATTGCGACATTAATTCTTTCTTTTAACTATCTTTGTAATATCAGTACAATATTTCCTATTTCTTTTGCTTTTGGTGAATCATAGTATTTCTTTATTTCTAAAAGTGGATAATTACTCTCGTCATGTTATAAGATATAAATAAAAGATTCAAAAGGAAGGTTTTTATCATGCTTCATTTATAAATAAGACAGGTATTGTAAGTTCATAAACATATCTATATCTACATAATTTCCATAAACAATAACAAAGGTCAATATGATTTAGTCTTTGTTTTAGGCTCTATTTATTTTGATAAAAAATATTTTTTACAAAATATAATTATAAAATAATAAAAAGAAATTGTTTAATGTTTAAATATGAAAAATTGAAGGAAAAATAAATTCCTTTTTTTCAAAAAGAAATTTGCTTTGGCTAATATCATAATTTTAGGTGTCATTTTTTTAAACCACAAACATGAATAACATATCATTCCTTTATATATATATATATATATATATATATATATATATGATTTTCTTAAAAAAATATTTTTCAATAAAATAAATGAGCTTCGATCCACTGGGAATTTATCCATCGTGTACCATTAAATACGAGCTATAAGCCTTTAAGAGCTGTTGATGAGACATCATACACGCATAAACTGAACTTAATGCTGCATACTTAATATTACTTTAAAAATTTTACTTCCTTTTATATTTGTGGTTCGAAATCAAAATGTTGTGCGCGTGTGTGTGTGTATATATATATATATATATATATATATATATATATATATATATATATATATATATATATATATATTATGTAAATCATCATTCTTACTATTAAAAATTAAAAATAAATAAAGAAACTGAGTTTCCTCAAAACTAGCTAGTAAATTAATCAGCCAAACAAAGGCCATTTACAACAAGTATTAAACGTTCAATTCCTATCTTGCTGCAAAAGACCTTCAGTGGAGAATGAAATCCCATCAACGGCTTGACAAACTCCCGTATAGAATACTGCACCCAGTGGCCAAGCCACATATAGAATTGTGTGCACAGATGAAGACACTAAATCTCCAAATTTCCTATGATATATATTAAGATGTTCTATATGCATTTATTAAATTTTGTTATTTGAATTCATTAAAATATGATAAGATTAGAAGATGAATCACATGGCCTCTTCAATTTAGAATCAGTCATTAAATTTATAGTTTTGTATTTGACTTTTTTTAATTTTTTTTTGCTTTTTATAAATATTAACTTTTAAATTTTTCAATTTTTTTATCTTTAAATCTTTCACTTGGTAAATGAGAATTCAATTCTATTTTGTCCGTTCAACCAATGTAATTAGATTATTAAAATATATATGTAGGATCAAATTTAATTAATGAACATAAATTTAATTTAATATATATTAGTACAATTATTTATCTATTTATTAGTACAATATATAATCCCTTTTTGAAATTTTAAATAAGAAGTGAATATATTATAAATAGTATCATATCACATGTAAATTGAGTGAAATTTTTCCTAAAGTTATAATCAATGAAAATGAGAGTCCATGTATGTATTTCAAGGAATTTGCAGCCATTGAACTAAAAAGTATGGCTGGTTAAGGATATCAGGATCAGTTCAGGAGCATATTGCATTGATTATGGATACACCCTATCGGTGTGACATTATTAATGTAATTTTAGGGTTTAAACTCCTTAGAATAAGTATGCGGCAATTATAATATTTTAATATTTCTTGTACCTTGTCAGTATGACTATATTGATTACATTCTTGTGTAGACTCTTGTATAAGCCAAGTCATATAGTACATGTAATTTTAATACCACTTTGTTAAATAGTTATTTGACTGATTTGTTTAATTGGGAATCTTATGTTATAATTATATTGTGCATGCATAATTAATAATTTTCCAATCTTATTGCATCAGTCTCGGCCTTTCAACAACTATCTGTGGTAAGGACTCTTAATAAAACAAACTATGATGAATGGAAAGAATCTTTGAACATGCACCTAACAATCTCTAAGGAGGATTTGGCTCTTAGAGAATTCGAAGCTGGCTAATCTATTACCTAAGTCTAGTGCTACAAATAAAGACCTATCACAATGAGTCAAATCAGGATCTGTTTAGCAATGATTAAGTTCACTATTGAAAAGGGAATTAGAGAGAGTATCCCGAATAAGGACACTGCTATGGAGTACATGAAAGCTGTTGGTGAAAAATTCAAGAAGCTTCGACAAGACTCAGAAAGTCTACTACCTCTCCATGCTTGATAACACTCGTTATGATAGAGTTTCGAGCAGTCAGAGAGCACATCATGAAAATGATTCATTACTACAATAAGCTGAGATCATACAGGTGTTAATTTAGGAGAGAGTACTTTGGTCTATAGAATCCTTTAGTCATTGCCAGCTGAATATAGTTACCCTTAGAACTTCATATAATTCACAAGAGAGAGAGTGGACAATAGACTAGATGATTTCTATAGTAACTCAAGAGGAGGAGACTATGAAAAGTAATCCATAGCCATATTCCATCAACTACTTATCTCAAGACTCTAATAATAAGTCAGGTAGAAATGATAAAAGAGGAAAGAAACCAGAGACACAGATATCTAGAAATCCTAAGTTCAAGAAGGTGGTGATAAGGGCAAGGGACAACAAAAGAAATTTAAGGGCAAGTGCAATTATTGCAAGATCCCTGGACATAAAATGTCTCAATATTATAAGCTAAAGAATAAGCATGAGCAAGAAGGGGTTCAAAAACAGGTGGATCCCAAGTGAAATGAAAGAGACTGTATTTGAAGTAGCAAGAAGTAGGGATAAAATTAAATACATAGGATCATTTTCTTCTTTATGTTTATCTTTTGGACACTTTTAATTTGAATTATATCATTTATGTACCTTTTTCAAGAAGAAATTTGATTTCTAGTTCTATTTTGAATAATTGTAGTTATTTCTTTTGACAAAGAAAATTTATTATGATTTTGCTATTTTTGGTATGCCACCTTACAAAATGATCCGTATCATTTGAATTTGAAAGATTATCCTATTGTATCTTCTGATATTCCCATCAATGTTATGATTAGGCATAAATAATCTAGAATGAGTTAGAATTCTTCCATTTTATGGGATCAATTTTAGGCTATTTTTCTAGAGAAAGATTAGTAAAACAAAGGTGTGCTGTTAAACCTAGATTTCTGATATTTTAAAACTTTTAAGTATGGGGTTATAAAGTAGAGATAAGACTATATAATCCTTAATTAAAGAAATTAAACTAGATCAAGAGGTTGTAGATTTTCTTGTCCTAGTCATAATACCAAGATCTTTGAGTTTAATTGGACATTCTATTTTGAGGATGACTTGGATAGTGGGAGTTTGATACTTAGGGTTATCAATTTACGTGACAAGGCCACTATTTTGCCATACCTGTTCTGATTCCCTCACTATTAGAGCAGATAATGTTGATAGTCTAGTTCAAATAAATAAAGATCCTCATGTTAAAGAACCTAATTAGCTAGCCATTAAGTTTAGATGATCTTAAAGGGTTTAGAGACTTACAATACCAAAAGAATATATTGTGTACTTGTAGGAATTTTAATAAATTTAATAGGGTAATTTTTTCATCTCAGTACTTTATATTGATGATATTTTGCTAGTTAGTAACTCGATCTTTTTCTAGATGAGTCAAAACACATGTTGTCATTTTGATCTTGGCTTCTTGGAATTCAAATTCATCATGACAAAACTCATAGTATTTTGGGTTTGTACTAAGCCAATTAGATTGAACAAGTATTTAAAAGATTTCAAATGGATACCTGTGCATCCAGTCCAGCACCTACTCAAAAAAGCAATACATTATCTTAATCATAATACCCTCAAATTGATATTAAAAGGACTAAAATGGATAAGATTCCTTACGCTCTTGCTATTATTAGTCTTATGTATGCATAATTTTGTATTCATCTAGACATAGCTTTTGCTATTAGTGTGCATGGAAGATACCTGAGTGACCCTAGGATAGATCATTGGAAAGTAGCTAAGAAGGTAATGAGGTAATTTTAAGGTACCGAGAATCACACATTGACTTGTAGATGATCTAATTCACTTGAGGATAATTATTTCTCAGATTATGATTATGCCTTATATATAGATAATCGTAAATCAACATCTAGATACATCTTTATAATGTTTGGAGGAGCTGTCTCATAGAAAAGTGTTAAAAGGAAACACTTATAGCTACCTCAACTATGGAAGTAGAGTTTATCGCATGTTATGAGACCACTTGTTAGGCTATATAGTTGAGGAAGTTGATATCTAACACACAATTGATTGTTCTATATTACGACCTCTACCTATTTTATTGTGATAATTCTTCTGCTATATGCTTCTCTCAAAACCACAAGATAATTCTAGTCCTATTGAATATTTTGATGTTAAATTCCTGTTCAGTTCAAAGAGAAGATTAATAAATCTTAGACCTTGCATCGAAAACATCCCTAGTAGAGACGTGCTAGTGGATCCGTTGACTTAAGACTTACCTATAGGAGTATTTAAAATCAAGTAACTTATATAGGTCTTGTTAAATCTTTTGATGAGACCTTAGTTTAGTGGGAATATGAGATATGCTTGTTTTATTTTATTGATGTCTGTGACTAGTAATTGCTCATATTAAAACATTGATGATATGTTTTATACATATATATAAACCATTTACTTCCCTATCAAATTCAATGATTTTGAGTTATTTCTCTTATGAGCTGTGGTCAAAAGACTGACCTTATATATATCTAGTTCCTTTGATATTATAAGAAATTAATTTTACATCACTTGTTTTCCTATTGGATTTAGTGATTCTGTATGGTCTCATTCCACTTATGTAATCATTGCTCGGTTTGGATATTGAAACATTAGTAATATGTTTTATACATATATATAAATCATTTATTTCTCTATTGGATTCAATGATTTTGAGTTATTTCTTTTCTAAGCTGTAGCCGAAAGACTAAACTTTATTCTGTTCCTTTCAAATTATGAGATATTATATCACTTGTCTACCTATCGGATTCAGTGATTCTGTATACTCTCATTCTCTAAATTAAGTTTATAGCTTAATGTATAACTAATTACTTAATTATTTATGTTTCAATTATTCCATATAATTAATTAATGTTATCCAAGTAGGAGATTGTTGTATTTAAAAATAAAATAATTAATTTTATTAGAAATATTATATGGATTAACATTAATTAATTATTAAAATATTTATTTAAGTAATTAATTTTATGTTTTAACATTAAGCATAAAGTAGATTGGGCCTTAGTTTAATGTGTCTGATCCGTGATAGGTTAGATCATGCATAAACCCATATGGGTAGAGGTCCCAACTTACAGCCCTTTAGTGGTCAGTAGTTTCCTATTACAAGTTTGACCTTAAATAGATATATCAAGGTTATTATTTAGATGATGCACAATAAAGATTTCCACTCCTAAAATTTTCTCCCCCTTTTCTCTCTATCTAGATAATCTAAGGAGCGAAGTAAGTTGCATTTGTACTCATTATCATCATTCAGATCAGTCGTGGCCTCATCAGATTATGCACCAGGTATGCTCATAATTTTATTGTAATTAATTTTATATTTTATAATTTTTAATTCATACTTCCAACATGGAATTGGGTAAATGGGATTCCAATATCCATTCTTATGTACCGCGCCTTTGAACAAGTAAAAATTACAATGCATATCAATGTACGTTGGGTTAAATCAGACTGATCACCTAAGTCTAGAAGTATGACTCCAAAACATATATAATTTGAGTATTAAGGTTTGAAGATTAATCAAAATTTTTAATTAAGCTTGAACCATGATTATATGTGTTGGATTGATTTGTCTGAACTAATTATATAATTTTTCTATAAATATAAATATAAACTGGAAAAAATAATTATATTTAACTATCATTATAATAATAAAATACTTAATTTGATATAATTAAATATTTTATTTTACTATAATTGCTCTCGTGCAATGCACAAATAGAAATATTATATAATTTTTTGTATTTATTATTTTATACTAAATTTTACTTATTAATATTTTTAATTAATTTATTATATTTTAAAATTATGAAAAATATTTTAAAATATTGTTTATACAAATTTATTTAAAATAGATATTTGGCCATCTCTAATTAAATAAAATTTGTATAATTAATAGATGCATATCATTATAAAAAAATAAAAATTAATTTTAAAAGCCATACTCATTGGTTAAAAAAATATAAACGATTTCCCTAAATATAAACTATATAATAATTCAAGAAAATATATAATTATTGTTGTATATCTTGTCCGTTTTATCAAATGAAATAAAAAAGATTTATATTAAATGAAAGATTTAAAAATAGAGTTCAAGAAAACCAATTTGGACCAAGAATTGGTTAGCTTTATGGAAATATATCAAGTCTTATGGTGATGCCTGTACTATGATGGCAACCATCACCTTTCAAAATTTGACCAATCCACATAGCGACATCTTGCAAGCAATAGTGAAGGCATCACATATAAAGAACTGTACAATTGTACAAATGATGAGAGCTGCTCATGCACTGGGGAAGTTCTTATAGCAATATTATATCCTGATGAACAATATCGGTTTCAGCTTGACAATACCATCTAATTCAGCGTTGACGAAATTACATATATTTTAGTGAAAGTATATGTCCCTCACCATTGACTTTTTTAAAATTTTATATAAAATTATATATGTTGTTTAAAATATTTTTATTCATTTATAAATTTTATTTTTATTGAAATATTGAAACATGTATATTTTATTAATTTTCAAATCCTGTTTCTACCATTAAATATAAATAGTATTGATCCACAAGATTATAAACTCTCACTTGCACTGGGACCAAGCCTCAATAAGAGGGGGTGGCTTTAGCCATCCCAACTTTGGGGAAAATTATAAATTTATTCTTACAAATTAATATTTTTTTGAAGAAAATTAATATCTAATCCCTCAAAATTTAAAGATTTTTCATTCAAATTCTTAATAAATTGTATTTTAATCTCCTCAATTTTTTTCTTTCGGGTTTTTAGCTTCAATGGACATGTATGAACAAGCTTGGAATGGAATTCTGAAGATGGTTAGACATACTATTTATACATGAATTACATTGCTTGGAATAATAGCTTTCATCCTCGTGCATCGCAGTATTCAAGCGTTGTTGAAAGTCGAGAGAGCGGATGATTTCAGCCAATTTCATCTGTGAATTTCAAAAAAAATTTGAGTGGTATGTTATACAGGAAAATGGTCTTTTCACGACAATCATGCCGATTTGAAGTTAAAAAAATATAAATGGTGACATATTTGATGGTTGCTGAATTCGATATTATGTTATAAAAATTTTAATGGCTAAATTGATAATTTAATAAATTACGCCAAATTAATATTGCGTCATAAATTTTTAAGGGCTAAATTGACGGATATCTATGGCACCCAATCAACAAATTAATAATGAGAATTCATTCTTGATAGACCATCCACAAAATTACTTCATCATTACATCAAATATTAGGAAAGATTATATTGTATTACTTACGTAATAGTATATTAGTATATCATTAAATTTAATTATACATTAAATTCATTTTTTAAAATTAAATTTAATATATTATATAATAGTATATCAACAATCATAATATATTAATATATATAGCTTGTTCATCTCTGTAAAAACCATGTCTGTTACCTTCGGCTATGTCAGTACTATGCGCCATCCTCGCAGCCAAAATTTGGCGAGAGACAAAACATGATAGAGATGGTAGGTTTTGCTTGCTAGCTTTCCACTTTTTCCTTCTCTCCCTTGATCACCTTTGAATGTGATTTTTATTAATCCACCATTAAATAACTTTGAAACTCGAATATAAGATGGGTATCGAACTTAGAATGCATAAAAAAATATAAATTATACATATGTCAAAAAAATGTGGATAATTATGTTTTCTATAACTGCAACTCTTAATTTTTAAAGGGAACAATTATATTTTTTATAAACTAGAAGTAAGAATGAAAATTTTGATGATAAGTACATAGTTGATGCCTGATTTTAAATGACATAAAAAGTTGATTAAATTATATTTTTTTTGTCAATGATTTGTGTTGCTTCCTTAAAAAAAATCAAAATCCAAATTTATAATGGATACTTGATTGTAAAGAGAAAATAATAAATTGAAAACGTATCTTGTGTAAATTGGAAAGAATTGACATGCTACACCCAACATTTAAAATTAAAAATAAAAAGGTAAAAAACCAACGATTCTTCTCTAATACGAAGTATTTGTCAAATATCGGACTTCAACACTAGTGCGATACTGGTTCTTCACTGTTAACAAGAATCCGTGCTTCATAGTTAAACACACAATATCGCAGCAGAATCCAAAACTGCCGATCAAAAATTCGATTTAAAAACTTTCACGTTACAAAGTTTCCAACATTCTGAACAATGTCGTTCTTGATGAGTCCAAAGAATGTGCAATCCACAAAGTGTATCTGGCCGGGGAACAAGAAGCACTGGTAGAAACAAAAAGGTCATAATGTATCAGCTGAGTGGAACCAAACTATTCCATTTCCTCAGCAACGTATACCAAGATTTTCAATTGTGATTATAGTTGCGGTAACAATTGGAATTTTAATGTGTTTTTTGCAATTATGAATATTAGAAAAGTAAAAATGCGGGTCGCTGGATTTATGGTTCTGAAATTTCGTATCGTTCGCATAACGTATAACAAAATTCGTATATAACTATTAATTCATACTAATTAATATGAATTATTTTAATTTTAGATAATATCATGTCAAATTAAATAAAATCTATTTGTAAGTAAAATATCAAAATTTTTAGCTTTCATTTTATCAAAAAATTGATAAATAACTGCACTGCAAGTATTGTAGCCGAAATAGTATACAATATTGCAGTGTTGTAGCTGCAACACACTAAAAAGTTTGTGAAATATAACAATGCTGCAATTGCAGCCTGAAACGATTGCGGTAAGTGTCGCAACCGGAATATTGTAGCCCGCAATTTAAAACAATAACATATATGAAATAAAGATGGAATAAAGATGTTCTGGAAATTAGACTTGAAATAGCCGTTGAGTAACATTAAATTATACATTTGAGGTTATAGGTCTAATATGTAAGCATTTAATAGGCCATAATTGTAAATTTTAAATTTAATTAACTATCAATGTGACATATTTTACAGAATCAATGAATTAGAAGAAGTTGTCATTGTAGAAAAAGAGTTTCAATAATTTTTTATTGATATAGTAATATATGAGCAATTGAAATTGTAAAATTGATATACATTAACAGTAAATCAAATTCAAATCTTAATTATAAAATATTACTTTTAGATAGATCCCACAGATCAAGAACATTAAATAATAAAAGATGGGATTGGAGCCTCAACTTGATTTTAGGTATATCTGCTTTGCCAATTGCATAAAGCTTAGTCTAATCTGAAGCAAAAACTCGATTTAACATGTCTCTTTGATAACCTTTGCATTACATTCTCAAGAAAGTTTCAGTCGAAGAACTAGAAAGGAAAAAATGCATCAGCCAAAAGGTAAAACAGATATATACTGTAGAGGCTCTAATGGTACCTGCCTAGAGTCAACACAACCGAATAAAGCACTATATATACTACTATATGGATCATACATAAAAACATCATGCTATATATACATCACCCATTTAGTAAATTAATCATATAAATGAGGGAACGCGGAAAGAGAGCTAAAGTACCTATGGCATTAAAAAAGAAGAAGGTAAAACAGATATGGTAACTTCATTATCTATTATTAAAAAATAAATATTGTATAGCATCTACTTTCTTGGTAATGAAAAAGATTCCACAAATATCTTTATTCAAATGATATCTGATAATTAAATTAATAATATAATCAATTATTAATTAACAATTAATTAAATCATCTAACTCTTAATGAAATAAGCTGATTTGTAATCTTTTTTTATTAGATTTATTAGTGTTTAAGATAACTTTGTCTTGTAAAAGTTCTATATAATATAATTCCTTGGATTTAACTTGTTCAAAATATAAGATGTACACTTTAAAAATTACAATGCAATGTCATAATTGTTCATGAGAAAAATTTAACAAATAACAAACAATTAAAAAATTTGATATACAATTTTTTTAATTATGCATTTCTTTAATCATTTGCAATTTAGAGAAATCAAATTCTAATTTCTTATAAGCCAAAGGTTGTCATAGGTTGGTACTAAGTAACAAGAAAGTTAAAATTTTTCCTTGTTAAGTATTGTTTAAAAAAAAGGAAAAATCAACAACTAATAAGACGGACCGTGGAAAAGGAGGTGTGAACAGAAGCCAACTTTACCGATAAATGACTTGCAGTAGTCTGTATATGGTCATGTGAAAAATTCTTCCTTACTCAGTGATATACAATTTTTATGTTTTAAGCCATTAAAAAGTTATCACTTTTTTAATATTAAAATAGTTTATAAAATACTTAATTTTTAATTCATTCTTTAAAACTGTTTTTTATTTCATTTTTTGATGATTTGGGACGTCCAAATTACTTGTCTTTTAGGTAAAAATGAATCTCTTATTGTCACATTTGATTCAAGGAAGTGGATCAAGTAGTTCCTATAAAATAGGTTGTGCTCCTCCTTACGTGACTTTCAGCTCATTAGAGTTGTTATTGCTTCTAAAAAAATTTCATACAATTTCATTAAACTCTTAAGTTAGATTTATATCACAATTTCATAGAATTGATTTCAATAAAAATAATTTCAATTCATTTGTAAATAAATTTTTATTGAAATTTTTTTTCAAAAATAATGATTTCAATTCATTTATAAATAAATTCTTTTTTAGAATGTATTAAAAATGATTAAAATTAGGTTAAAAGTATATTTGATGTTATAATGATAAATACAATATTAAAAATAAGATAAATTATTTATATAATATATATTTTAGGGGAAATACTTACATAGGTACTGCCTACCCATATCCTTAGGCTTTACTTGTCAAAGACTGCCAACTAATAATGTGTAGGCCCTTTTTACCCAATAATTACTTATGAGGCTTGATTGACAAATGACTTTTGGTTGGTTTGACCATAATCAATTAATTAACTTATTAGTAAACTAATTTTTATATTTGACAATTAGTTAATTTAAGCAACTGATTACTTTTGAAAAAGCCATTTTAAAAAGTGATTGTAATATTAGGGTTTTCAATTGGTTGTTTTATAAATCTTTGGTAAAAAGAATAAATTATGCCTAATTAATTTTTATATTTTCAACTTTGTCCTTCCTTAAAAAAAACCTAGATCACTTACTTTGACTTCTTAAAAGAAAAATCAATAACTATAAAATTATATTAGATTAATTTTGAAGAAATATTTAATATATAATAAATTATAATGATATATTATATACAAGAAAATTTAATTTAATAAATAATATATACTTTAAAATATTATTAAAATAAAAAATATTCAAATAACTCATAAAATATATTTATATCCTTATTTGTCATTTTATATATAAATAGCTAATCATATCAAATATTCTTATTTAAATAACTAATGCAATGAAATAATTAAATTAGTTAATACAATTAGTTATTAACTATCTACCAATTAAATTAGCTAGCTGCTAATATAATTAGCCAATTACCAAATAAGGTGATGATGTAACTTGTCTTATAATTAGGTGATTTGGTTTTGAGCCACTGCCTTATCTCCCATCATAAATAATAAATAATTATTAATTTGTTATTTATATTTTTTTTTACTAATTCAACTTTTATAATAATCAATTACTGATGATTAGCCTTTAAGAAAATAATTTTGACAAAAAAATTACAGCTTTCAAAATATATATTTAAAAATAAAATTTTGAGATTCCAATGATAACACTAACAATAATAATTAAACAATTTTTTCTCATTTTTTTAACTGGCCATTCTACAATTTTTATTACCTTTTTTTTTAATGACAAACAACAAACAAGTAATCAACTCTTCCTTTCGGTCTTTAAAATTTTGATAACATAAGTTCATAATTTGGCATTTCAATCTTATAAAATTTGTTGACTAAAGAAAAATGATACTGCTATTTATATAATAAATGGATGCCGAAAATGTGCTCCAAAAAATTTACAACCACTTGATAATCAATTTCAAAAGTCAGTGTATTCAATCAATGGTGGCAAATACATCATTTGCTTTCACAGCTGAACTAGCGGTGCAAAGTGCAGTACATCCAGAATTTTCCAACAAAAAAAAAATCGATCCTACATTTCCCTTCAAATATATAAAATAAATGCATGGTTAATTTTTATTTCATCAGACAATTTATGCAAAATTCAATTATCTATAGATATAAAGAATTCATATGTATCTTCCTGTCATTAATCAATTTTTTTATATATATTACATTTTTGCATGCTTCAAGATATTGGCAAAATGATTTTTAGATACAAAAATAAAGCTAATTAATCATTACTGTTTCTTCCATTCAAATTATTTCACTTATTATATTTTAATAGAAGGTCTAATCAAATTTTAACATGAAAATGTCTTTAGATCAAAAGTTTGATATTAAAAAATAATTATTTGTTCATATTCTTAAAATAAGATAGTGTTTGTGTCCATGTGTCTCATACTCTGTGACGTAATTATATTTTTTTATTTTTAACATGTCTAAAGAAAGTAGGAATTTATCTAATATTAATCGGATGAAAAGGATCGTAAAAATTTGTATACTCTTTAGATTAATTATTTGACACTTAAAGATTAATTTATTCTTTTATTTGATATATTTCAACAAAGAAATATGTAATATATAAAAACACAAAATGTTAAAAAATTATTTATTAAAAGTGATGATAAGAAAAAAATATCAAAATGGTTAGAAATGTTAAAAAATTGTTTGTTTTGTTTGTACTTTGAAAAGATGAAATATTGCTTACAATGACAAGTTTATATATATATTGAATCCTTTCATTTTTGTAATAATTATTTTTGAAAATTGTTAGTAATCAATTATTGCAAAAATCAAATTAGTAAAAAATTATAAATAACAAATCAATAATTATTTATTATTATTTATGATTATAACGAGAGAAAAGGAAGTGGCTTGAAATCAAGTCACCTAAATGCAAACTAAATCATGTCACGTTATAATTGATTACTAGGCAAAAAGCGCCTACATATTATTAGTTGGTTACTTTTGATTGATAGTGTCTAAGGATGTGATAGACAATGTTTATGTAATATTTCTCATATTTTAAACCAAATGAAATGAATTTATGTGAAATCTAATACTACACAAATGTACTTTTATGTTGGCTAAATGACATCAATTAAATAGGAAACCAATGTGTATAATGAATCATGGTGACTTTTTTAAAAATATGAATAATTTAATATGTTGATTCAAATAAAGAATTGATGTCATAATAACTTTCTAGGTTGATTATTAGAGAATAACATTAAAATGAAAAGGAAGAATTAGTTGATAAAATTGAGATGTAGCTAGCACGTTAATTTTTTATAAAACCAATGTTGTAATGGATTTTTACATTAGTTATTAGAAACTATCATTAAAAGAGAGGGGAAGAATCAATTCAAACAATTAAGATATAATTAATAAGTTAGGTTTTTATAAAATCAATATCTAAAGTAATGTCAATCATCAATGATAAAAAAAAAAGAAATCATCTAAGACCTTGATATTTTTATAAATAACTAATGTGTTTTTTTTCTTGTGAGACTTCATATGTTAATTTATAAAATCATTAATATCTAAAGTTGTAGGAGTAGTTATATTTTTGTGCTACAACTAAAACAACTTTTTAACTCTCCATTTTATTTGTTTTCAAGTTCGTTCTTTGTCTTTATCTAACTTTCTTTGCAAAACACTATATTTTACTTTATCTTCTATGACATGTCAATGAATTATCGGCACTGCTTCAACCAATATTGAGAACCAAGTGGGTTCAAAACATGATATGTGTCTTATTTTTATTTCTCAAATCTTCATATCTTTCATTTCTTTCATCTTTTGCACAGTTTTTTTTTTTTTGCACTTTTAATGAGACTTTAAGAGATCTTTGTTAGTGACCTATCAATATTCTTTCAACTAGTATTAAGTAGAAAATGGGTTTAAAATATAAGAGATTTTTTTCTTACTTCTAATTCTCAAATTTTTGTCTTTTCTATTTCTCTTATTTTTACATAGTTTTTCTAAGAAATTTTGTTTGTGTAACTTGAGGTTATATAAGGTTTAGATGTCTATAATGTATTTGATAAAATATTGCATAGAAGTATGAAGTTGGCCAAACAATAAGAAGAGGCAAAGAAAAAGTGAAAAATCCATGAAAATTGTCATTTTTCACAATTCTTGAAATGGCAAAAAGCCTTTGGCATTTTACAAATTAATAGATTTCAAAAAGTTAAAAGAAATCAACATAAAATTTGCTTTAAACAAAAATCAAGTGCAAAGTTATAACCTTTTGAAGTTTTAAATTCAAAATACATATTTCAATGGAGATAATAAGTTTATTCAATTTTTGCTATAAATATTTTGATAGGAAAATAAATTGACATTAAAAAAATATTTTGTAAATATTTACATCAATCTTTTTTTAAAAAATCAATGTAAAACATAAAAAATATATTTAAAAGAATAGAGCAAAACAATTGACATGTTAATTCTTTTTCACATCGATTATGCAACTCACATGGAATGATGTAATATATAACAATGCCCGTATATATGCTAGATAACAATTGATGCCAAATGTGTTAAAAAAAAGCCAATGTTTAAAGTCAATTAGTAGTGATCCTTACTAAATTTAATGAATTTCACAATGACATAAATATAATTAAAAAAGAAATTATAAACAAAATAAGATTCTTTTTTACTTAAAGATAAATATCATTTTAAAAATAAAATAATATTTTATTTTCAATTATGTCAAACAAAAAGGGCTGAAACACTTGATTTTAGTGAAAAGGCCGAGAAAGTTATCATTAAACTCTTAAACAATCCTTTTTTAAAAGGTTGAATTCTATTTTTTCTTTTTCTTATTTTTAAGAGGGAAAATAAAACACTTGCATGCATTTCATTTTCATATAAAAATGAATTTAAGACTGATTATATATAAAAGTTTTATATATATCGTTTTGTAATATATAGAAACACAATAAAAGAGAAAAAAGGAAAAAAGGATTCAAATTCTTTGTTGCCTGGTAGGCCAATCTATGTCGAAGAAACAATAAAAGAAGCCGTGACACCAGTTGTGGTCGTTGTTGATGATTCTTCCTTTCTTTTGCTCCCTCCGTCTCTCATAATTATTTCTTTTTTCAAAACCATGGTATGTACCATTTGATAGTTTGCTCCCGTCATTTAGGAAAAAAAAAAGCAAGACTCCATTTATTTTGAGAAAAAACATCTTTTTATAAGAATGTAATTATTAAATGTTAAGATAGTTAAAAATAATTTAAACATTCAATTTTAATTCCAACAGATTTGGAAGAAGATAACTTTATATAATATTCTTTTATTTTTATAAAAATAAAATTTTTACTAAAAATATATTTTAAAAAAGAAATAAAATATATTCGTAAAAAAAACAACCTAGAAGCTGCATACTGAGTGATTATATGTCTGGGAAAATTTTCAGTATTGGAGCCACCAATAACTTAGATTTAACCATATACTATTGGAGCAAATCTGGAAATAGAGGAGTTCCTCTCTTCATCTTCTATCATTCTTTTATTATTATTATTATTATTATTATTATTATTATTATTATTATTATTATTATTATTATTATTTTGTCTGTAAGTATAACAGTCATGAATACCAAATTATCATAAAGGAGTTTGTCAATTATAGATCTATAATTATATACTTATTTTTCTATAATAATAAGAGAAGTTAAATTACTAAATATACATATAATACTCGTACGTATTATAAAATGTAATTAGATCTATTTTATCTTGTCGGGAGGCTCCTTATAATTTTCAACATTATAAGCCAATTCAAGCAGAAGAAACAGTCGTTGCTTGCTTTTCGTTTTCTTCTAATTTAGCGTGGAGATGGGTATCATCTAATTTTCCTAATTGTAATTTTGACATTTGAATAGTTCGCTTGCTTTTAGGTAAAGAAAAAATCACTTGTGTCAATGATCCTTATATACAAATAAATTAGAATTTTAAGTTGTAAACGTGATCAATTTAGAAAAGAAGGCCAAAAGTTGAATATTCTCACACCCAATTATATTGTCATTAGTTCTGTAGAAATATTTTAATTCTTAAGATTATGCTGAGATTCTTGATACTATTCTATCATTCAAATAAAGTGAAGGTTACTAACTTTTATATATAAATGTGAAAGTTAGAATTCTCTCTCTCTATATATATATCCAAGTTGGTCGCAATCATTTTTCTAAATTGCAAATATGGAAATCAGAAAAGATAGTTTTTCTGTAAATAATAATGTTATATGCATAAATCAAATGTTGTCGCTAAATATATAATAAGATAATTTTATAAAAATTAATCTAATAAATAAAAAAGATTCAAAATTTAATTTCACATTTCATTTTCAATGTTTTATTTCGTTAAAATTAGTGGGGCAAACCCAAGTTTCATTTTGAAGTTTACGAAATTAGATTGATATATACAAGTACTGCTAGCATGCCTGGGATGAATGAATTCATATTCAATTCGTTATATAATAAAAATTAGATAAAATTTAGATAGGTAATAAAATGTATTTTATTTTAGGCAAATGCTAATAATAGATCCGGACTATTATTAAGCATTAAATGTTATTTCCCAATTATTCAGATTTTTTTATTTAATGAAATTTTATGTCATTAAAATTTTAAACAAAATATTAAATAAGATCGCATGAAATTCATAAATTTGAGTAGTTGGAAAATAGCATTTAATGACAGTTCCGAGGCTATTGTTAGCTGTTGCCTTTATTATATAAAAGGAATGTATTTGAAGAAAATTCTAACAATTTATGAATATAAAAGTTGTAAATGATCTCTTTCTAATATTAATAATAATATATACACTTAAAATGAGATTTAAAATTAAATTTTAATTAAAAATTAAAGTCTGTCATCAAATACATAATGATAGGATAAATTTATAAAATGCAATTTAATAAATATAAAATATTCAAACTCCAATTTCAAATTTCATTTTTATTATCTATAATATTTTCACTTTGACACTTTAAATAATGGATCAATATACTATAAAGAAGAACGTATCACATATGACTGGCGTGGAAGTTTTCTTAAAAATCATAATGAATGAAAATAAGATTTTCTTCCTGATTCTTGCATTGCAGGAGAGACGTGCAGAAACAAAAAGTCCGGGGATGTATTTCGAAGTACTCGCCCCAATTGACTTAAAAATTATGGTTGGTTAAGGATGGCGTGATTAAACTAACCTTGTCTATGATTTCTTCTTGACCTTCATAGAAAATTAAGCGGTAAAGAAAACAAATTGTGAGCATGCATGCATGCATTGTCATGATAAGTTTATTTTAAAATTCGGGAAAACTTTAAATATACCTTCTTTAACTTTTTGCAGTGGTTGAACTCTTCAATTTTAAAAATTTAGAAATTACTTCAGACTTTGTAAAATTTTAAATTAATATTTATCATCTACTTAATTAATCATTTTAATAAGTTATATGCTTTTTTATGAAGTTTTTAAACAGTTAAAATATTATAGTATGTCAATTTTTTAGTCATTTTTTCATACATGATTTTTATGTTATATAATTAATAAAAATTAAATTATATATAGGGTGTAAAACTATTAACTAAAAAATAATATTTTATAATATTTTGATTCTTATTTAAAAATTTCATAAAAAATATATGATTTAATAAAATAATTAATTAAGTGACAAATGAATGTTATTTGGGGGATACAATCCAATTAATCTAAAATTGAAGGGCATAATTTACATTTTATCCTTAAAATTCAGCCTCGCTCTCTACATAAACAGCCGTGGCTTACGCAAACGCAAAAATTAGCCACAACTTAATCTTCAAGGAATACTTTTTTGCATCTTTATTCGTTTCCTTGTTTGGTTGGGGCGGTAGTGATGGTAATGGATTGGGTCTAGATTGATCTGACCTAAACTTGATAAGAACTAAATCCAACAAAAACTCGAAACATTAAATTCATTTTGCATCTAAGATCCCGGTAGAATCCAAATGGGTAAGACCTTATAGGATTTGGTTGCATCCAAAAAAATTTCTATTATATTTTTAAATTAATTTTAAACTATATAAGTTTGACAAGATTAAACATTTGATTTCTCAAATTTTAAATTTTTTATTTCATTATTGATTTTAATATCTTACATTAAATTTTTTATAAAATATAAAATTTTTATAGAAAATTTAGAGAAGGAGAGTAATATGTATACTTACATATGTGTATATATTTATATTTCTCATTGTAATTAAAATTAGTTTTAATAAATGAACTGAAATTTTATTTTACTTAAATCCAAATACCATTTAAACTAAAATTAAATTTGAATTTGTTAACATTCCAAACGGGGGTTAAATGTAGACAGGTCTAATTATTTTATAATTTTCAACATTCAGACTAATTAATATCAGATTACATACTAAATATTAGTCTATCAGAACGAAAAACCCAAACAGAAAGATGAATACAGGAATTATTAGTCAATATGTTGGGGATTAATAAAACATCACGATGGTTATAATTTGATTAATGTATGAAAGCATCTTGGTCGAATTTTTGTGCCTCGTCTGGTCTCGCATTAAGAAACAAACAAGAAATATAAACGGGGGAATATAAAGTCATCGCATTTAGTGCTCTGGAAAATCAAATCCTGATTGGAACATTCAAGGGTTGATTTATATACTCTCCTGTATTGAAGTTGATTTAACACCTGGGAAATCGAAAGCGTAGGAAGACGAAAAGATATTGATTCAAATGGTATTTTTTGAACTGAAATTTTATTTAAATCCTAATTAAGAAAATATACTAATAAACATTTTAGTTTAAATAGTATTTGGATTTAAATAAAATAAAATTTCAGTTCATTTATTAAAACTAATTTTAATTACATGGTCGTTATTAAATTTGGTAAATTGTGTTATCAAATTAAAATGAATATTTACCAAAAAAATATGTCTTATATAAATTAATATTATAATCGGTCCAATATGATATTAAAAAAGGACCTAAAAGGATATGGGACTTATTAAATATTTAATAGATAGACCCAAACTTAAACTATTAAGAAGTGGGTCTAATTTGAATAAGATCCATTAGGTAAATATTCATCGGTTTGGGTAAGATTCATTAGATATGAATATTTTTGCCATCTCTACGGGGAAAAAATATAGGTGAGCAGTGGTTCTCTTTGTTAAATAACAATAAAATTATCTACGTATTTTTTCTTAATAACTTGATATTTTGACATCAATTGATAGTTAGAAATTATATATACAAAGCGAAATTAATTATGTAGATTCATCTGCAGCAGTATAAACCATCAAATTGGTGGCTAAAAGATAGGTTATATTATATTTCTTTTGAGAATTTATTTTTATCGTTTAAGTGCATATATAGACACACCTCTAAGTTTTTCCTTCAAATTCGTTCATTAAAAAAAAAAATTACATCAAATTTCTTGAAAAATTATAGTTAACTAATGCAAAGCAAACTTTTAAAATAAATCTAATATAATTTTAATTTTTAAAGACAAATTTGATAGCTTATTTTTCATCATATCTATTGTTTACCTCATCTTATTTTATAAATGGAAAGAATACAATTTATTTATCTACATTTATTACGGCCTTATTTGAACAATGCCCTTGAAAGGCGACGGTTTCATATCTGAAGCCAGTTTGGAAATCAGCTTCTTAAGAGCTGATCCTTCTTTGGCACGTTCTCGTTAGAGGCTTACTTTTGGTTTGAGAAAATCAAGAATATAATTTAGAGTGTAAAAAAAGTAGCACTTAGTATTGTTAATGGATTGCTTACTTGTGCTTGATTTTCATTTAAATATAATGGAATCCAATATATGCTTTTTTACACGCCTTTGTTTTTCCTCCATTAAATTAAAACGGAGTTTCAAATATTAATTTGTATATCACTTCTTTCTCAATCTTAAATCTTTGAAATTCTATTTAACATTAAAATTGTAATGGAATCAAATATTTGCTCAATTTCTCATGTTGGGGTAGACATAAAGTTAGTACAATTTTTCAGTATTTGTAGAATGTTATAACAGCTCACAAGTTTTGGTTATAATTTTTTCATTTATCCAATTACTCAATCCACTCGTATTTAAGCAGAAGTTGAAATTGGGAACGGTGAGTGTGACTAGAGACAAATTAGAATTAAATCACATTAAATTAGGATTAATAAGGAAGTAGACAACTTACATTTGATAATGTTAGTTAAATTTGAACATAAAATTAACATAGGAGACAAAGTATTAATGAATCAAACTACAAATAGCCTCTTGTTAACATTCTAAGCTACGAATAATGCGGAGCGTACTTGTGCAACTTGCACGCGTGTGTTTATATATATATATATATATATATATATATATATATATATATATATATATATATATATATATATATATATATATATGTAGGATTTAAAAAACAGTCCGTAACTGCAATATTGCCCACAATATTGCATTTTCGGGACAGACTGCATCCGTGATTTTTAACCGTTATGACCGCATTTTTTCGCATTTGTCCACATCGCGATGCAACCACGACCGCGACCGCGACCACAATTTAAATCCATGATATATATATATATATATATATAAATCTACAGCACTACCCTTTTTAGAGAGTAAGAAGAATAATTTTGGCCATTAAATCATGTATTGATGGATAGGTTCAAGAACAATTGAAAATCACATGATCTCTTAGAAAAGTCATGTAATTTTTTATTTTAATTTTTGTCATTAGTGCAAGATTTGATGGCAACAATTAATTCTAGTAACTTATATATAAGCACATTATTCTCACTTGATACATTTATGTACATGTGTTACATATACATCTTTTGCTTGTAAGTGGACCTTCTCTAAAGAACAGATTCCTAGTATGGCTATTATCAATTGCCAGGATTTTCACTCTCACTTTCCCGACGTTTGCTTGTCTTTATGCCATGTTATTGGTCACTCCATCAGTTGAGTGTCCTTGGTTCGGAACCAAGAAGATTGTTGGAAGGACCATTGTTACATGGATTGTGTTGGTTGGGATATTAGCTTTGTGCCTCACAGTCTGATTTTTAGTTTGGTTGCTGAGCCAAGGCACCAAGCGATTCAATCATAGGAAGCTAACAGCCCTAAGTTTGGACCTTAGTTGATCCACCTAAAGGGGTAAAACTCATAGGGTGCAAATGGGTTTTCAAAAAGAAAACCAACATGGATGGTAATGTGTGTATCCTTAAAGGACGGTTGGATGCAAAAGGTTTCAAACAAATCCATGGTATTGACTATGATGAGAACTTTTCTCCAATTGTTATGCTTAAATCCATCAGGATCCTTCTAACTATTATTGCATATTATGATTATGAGATCTAGCAAATGGATGTCAAAACCACTTTCCTTAATGGAAATCTTCTTGAGGATGTGTACATGACACAACCTAAAGGTTTTGTAAATCCTGAAAATGCTAGAAAGGTTTGCACATTGCAATGATCCATTTATGGATTGAAGCAAGCTTCTTGGAGTTGGAATCTTCGTTTCGATGATGCAATCAAAGAGTTTGGTTTCATCAAAAATGAAGATGAACCCTGTGTGTACAAGAAGATTAGTGGGAGCACAATAGTCTTTCTGATGTTGTATGTAGATGACATACTACTCATTGGAAATGACATTCCTACACTACAATCTATAAAAACTTGGTTAGGAAATTATTTTTCTATGAAAGACTTAGGTGAGGCCTTTTATGTGTTAGGTATCAAGATCTATAGAGATAGATCAAGAAAGTTGCTTAGCCTAAGCCAGAGTACATACATCAATAAGGTGCTAAAGAGGTTTAGCATGCAAGATTCTAAAAGAGGATTCTTGCCAATGTCACATGGCTTAAGTCTCTCAAAAACTTACTATCCTTCTATAGAGTGTGAGAGACAGCGCATGAGTAAGATCCCTTATGCATCTGCAATTGGGTCTATCATGTATGCCATGTTATGTACTCATCCTAATGTCTCGTATGCTTTAAGTATGATGAACAGATACTAATCAAATCCTGGTGAAAGTCACTAGACAACTATCAAGAATATTCTTAAGTACTTAAGAAGAACTAAAAACATGTTCTTGATTTATAGAGGTGAGGAAGAGCTCATTGTAAGTTGTTACACTGATGCTAGCTTTCAAACCGACAAAGATGATTTTAGGGTGCAATCATGTTATGTATTTTGCCTTAATGGTGGCGTTATAACCTGGAAGAGTTCAAAGCAAGGGACAGTGGTTGATTCTACAACCAAAGCTGAATACATTGCAGCATCAGATGCCACAAAGGAGGCTATTTGGATTAAGAAGTTTATCACTAAACTTAGAGTTGTTCCTAGCATTACTAATCCAATAGAGCTCTATTGTGACAATAATGGAGCCATTGCGTAAGCTAAGGAACCTAGATCTCACCAAAAATCTAAACATATACTTCGGCGCTATCATCTCATAGGAGATATTGTTGACAAAAATGATGTCAAGATATGTAGAATACCAACCGACAATAACATCGCTGATCCACTGACAAAAGCCTTGACGTAGCAAAAGCATGATAGTCATAAGAGATCCATAGGTATTAGATACATGGATGATTGGCTTTAGTACAAGTGGGAGATTGTTAGTATGTATGCCCTAAAACTAATCATATTGATGATTGTAAATTTGAATCATGTTATTTTAATGGCAATTTCAATTATTATATTTATATATATTATTTGCGTAATATATTTAATTATAATAATAACTTTAGAATAATTGTATTCTTAAATGTCCTTAGTTATATATCATTGTGGATTGGGTTTCTCTGATATGTTAAGACTAGCATGTGTGGCGACTTATATGAGATATTAAGTTTACACATGAGTACAAGTTAGAGAACTTGTATACTGAACTGACCCATTCTAAAAATACTACATGATTATTATATGAGTGTCATGAGTGATTCTTAGTGATCATTATTAATATAGTCCTTTGACTTAAGATCGCTAAGGTTCCCTACATGTGAGTTTCATATTTTGATACTATTCTGTGTCACTCATGGTTGAGTGAATGCAAGGATAGTTATTGGATATGTCACATATCATGCGGAGGGGTTTGTGTGATCAAGATGGAATTTGTCCCTCCTATATAACAAGAATAACATCTGTGAGCCCCTTGATTAAGTGAAGTTGAGAAAATGCATAGTCATGCTCAGATGAATTGACATGGGATGTCAATTATATTTGCTTCAGTCAGCTTATTTAGGAATCAAGAAACCTCAAGATTGGGCTATACAGGAATGACACGGTCCATGTCTTGTGCTTAATCTAGATGTTTAGGACAAAAGGACATAGATGATGATCACGTGTAAAAGTTTAGTCGAACCACCGACTTTCTCATTACTTGTGTAACAATGATGTGTTGCTAGACACCGCTTATTGTTTATGATCATTAATATGATTAATGATCATTGCCAATGTAATGAGATCCTATAGGATCGCACACTTAGAGCCTAGTGGATTTGGAATTAATGGACCAAATAATTTGGGCCTAATATTTAGGAATTCCATGTTATAATTATAAGGCCTAATAATAAACCTATAATCATACATGGAACAAAGTCCAATTAGTTAGGTTTTTCCATACACCTATTTAAATAGTCTTGTTAGGTAATAATAAGATTATTATTCATGCATCCTAAGCATAGAAAAACCCTAGCACCTCTCCTTGACCATAACCCTTGAAGAGGCGTAGCTAGCACTACGAGGCAAAGGAGAAGAATTCCATCCAATGTTCGTATGGATGTTCATTGGTGATTTGTTGGTTTATGTGGATATCTCGGAGTCTTCAGCCTAAAGGAAGCTAAAGAGGTGATCAACGAACAAGATCTTACATCATTGAAAAGGTATTGATCGAATCCTACATTCTAATTTAACATTTTGCATGGATCCGTTAGTTGGGATCAGTTAATTCTACTGTGCTTTTTTGGCTCCTGATCCCATCAAGCTTCAGTTCAACTAAGGGCACTAATTACATCAGTTGAGTGGATACTAAAGGCTACAACCACCAACTCAACATGGGATATGTCAGACCAACTACATATGGATATGAACCTATAATAATTTAGTTTTTAGATGCATTATGTTGTCATGTTAGCCAAGTTAATAGGAATGCCATTCTTTGCTTATTTAAGCGAATCTAAATATGCTAATTTGCTATTTGCACTAAGAATGCAAACCTAAAATTAGCTCTATAATGTAAACTTTTATGTGGCTACCGTTAACTATAACAAGGAATTACTGATACTATTGAAACCGAAGGATGCAGTCAATTCAGGGCTATTTTTCGGCTTTTATCATCAAGTGATGCTGGAATTTTGCTAAAGATGATGATAATACTGTGAAATTCAATCAAAAAATGACTGTGAAAAATACCAAAACTCAGTGGCATAATTTGTTAGGTTAACTACAGGGCTTTGATCATAATTAAAGTTTACAGAATGATACATTTAAATTGTCAATTTTACTATATATCACACTTTTATTTTTTTTATTTTTGTTAGGGTATTTAATAGGGCATAGACTTAAAATAAAAAAAAATTATTATTGCTACAAAGAGTACTAATAGTAGGAGATAGTTGGACTTTATTCTCCTTAAATTTTTAACAAGGCTGGTGCTTATTTACTTCAAACTATATGAAATAAGGGACACTTTATTATCTCCTCTTTTGAAATAGTAAGTACAAATTATTAATAGTTTGAGTTTGCAACATCCCACAACTATACATTTTTTCATATTCCTCTTCAGCCATTATCCTATACAATCATACCTCATGAATGATATTTGCTTCCAAAAAATTTGCATACATAACAAACATTCATTAAGTAGCTTACATTAACATACACCTAGACTACACCACATGAAATTCTGATAGATATTAGGAAAGTACTTAATAGTAAAGGTTCCACATTATTCACTAAATATGAATTTTTACAAGATTCAATTTCTCACAAAGGGGACTCTAGTGAAATTAAGTTGAAACTAGTAGCCTTGCACCTCGGTATGCCTATATGCTCCGTGACTGTCGTATATGCATGTCCTTGACATGTTCGCACTCAACATTAGTTTGCATGTCTGTCAGATGCTTATGCTCAACATTGGTATGTGTTTTCTCTAATATGCTCATACCCAACATTATTATTGTCCTAATTGCTTGGCAATGATAACAAATTTGACAATATCACCTATGTCCTAGCATCTTTATCTTTAATATTTTTGGATCTACACTTTGTACAACGTTTCAATACCGAGGCTACAGCAAAAATGGAGAATAGGAAAAATAAAGATATTAGAAATTTACTTAGATTCCCTAGAATATAAATATATTTTTAATATTGTTTAGTTCTTTTATCAAAGGTCAACTAGAGTAAATAAAAACAAAAAGTGAAAAGAACTAATTGAATTTTGAAGAGAAGATGTATAGAATGTAAATTTCTCACGAAAATAAATCCTTTCAATAGTATATAAGAGCCTAGAATGACTAGAACATAAACCAAATCACCTATGGATAAGATTAAACCATATTACAATAACATTGTTACATTACTCATAGCACATTAGCAATGCTTTAGAGGCCACCATATATTACCTAGCCTTGCTCCAATTATGGCTTGCTTAAGAAGATGCTGCCCTTGGGCATGTACTAGGACATTAACACCACCCATCTTGCCCATAGAAAGATTTTGTTCATTAGCTAAAACATTAGTTATAGAGATGCCACTAGGTGGAGGTGTAGCAGGTTAGTAAAGGATTTAAGCCAATTCCAAGCAAAGTGGGCTTGCTTCCCTATGACCACCATATTGAAATATAATGACAATAATGAGCATCAAATGTAAAATATAGTTATTTGTGCATTTAGCCAATAGGGGTATAAAATTCTTACTAAAAGCTTACAGTGCTAGTGTTCAAGAAGGAGCAGTAGCAAGTTTTGGTTATAGTTCAATTCGTTTATTAGTTTACTACACTTATGCTTTGACTATGTGGTATGGAGGGAAGCTGGTATTTGAGAAATGATACACTGGAGGAAGCATCATAATTATATTTTTTGCAATATTGAATGGCTACTTGTAAGTTTCTGCTTTATCTCTTGTAATATGGACCTATCATTTTCAAAATTGATTCAAGACTTACTCTTTGGTTATTAAATATTTATATACACATACATGATTGAATAAAAGGGACAATATCATATCACATTTTCCCTTTCCTAATATTATTTCCCAGGTTTCTTAAGCAAACATCTCCAAGCTTAAATGCACTTATAGCAACACAAGCAGCAATTTATATTATGTTTGAAATGATTAAGAGGCAACCTAAAATCGATGCTTATGACAATATTGGTCAACAACTAAAAAATATTTATAGTGATATAGAACTGAAGGAGGTTTCTTTCAGCTATCTTACAAGACCAGACGACCAAATTTTGAATGGATTTTCTCTTTCGATACCAAGTGGCACTACTGCAGCCTTAGTAAGGTAAGGTGGGAGTGGTAAATCAATAGTTATTAGTTTGATAGAGAGATTTTATGATCCCCAAGCTAGTGAAGTTCTCATCGATGGAATCAATCTTACAGACATTAAACTGAAATGGATTAGAAATAAAATAGGTCTCGTTAGCATTAAAGAGAATATTACCTATGGAAAGGATGGTGCAACAAATGAAGAAATCAAAGTGGTAGTAGAACTTGCTAATGTTGCTAAATTCATAGATAAACTTCCTTATGTGTGAAATGATAAAGTTGCAAATACGTTCTAATATTTCTTTCAAACTAGAAAATATATCATTTGATAATATTTATTTGAATGTTATTTCTAAATTGTTGATCATCTTAAAATGATTCATTTGTCTCATTACAAACCTTTCCAAAGAATATAAATTGAAAATTTGCAACATGAGCATCTTCCAACTACAAAGCTCAAATTAGTACACTATTATTTTACCCCATTTTCAACAAAGCTCAAATCAATACAATGTTATTTTACCCCTTCTTTACCAAAGAAAATCTAAAGAAACTTAAAAGAAAAAAAGAATTCACACCTGAAACCATCTGTGCTTAACCACCTCATCTTCCTAACAAATCAATGACTCGGTAATGACGTTTCCTTTGTTTAATCTCCTCTGCAAACCAAATCAAAAGATGTATATAAGGAAAACTTATCACACTCACCCAATAGTCCCCAAGTTCATCGTAGTCATCAATGGAACAATGAAAGTTTACATTAGGAAAAGCATCGTCATTGTCAGTGGTCTCCAAAATGATAACACAGAAGATTGTATTGAATTAGTGAGTGGATTTCTTTGCAAACTCGTAAAGACTTCTTTGCAGTTATGAGAGGCTTCCCACTCTAGTTATCCACTTCGAAATATCAAAGGCTGAGGTTTAATCTTATTTTCTTGGCCTTTTAAGATTTTGTCCACTCATGTGTTGTATGTGATACAACAAATTCACTTATTTGTACCACATCCAAATATAAAATATTGTATAGATTTTTGAGTGATTTTATTTTATCCTACAAACTTTAAAAATTTATAAATTATTTTTTTTAATTATATAGTACTTATATTTAAACTTTAATATTGATTTAATTAATTATTTTATTAAATTACATACACCTTAGAAATTTTTAATATAATTTTTACATTATATAATTAATAAAATTTAAATTATATAAACATAAGAAATTATATAATAAAATAGTATATATAATATGATTCTTATTGAAAAAGTTAATAAAAATATTATATAACTTATTAAAATAATTAATTAAGTAAATATTAAATAAAAATTATAAATTGTATAATATTAAAAAATTTACTTTATAAATTTTTAAAATTTATGGAAATAAAATATGATTACCTAAACTTGTTGAAATATTTTGCATTTTCCTGAAATTAAAATACAACATCTTCGGAAGCTGACAGTGAATTCAAAGTCGGCCTGAGTCATAGATGCTTGTCAGCTAGTGTGGGTGGTTCTTAACTGTGGATTATTGTTGTCCCCTTTATGCTTAATTTATTGTCTGAATTAAATTGGCGTCCTACTGTCTGAATTAAATTGTTGTGCCCCTATTTTTATTATTTTGTTTTCTTCCAAGTGACGACTGTGGAAATAAATTCAATGAAGTCATGCTTATTTCAAAATTTATTGACTCATGTTTGTTTTATGAGTTTTGATTTATTTATAAAATTTAAAATTTTTAGCCTAATTTATTATATTTTATAAGATTAATTATTATAATTAAAATAAGTGATTGGTAAACTTATAAATATTAGTATAATAAATAATAAATAGGAACCTTAATAAAAAATACAATAATAAATTTAGTAATTAAATAATGCATCAAATACAATTTTGTTTCTAATTTTATTAATTAAATTTTTAATTAATAATTCAATAAATTAAAACATAGTTGTATTTATTTAAAATTAAAATGACAAAGCCAACATTATAATGATATTGTGATATTCTTTATTAGCAATTTTATTTCTTATTATATTTGGGATTCAAATTTAATGAATAACATAATTAATAAGAAATTATTAAGGTGAATCATAAATGCTAAGGACAATGCTGGTTTTGTGGATAATATCAGTTATTGATTTTTAATTAATTAAATTTAAAATTACAATAAAATTATATTTATTACTTTATTTTATTTTAGTAATATAATTAATAAGAAAGAAAGTAATATTAACATATTTTCATTTTTTAGAAGAAGAGAACACAATGAATAACATAATTAATAAGAAATTATTAAGGTGAATCACAAATGCTAAGGACAATGCTGGTGTAGTGGATAATATCAGTTATTGATTTTTAATTAATTAAATTTAAAATTGCAATAAAATTATGTTTATTATTTTATTTTTATTTTAGTAATATCATTAATAAGAAAGAAAGGAATATTAACATATTTTCGTTTTTTATTTTTAATAACATAATTAATAAGAGAGAAGGATATTATCATATATTTTATTTATTTATTTCTCTTTGCTTCTGATTTCTTTTCATCCATGAAAAAAGTTAGACGAAATATTGATGAAATATATGCATATTTCAATTTCAGGATATATATATATATATATATATATATATATATTAGATTTTAAGTCTGCGATGCACATGTATATACACTTTTTTAGATGAAATTTCTAGTTGTTCTAAACGGAAAAAATATTAAGTAATTAAATAATTCTTTAAAATATTAATTGATAACATCACCATAAATATATATTGTATAACTATAATCAAATTATAAAATTAAACTATAAATCATTAAATACGTATTATATATGACAAAAAAATATTAAAGTTTGAAAATAAAATTTTCATTTTACAATCCTTTTATGTTTTTGTTGTGACAACAAACAAAATTAGTCTAAAATTTGTATTAGAATGAGAACTAAGAATAAAGAAATAAACATGTAAAACTAAGATGGAATAAAATTGTGAAAATTTCATGAGGAAGTAGATAGTTAAGATAGATAAATACTTAAAGTCTAATGAAGAATTTAAATATTTAAGAAGTAAGAATTTTTTCTAAGAATTTTAGTTTAAGATTAATTTGAATTGATTATTTTAAAAAATTAAATAAGTTATTCATGCAATTTTAGGGAATTACATTTAAGATGGAAAGTATAGGGGGCAAATTAAAAAATATCTATAAAATTAATGGTTAGCAATAATTATAAACACTTCAATTTTGTGTAATTATATAAGGAGGAAGACAATTTAATTATGATATTTCATATGTTTATGGAGAAAAGATTGAATAAAATATCCAATATAATTAGAAAGGAAAACGTATTTGAATATAATTTGATTTTAATTATAAATTACAAAATGAAATACTTCTAACTTCCTAAAATAATATGAATTAAATTTTAAAATTTTAGTATATTTAATATTTTATTTCTAAAATTAGTAATGATAATTGACCAAATAATTATTATTGAAACTCAAAATTCAAACCAAATTTGATGTAAATAAATATATAATTGATTAAATCATTAATACTAAAAATTTGAATTTAAATTCAACATTGATTATTTCAATAATTACGTACAATGTGTACAATGATTTCATTATATACTATTTTTAAATTTAGAACAAAGAAAGAAATTTCAAAGCAATTCTAAAAAAAATTAAAAAATGAGGGTTAATGAATAATTCAAAGGACAATCATCTTCTTTGTCATTTTTTCTTTTCAATTGAGATAGTTCAATTATAGTTATGAAATGTGAACAAAATAAAAAATATTTAAACACATTATGAATAAAATATAAAATTATGAAGACAATAAATTGAGGAGTTACACAAATTAAGATATAAAATTATGAACAAAATAAAAATATTTTAAAAAATTTGTCTATCCATAAATATTTAAAATCATTTGAATAAACAAATAGCTAGAGATTAAAAAAATCAAATAATAATGTGTTATACTTTGTGTTTAATCAATAATTATTGTTGCATTATATTTTTTATGGATAATTATTAACTGCAAGATAATAGTTTGAATAACCATTTGAAATGAGAATAAAAACCTAAAAGGTTGAGGGTCATATATGGTATTATAACAATGAAGAATCGAAAATTAAATAGGCGAATGAACGAATATCATGCATGGCATAATTACAATTTAAAAGTTTATAATTGAATTATTGGCAATATCACGATCAATATATATATATATATATATATATATATATATGATAGTTTATGTAATTTATAGAAATCAGAGATAATTGAAAAAGTGTGTGTAATTTATATGTTTTAAAACAATTTGCCCTGAGCCTTTGTTTAAACAACAAAGTGTGTAATTGTTGCTAAAAACAGACGGCAGGGGAATACAACTTCTTTTACATAAACCCATCCGTTATCTTAAACAAAACTATATTTTTATCTTTTTATATAAAAATAATTTTTAAAATAAAAATTATATTTTTATTTTTTAAAAAATAATAAAAAAAAGAAAATGTAGGAAGTAAAGATGGGAAAGAGACCCGAAATAAATAATCTGCCAACTCTCAAAGGTCCCTTTGGTTCCGACCGCGAATCATTGTCCCATTCGGCCATTCAATCCTTGCACATACCTCAACTATAGAATTAATGTAAATCATAAATGCTAAGGACAATTCTTTGCTGTGGACAATACTCCTTCTCTCACTTACTATTAACTAACTTTACACATATTAAAAAAATAGTTTAATTTATTTATTTTTAGTGAACTTTATAAGATTATCGTTTATACATAAAATTTAAGATAATTAAAAATAAAGAGAAAAATATAAAAAAATAAATACAAATTGATTAATAGTGTAGAATAATAAAATATTTATTAGTAAAAAAAATAAATTTAAAAAAATATTTAATAATTTATTAGAATTTTAAAGTGATAAATAAAAAGAAATAAAAAAATTTATTCAAAATGCAACAGATAAAAAAAATGGAGGGAGTATTAGTTATTAATTTTTAATTAATTAAATTTAAAATTGCAATAAAATTATATTTATTATTTTATTTTTGCTTTAGTAACGTAATTAATAAGTAAGAAAGGAATATTTACATATGTTCATTTATTTTTTATTTTTAATAACATAATTAATAAGAGAGAAGGATATTATCATATGTTTTATTTATTTATTTTTCTTTGCTTCCGATTTCTTTTCATCTGTGAAAAAAAATAGATGAAATATATGCACATTTTGACTACAGGTTATATATATATATATATATATAATAGTTTACGTGATTTATAGAAATCAGAGATTATTGACAAAGATTAAGTATATTTTAACTATAATTTTAATATTTATTTTTATTTGTTCCGTTAATTTTGAGATTTTTTCTCTTATTAATTTTATTATAAAAAATTAAAGAAAGAAGTAAATAAAAGTATATTAACATTCTTTTCTTTCTTACTAATTATGTTATTAAAATAAAAATAAAATTATAAATAAAATTTTATTACAACATTAAATTTAATTAATTAAAAATCGTTAATTAATGTTTATCTACATGTCCGAGCTAACGTTGACCTAAATTAAAGGAGATTTCCTGGATAATTATACATTGTCGCTGACACGTGGATACGCAATCGGTAGACTTTAATCACCTAAAAAAGTAAGCAACTTGACTAATTTTCGCTTAGCCTTTTGTTTATGTAATTGTTGCTAAAAATAGACTGCAATGAAATAGAACTTCTTCTTGATAAACCCATCTATTATCTTAAACAAGATTTGAGCAGAAATGAAAAGAGATCCATAAAAAATTCTTTATATATACTTTTATAGTATATTTAATTTGAAATGAGTTAATGCATTATATTTTTATTTCCTTTTTATTTATTTTATTACACACTTTTCATATTTACTTTTTAATGTTTATTCCCATTTTTATTGTTTATATCTCAAATGCTAACATCACTAAAAAAATGTATACAAAATAATATTATTTATCTTTTTTATAAGAATATTTTAAATAAATTAAAATTTTCAATTTAATAAAATTAATTAATTATAAATTATATTTTAAGCTTTTATATTATGTCACAATTGACTAATTATTTTTCCTTTTTTATTAATTGCATTTTTTCACATCTGTTACTATTGTTTGCATTTTAAATTCTAATGTCACAAAGTAACATAGAAATAATAAGATATATTCTCTCTGTTCCTTTTTATCTGTCGTATTTTGAAGAAAATTTTTGTTTCTTTTTATCTATCGCTTTAGAATTTTAATGAAGTATTAAATATTCTTTTTCTAAATATATTATTTTCTTTCATTAATAAATACTTTATTTTTGTACACTATTAATTAACTTACATTTATTTCTTTATATTTTTCTCTCTATTTTTAACTATTTTTAATTTTGTACATAAAGAGTAATTTTGTAAAGCTCATTAAAAATAAATAAATTCAACTATTTTTTTAATATATGTGAAATTGGTTAATGGCAATAGATAAATAGGAATGGAGGGGGTATTTAATTTTAATATAACAAAAAGTATTTTAAACAAGTCAAAATTTTAATATAAAAATTATTAGTTAAAATGACTAATTATGTATTCTATTATTTAGTAAAAGTGTTTGAAAATTAAAACCAAATTTATTTATTCAAAATATTCTATTTTCAACTCTTATATTAATTATCATTATAGTTATATTTTATTTTTTATTCATTTTATTACAAAATTTTCTACATTTCTTATGCAAGTTCATTTCTATTATTTATTGTTTAAATGCTAATATTACTGAAAAGTATTGACATAACTTAATATATTTTATGTTTATTTTGAACAAGTTGAATATGTAATTTAATTGGATTGCTTTACTTATAACTTTTTTAATTTTTATATTAATTTATAATTCATTAATTATTTTTTCTTTTTATTTGTTCATGATCTTCTTTTTTTCAATTTCATAATCTATTTTTTAATAAAAATATTTTAAAAATAAATTTGATTTTATTTATTTTATTAATTTAAATTTTAGTAATATTTTTTAATATTAATTTCAAATATTACCTTTTAAATTAAATATGTACCAGCTTGATGGCTCACAAATTGTTTTTATTTTCATTGCATATTTTTTTACTTCTATTACTTACAATTTAGACACTATCTCACCAAATTATATACATATAATTTAAAATATTTTTATTATAAAAGTTTTAAATAATTTATATATTTACTTTAATTAACATTTATTTTTATAATATATTTCAATAATTTATCATTTATAAATTTAAATATATATTTTTAAAATAAATATAATAAATTAGTTCAAATATTTTTATAATTTTTCCTTTTATTATATATATTATTTTTAATAATAAAATATAATAGATGGCCGGCCAAAGCATAGGCCAAAAGTCAGAGCCAAAATTAGAAGAGCGAAAATGACATTTTGTTGACAAAAGTCAGAGCCAAAATTACGAAAAGGGAAATTAATGACCCAGATGAAATTTCTAATAAATGATTATGATTTTTTAATTAAAATATTATTTTACTTCATATTAATTTCGTTCCTAATTAAACGTTCGTACTAATTTGATTCACAAAATATTAAAAAATTTTAAGTTTTAATTTTCATACAATAATTTAATATTTCATTTCATATATGAAAGAATAGAAAATTAAAATTTTTTATTTTATAAAAATTAAATTAATATAAATATTTAATGAAAAAATTAGATTAATAATAATTTAGGAGTAATTTAGTTCATATAAGAAGTAACTTCCTGTAAAAAATTAAACTTTCAAAGAAATTATTTCATGTATGAATTTTTTGAAAAATGTTCAAAGTTATTTAATTGATATATAGAAAATAATTTTTTTTAAAAGTAACTTCTTATATTTTGTTTAACTCAATTTTGAATATCTTAAAAAGTATTAATAAAATAATTATTATATTATCAATATTATTATAATATAAATTAATAAATTTTAATTATCATTAATTAAATTTAATAAAAATAATTTTATCATTATACTTATAAATAATATAAGAAATAGAATTTACGTAAGAGAAAGTAAATAAATAATTTCTCATATTTTGTAAGAAGTAAAACTTTTCGGTGAATCCTATTTCTTACAATTTATTAAATAATTATTAATCAAATAATCAATTTCTTTCTTCTTTTCTTTAAAAATTATTTTATATGATTGAAGTCAATCAAATAACCTCTCAATTTTACAACAAAAAATTATTTTATTTTATTTTTCTTATTACGATACTCACTTTTTAATGATGATCATATAGAACTGTCCAAAATTAGATAAATATTATATTTCAAGGGTAAGATACAATGCTTTATTTCAAGAGAGAGATAGAGCGAATGAAATGGGGTGGGCTCCAGCTAGGGTTGCAAACGAATCGAGTTGAGCCAGTCGAACATTTGCATATTTGAGATTGAGCTCATCAAGCCTAAAAAAGTCAAGCTCGAACTCAATTCGAATATAAACTTAATCGAGCTTAAAAGAGCTCTCCAATTCTTATTTCAAATTTCTAATTGAGTTTAAATATTCAAATTTGAACTCGAGTTTAAGTGATATTCGATCTTAAACGAGTCTAAATAAACTTAAATGAATTTGTAACAGTTTAATATATTTATATTATATATAATATAAAAAAAAATTTATATTAAGTTCGTTTAAGCTCGCGAACAGTTTGAACCAAGTGATAAAAAGTTTAAGCACAGCTTGTTTAGGCTCGACTTATTAAAATTCGAATTCGAACTGAATTTTTTACAAATCAATTCCGAACTACTCATGAATAGTTTAACTCATTTGCATCCCTAACTCTGACTCCCCTATGCTTCTCTCCCTCTCTTGGAGCAAGGAGCAAGGCATTTCAAGAATATATTGGAATTTTCTCCAAAATTAAAATGCAACATCTGCTGAAGCTGACAGTGAATTCCACGTCTGCCGAAGCCATCGATGTTTGTCGGCTAATGTTGGGGGTCCCTGCCTGAGTATTATGAATCACGCTTGTCTTTGACTTTCACGTGCAAAAAAATGGTACAAACGTCCCCTCTATTTTCATTTTTTTCTATTTTTTTTTCTACGCGACGACGGTGGAAATAAATTCAGCCAACTCATGCTTATTTCAAAAAAATCTAGCTTGTGCTTGTTTCGTGAGTTTTGATTTATTTATATAGTTCAAATATTTTAACCTAATTTATTAGATTTTCAAGCTTAATTATTATAATTAAAATTAGTGAAGGATAAGCTTATAAATATTAGTACAATAAATAGACATCTTAATAAAAATTATAATAATAAATTTATTAAATAAATAATGCATCAAATAAAAATTTATTTCTAATATTACTATATAAATTTTTAATTAATAATTCAATAAAATTAACTATAATAATACTTATTTAAAATTAAAATGACTAAGTTGACATTATAATAATGCAATAATATTCATTATTATCCTAGCAGTTTTACTTCTTATTATATCGAGAATTTGAACTAAGAATTTTAGGTGTGTATATTAAGTAAATTAGCATTACTATTATTGCAAAAGAAAAAATTAAAATGTCTAAATGTTACAATAATTAAAATTCATCATACTTGGGAACTCTAAAAAAATTTAATTATGGCTTGGAAAAACAAAGATGAATAAGAAGAACAAAACACAACGATAATAAAGTAGTAACAATAATGTATCTATATTATTCAGTATAATTATCTTATATGTAGATAATATATTAGTAAAACAAACTGACCTAAAAGTCAAATAAATTAATTTAAAGTTAAATGGATTATGTTTATCTAATAAATTGAGTAATATATTTATTTAATTAAATCAACAAATTATATTAAGTCTCTAAGGAATCAAGTTACAAACAATTTATAAGCGTCTTTGATTTATTTTCATTCTTACAAGCAATTACGTATAATTTTAAAATTTAGAATTAGATCCTTATATTCTTTTTCTTTTTTTAAGTTTCTAATTTGGCACTCAATGTTAACTTTTTGATCAACTACTATTTAATTTGCAAAAGTGATATATATTTTTTATTTTTCAAGTATTTAATTAAAATTACATATATTTAATTTAATTTTTATCAATTATACAACATAAAAATTATAACTGTAATTTAATATTAGAAAGTTAAAAAAATTATGCCAAAAAAAGTTAAAACTTCAATCCATTGGTTTTAAAAAAATTTTAGTCATATATATTAATTTCCATGTCATTTATTATAACAATTGCTACGACCGGGTTTTTATTCATATTATCGGTTGCAACTATCATATAACTAAGATAAATGATAATGAATAAATTTTTACTCTAAAGTTTAAAGTTGGATAATTCAAATTACAATTTAAAATAATGTAAGAAGATTTGAATTAAAAATTCTTTATAACGGAAATTTAAAAAAACAATGAAACTTTATATATATTTAATGGGAGCATGTTACAATATTTTAATATTTTAAAATTTAGAATGACATGATAAATTAAAAAATTATTAAATAACATAATTCTATCATAATTATTTATATTTTAAAAGATGTGATTAAATAATCTTATATCTAATGGTTTACGACATTATCACATTACCTTAAACTTCAAAATTTTAAAAATATTATAAATTTTACTATTTAATGAATTTAAATTTAACTTATTATTAACATAAATAAATATTATATTATTATTTACTTATATGTGATGATATTAATAAAAAATTATAAAAATATTAAATTATTATTTTTTAGTAATATATCTTTTTATTATTCGTTAATAATATATAATATTGATATTAAATTAAATTAAGATTTATATTAAACTGTGTTAAATTTGTTATGTCACTGTCGTGTTGATTGTAATAAATAATCTCCCAACAGGCAAATGCTCGCCAGCTCTCGAACGTCGCCCTTGGTTCGGACCGCGAAGCTCTGTCCCATTCCGGCATTCAATCCCTGCTCGGAAACCGATCAGGTGCCATCCCTAATAGCACACGCCGTGTGAATTTCGAAGAGGAATACTGATAAAAATATTTTATTTAAAATTACATATTATAATAAAAAAGTGATAAATTTTAAATAATAAAAAATAAAAAATTACAAAATAAAAATTATACATTTTTTATCTCTTTGAAATTGATAAAAAATTAATAGTAGAAAAAAGAGAGATTTCGGAACCATATGCGCATTTTGATCAAGGAATGTACAAATCCGATAGTCAATGTCATTTTTAGACATCAGATATAATTGAAAAAAAGTTAGGCGTGTATTCTAAAATATATTTTAAGCGAAAATATGTTTAATCTTGTATAAAAACTAAAGTTCATAATTACATTAATATTGGACAACCCTATAGAAGCTCATCCTAAATTATTTGCACAAAATGATTGGCTATAAAATATCTTGATTAAAATAAAATTGTAGTTCTTGTAATTTATTTAAATTTATAATTATATCTTTATATTTTTAATGAGAAATTTAAAATTTATTTTCATTTATTATTAGCTATATTTGCTCATTAATATAAAAATTTTCTCTTTCTTATTAATTATGTTATTTAAAATAAAAAATGAATAAAAATATAATAGTATCTCACACTTTTTTGTTAATTATATAATTAAATTAGAAATAAAATAATAAATATAATTTTAATAAAATTCCATTACGAACTTAAATTCAATTAATTAAAAATTGATAACTAATATTTATCCACATCTCCAAATTAGCATTTGCCCAAAATTAAAATACAGTATCTTTTAAAGGAAAATTTTTGTAGTATTATATTAACATTAAATATTTAATGTTGTTTCAATACAATTATTATCAAATGTATTATTTTTTAATTTAACGATCTCATTCCCTCAAAAATAATTAATTTCTTAAAAAATAAATAACTTTTATTAATGAACTTATAAAATTAAAAAAATATTATAAATAATAATATTTATAATGGTAGTACCGAAGCTCTTCTTACTCTTCGATGAAGGAAGATAGCAGTGAATTCAAAGCCTGCCTATGTCATAGATGCTTGTCAGCTAGGGTTGGTGATTCTTACCTGTGGATTATTGCGACAAATAATAAATGATTTTATAATATAAATTTTATTAATTAATATTAATAAACAGAATAAAATGTATTGACCCGTCTAATAACTGCATTGATTTGATATAGTATAATTATTATTTTAATCGGATTCAAATTGAATTTATGTGCGTTGGTACTAATATTTATATAAAAACAATTGATTTCTTTAAAAAAAAAAAAAAGCAGAGACCTTTCTATGGTACAAATTTGCGATTTTTGTAAGTGATACGACACATATTGTACCACTTGATTGTTGACAGTTGCATGATGGTTTTCAAGGGAAAAGTTTGGCTGCAATCAGTTGCAGTGACCCCCATTTCACTTATTATAGGACGGACGTTGCGGACTAAAACGTGCATGTGACAGTAAGCCCTGCTTTGGAGCGGGGAGAGAAGGAAGGGGAAAGAAATTAGAGAGGAAAGAAATGGAAGGAGAAATGATTTTCTCTTAAGTTGTTTGGTAGGAGGAAAAATAGGAGGGAAAGGAATTGAGAAAGAAGGAAAATGTTTTAGTTTGGCAGAGGAGAAAGTTAAAAAACGAAATTATAATTAAGTGAAATGATTATAATATTTTTAATATTAAAAAAATATAACGATTGTTAAATAATTGTATAAAATTTTTAATAAAAAATATAAACTTGTCATTAATACAAAAAAATTAGTAAAGATGTATAAATATATTTCAAATATAGGAATAATAAAAAATGATTTAATAATATATTTATAATGAAATTAAATTTAAAAACTATATAAATGAATTTTTTCTCTCTCACAAGACACATTTATTTATTTAATTACAGTAAAATTCGGAAAAATTAACGTACTAAAAACTACATCAAATAGAACATTTTGTGAGTAATTTTGATGAGATAGATATATTTGATTTTAAATGAAGCCTCTTTAAAAAATAAAATGAAAGTCTTATGTGAATTATATAAAAATGATAATTATTACATACTAATTATATTAACATACCATTAATTTAATTTAATTAATTTTATCTTTTGCAAATAAAATTTTATTATTAAATTTAGTTGCAAGGTTAGTACAATGAAATGCATCACTTATACAGCTTACCACTTGTAAATAATTACATTAGACTTCGAAATTTTAATTTCAATTAATGTTGTTGGCAAATTGATGACTAAAATTCTATAAATTAATTGTTTCTAAGTTTAACTGTTATTATTATTGGATGTAAATTAGGTAATAAATTTTTTATATTTACTCAATTTATAATTGTTAATTTATTTTATTATGTCAAATTTAATAATTTTCATTGAATAATTAAAATCATATAAAAAATAGATAGAAATTAAAAAATCAAAAAGTCACAAAATAAATATGGCAATTCATTAAATTAAAAAATAATTTTTTTCCAAGTCGGGTTGCCACCCACAACGGTTCGAGTCAGACCCAACAAATGGAGCTGCCCAGTAGCCATGCTGCAAATTTGCAATCCGCCATTAGATCATCACATCCTCACCTTGTCGTGGCTCCTCTGACAATAGTCTCCTCTACACTAGTTGAGGATCGGACGACGCCACTCAAAGGAATCGGAAAACTTAACCATAAAATGTCGAAGTGTCCTTGCAAACCAGAAATGCCAGCAAGCAGTTTTGACACAATAATCAAGGAGATCACCACAATACCTGAGTGTGGAAGTAATGCAGCAATGATTGGAGGACTTTTCTAGTCGGTGGGTGATCTCTAGTGACAATTACGAACCCTTGGCTTCACGAGGCTGGAACTCTAAGAGTTCTGATTTTTGGGGGCAAGTTTGGGAATTTCTGAGAAAACGATGGCTCACCCCCCATTTTCTCCCCACTTTTGAGGGGGAAAGATTTTTCATGGGACTCACTTTTTTTTCCTTGGAATTTCTTTCCCCCCAAATTTCTACCCTACTACCAAACAGGAGAAATTCTAAATTTCATCTGCATTTTCCTCCCCCCAATTTCTTTCCACCCAAATTTCCCCTCTTCCAAACAAAGGCCAAAGGCAACATCATACATCTTTTTTTAGTTTTACAAATTCTTACTCATATGAATTAAAAAAATTTAATATAAATAATATTAAAAAATTCTTTTTAAGTTAAAAATACAATGTTTTTAATTTTTTAAAAATTAATAAATTAAGATTTTAATTCCTAGAACTTTTTTGACAATAAAATGCATGCTAATTTTTTTAAGTATTTACCATAAGTTCTTGAATTATGACATGTATAGCGACTATCCTGCTAAAAACTATTAATAGCCACAATTTCTAGAAAAAAAATTATAATTTACTTACTTACACTTCCATTAATTTTTACCGAATTCGAAGTGTTAAAATATGCTAGCTTTTACCTTTAATCTTTACCACTATATTCATCTAAACTTTTCTTTTTATCCAATTTTTAATCTAAAACTCCATAACATGTATTTTAAATAGAATCAGGCAAAATCATATATGAATAAAATAAGTTAATGTCAAAAATTTTCAATAATGTCTCCTTGTTTTAATAACTTTTCTTTCATTACTCCTATACATTTATCTTAAACCGAAAAAAAATTATTACAATATATTATACGTGTAAGAAAATTTTAATCAAAACTCTTAACATTTTTAAATAAGAAAATTCTTATATTTTATTACTAATAATTTTGTAAAGAATATAAAAATAATATATAATTTTTTAGCTTAAAATATGGAGAGAAATGGGATTGATATAATAAATGTAAAAAATTATTTTATTTACACATGATCTTGTTTGAACTTATTTAATCCATTTAATATGAAATATTTCCAATTTGAAAAAAGATTAAGTGGATAAGGTATTAATAGTTGAAAATATAGGTTTGGATATTTTGATGCCTAAAAATATAGATGAATTAAATGAAAATCAACAACATCATAGGTGAGTAAAGTGTAATTTTGCTTTATAATAATCATCAATCAAAAATTAAATCTAAAAAATATTTTTTAAATTATTCTTTTTTGTTAATATTTTACATGATAAATTTTTTTATTATAATATTTCAGAATATAAAAAAGAATATAAATAATATAACAATATAATAGAAAAGAATCTATGACATTTCATAAAAATTTTAAATTATAAAATATAGTGTACAGTATGAAAAACAGAACAACAAGAAAATAGATTTTTGAATGTAAATTTTTCCCAGTTTTTTTTAATAAGAATCAAGATGTAATTATTGATGGTAATTAATAAGATAATTGGTACTCATGACTTGATTGAAGAATTTGATAACCAAATCTTGAAGGACTTTACTTAAGGTTGGTCTATTTTAATTTGTAATTTCATTTTTATACTTTCTTTTCTTGTAAATAAATTTTTAAAATTTATTTGCTTTTATAGTTAGCTCTTTCATAATTAATTTAAATATATATATCTACAGTTGTCCAGTATAATGAGTTTTTGTCAATTTATGTAGTTACATCATAATATAAAAATGAAGAAAGAAAAAGATCAATCACAAAAATTAAAAGAGAATAAAAATATAATTTCAATTAGGCTTTTTTTAGGATTTTAATTAATCTAACATTAATATAAATTAATTTTATATAATCACTCATTCGTGTATCATCATGTCAATAAAAAATAACTAAAAATAATTAACTGTTAGTAAAAATTATTAATTACTATCATTTTTAATGATGTATTATCTCATAATGTAAAATATTTTACACTTGCAATGTATCAAATTTAAATTATATTTTTTATTTAATAGATTTTAATATATTGTATTTATTTGAATACTTCCTTTAAATTCATTTCTATAATCATCACACAATTATATAATTCCAAAAAAAAAAAATGTTAGTTATGTTGGATAATTATTTAGAAATTTTCTAAATTAATAAATGTAAAGAGTTAATTACAAATAAAAATAGCTCTAAAAATCTAATTGAGTATAAACTAGGAAGAAAAATTACAAATTGAGATGATTTTAAAAAATAAAATTTAATTTAACTTAAAAAAATAGAAAAGGAAAGTTTAATTTAATCTAATAAAAATGATGGTAACAAACTTGAAATTAACATTTAATAGACATAGTTTAAAAGAAAAATTTATATGTCTTTCTAACGTACCCCTAGGGGTTTGGTACTCGAGATGGTATGACAAAATATAAGTTACTAGATGAGATTATTAAGTCATTATCAAGATTTTTGTAATCTCATCCAGTGACTTGTATTTTATCACACTACCCCGGGCATCAAACCCGTAAGGGTACCCTAGAATTCATCATTTTTCTTTTATAATTTACATGTATCTTCCAATGAGGCTATATGTAACGGCAGCCGTGTGCAGCCGTGAGCCATGCAACTCACGGCGGCTGCCAATTATGTCCTCTTGTTATATTAAAAAGTAATATTCTATCAACGATCAAAAAGTCAAATAAATGAAAGGGATAAGTTAGTGTTGTATCACTTACTACCAAAACGTATATTTGCACCATAGAATTGTCTAAAATGTAAATAATTTTTTATTGGATGAAATTATTAAATTTAAAAATAATATAAATAATAATATTTATATAAAAATAGTCACGAATTTTTTATGGTAGTACTGAAGCTCTTCTAATTCTCCTCGGAAGGAAGATGACAGTGAATTCAAAGCCTGCCCGGGTCATAGGTGCTTGCCAGCTAGGATAGGTGGTTCTTACATGTGGTGGTGGTGAAAAATAATAAATAATAAAATTTAATAAATAATTTTATAATATAAATTTTATTAATTAAAATTATTAAATATAGTAAAAAAATTAATTTATTTTGATAAATTTAATAAATAAATTAATTTTATATGGTATAATTATTATTTAAGTTGAATTTGAATTGAATTTAGTTGAACTATTACTATTATCTACATAAAAATAATTGATTTCTCAAAAAATAAATAAGATTTTATTGAATGAAATTATTAAGTTAAAAAATAATATTAATAATAACATTTAGATGAAAATGGTTACGATTTTTTTATGTGAGTACTGAAGCTCTTCTTACTCTCCTACGACGGAAGATGGTAATGAATTCAAAGCCTGCCAAAGTCATAGATGCTTGTCAGCTGGGGTCTGTGGTTCTTACCTGTGGATTATCGTGAAAAATAATAAATAATTAAATGATATACATTTTTTATTAAAATTATTAAATATGATTATATTTAATAAATGAATTAATTTAGTATGGGACAATTATTATTTGAATTAGATTTAGATTAAACTATTCGAATTATTATTCATATTTATAAAAAACAATTAATTTTAAAAAATATTAAATAAAATTAAAAAATTAAAAAAATATATAAATAATAATATTCATATAAAAATAGTTAGGAATTTTCTATGGTAGTACAGAAGCTCTTGTCACTCTTCTCCGATGACGGCGAATTCAAAGCTGCCTAAGACATAGATGGTTGTCAGCTAGGAGGTGCTTCTTACCGTGGATTATTGCGCTTCTCCTTAACTTT